>SJYF01000323.1:5256344-5279591 GCA_006410515.1 Procapra przewalskii
CAGTCCAAGGGACTCTCAAGAGTCTTCTCCAACACCACAGTTCAAAAGCATCAATTCTTGAGCGCTCAGCCTTCTTCACAGTCCAACTCTCACATCCATACATGACCACAGGAAAAACCATAGCCTTGACTAGACGGACCTTAGTCGGCAAAGTAATGTCTCTGACACAGACATATTTAAAGACTGAAATGTTTTGAGTCAGGAAACTCTATTTGGCTTTGTTTCATTGCCATGAATTCTCTGAAAAACGTCTATCGCTATAAGAGAAATCTCGCTGGCTGACTCTGTGGGCTTCTAGAAAGCATTCCCAAGCATTTTTAGCAGATCTCTGGCTCAGCTACACTCCGTCTGAAGCAGGGTTTTCGTATCTGAGTTTTAATCTCCAGTGTTGTTCCTCTTGCCTCCAGCGTCTGCTGATGTGAGGTCCCCATCCTTTGCTCAGCCCTGGGACTCTAGAACCTTCCCAGCCCTGTGTTTTCATGTGTGGCAGGTCTCTGGATAACATTTGCTACGTATGACCCCGGCTTAATGCTGGTCATATTAAGTGGGACCCTTCATAGCAAATCCAAGGTTGCATCTGACAAGTGTCCAGTGAGGGGTGCAGGCTAAATGTCTCAGCATTTCCCCCAAGGAAGAGACCCTGGGGGCTGGGAAAGTCAAGGTTCACAGAATAGAGAGAGATAGGTCGGACCCTGAAGGGTGTTTCTACAGACAGAACTGGTGCCCGCAGTGAAGAGGAAACTGGCGGACATGGCCAGTTCAGGCGGGACAACGAGGGGAAGCCAGGGGGGGACTGGCACGTGTGAGGTGAGTCACGGACAGGTGAGGCTCGAGGGGGAGACCCTGGAAGGCAAGACGAAAAGGGAACCACAGGCCAGGCCTCAGCGCTCTGAGCCAGGCACGTAAACTTGACTTTTCTCCCACAGGCAGAGGAAAACCCCTGAGACTGTGTCAGAAGGAAAGGTGCCCTCCTCGGGAAACGGGCTTCGGAAGGCGAGCGGGGAGCCCTCTCGGTGCTTTTATGTCACCCACAGGTCCGCCTCCTCTGTGTTGGTGGGAAAGAACAGGGGCTTCTGAGTCGGAATCCTTGATCGGTTCTTATCAGGGCCGTGTATAGGCCTGAGGAAGTTTCTTAATCTCTCAGAGCCTCAGTTCCCTCGTGTATGAAATGATTTAAGAAGCGACCTCAGGGTGTTGTGAGACTTCAACAGGGTGCGCTGCGGCCTAAGTCACTTCAGGCGTGTCCGACGCTTTGCGACCCCAAGGACTGTAGCCCGCCAGGCTCCCCTGGGCATTCTCCAGGCGGGAGTATCGGAGTGGGGTGCCGTGCCCGCCTCCAGGGGATCTTCCTGACCCAGGGATCGAACCCGCGTCTCTTACGTCTCCTGCACAGGCAGGTGAGTTCACCACTGGCACCAGGCTTGCAGACGTGCTTCATAAAGTCGTGCACGCGGAGATCATTCTGACCTGCACTTTCCAGCAACACGACAGGCGTGCTCTCCGGTCGGCTGCTTGCGCCTCGAAGGACGCGCGTCCGCACGGCCCTGACTGCCCGTGACAGAGAGAACCTTGCTGCTACTGGTATTTTTCTTTCCTGAATTGTTATTTTGGTTGCTGCTGAGGCCCTTACCTCTTACTCTCCCCATTAGCACTCGCATCTGCTGTCAACAGACAGAAGCAGCCACCTGGCCTGGCTTTGGGAGCGAGACTTCTTGAAACCCAATCTGCCCAGCTGCCTCCCAAGCAAAGAAGACGGTCAGAGGGAGGTGAAACCCGTCGACCCCAGCCCGACAGGTCTGCCTAGAGAAAACTCAAATTCCCTTTGTGGCCTCTCCCTTTCTTCTTTTAAAGCTGGTTAATGGAGGGAAGGAACACCTGATGGGAATTCTCTGTAACACGACCTGGATTCCAGGCGCTGCAAATTAGTTCAAGCCAACTCGTATGCGTGAGAGTTTATTTTATACCATAAGATACTTAGTGAATAGTTATTACCTGCCAGAGATGTATTTAGACCTTTGATGTATTGTTTTGCTCCTTACCCTATCTCTGCACATTGGGATTTTATCAAGTTAATTTTAATTCCTTCCCATCAGCCCAGGCTCTCTCCTTCTGGACTGAAGGTCTTACTTTCTACTCACGTGGTAGCTCTTTACTCACGTGTCCGTTTGGTTCCTCGTATCTGACCCCTCACCTCCCAGTTCGGCCTCCCCCCCAGGCACAACACCCACCATCTCAACCTGCTCCAGGCGAGGGGAACTTGGACTTGGCTCTCTGGACAAGAGTTGAGTAGGCTCCAGGCCTCGGGCAAAAAGCCAGAGGAGAAGGAGGGCAAGCTAGGGGAGGAAGGGCAGGAAAGAGAGAGCTTGATGGATTCCTGGGGGAGCCTTGACCTGATAAGACATCTCTGCAATGACATAGAAGAAAGGGAGGTAAGATTGTGGGTCTGAGGGTAAGTAGGTGGTATTGATGCAATTCCATGTTACGTTATTATGAAATGATTACACACACACACACATATTTCCAGTGGAAAACATCCCTCTCCCCTTCCTTTAAGAAGGGTGAACCCTGGGACAGGGGAGCTCTGTGCTTGGGTTAGTGACTCTCGCTGTTGGCTTCTTGTGCGGCTCTTCACTGTGCATTTCCTCATCTTATAGGGACACGGGTTAATTTTCATAAAGAATATTCCTCGTCCATGTTTGCATTTTTGTATGCCTCAGAAGCCCAGATCTTGCTAAAACATTAAAGCTTATATTTTACCATTTAAAATTTCCTACCATTAATTGCATTTGTAATAATATATCACATCTTTCAAATCAACCTGATACCAGCAAGACTGTCAGAAGGTCTTCCTGGATTTATAAAGAGTTATTCAGACGCTTTCAGTGCTAGGTGATAAACAAGATGAAAATAGATCAGTAAATATTTTATGGAGCTAATAATTTGTTTTTAATGTAAATTGGTGGAAAGGTTGTCACGAATGATATCTGCAGTGAGTAAAACATTTTCCTTTGTTTTATTAAAACATTAACTAGCTGCACTAAGACTTTTGGAATGCCTTATAGCCGTAATTTATGAACTGCAGATTAGACCACAGTATCACATCAGTGTTACATTTCTTGAATGTGAGAAGATATCTTTGTTCTCAGGCAAACACTGGTATGTTCAGGGGTAAAGAGGAACAATGTTTGTAACTGATTCATATTAATATTAATGTTGGGCTTCCCTGGTGGCTCAGACAGTAAAGAATCCGCCTGCAATGAGGAAGACCTGGGTTCGATCCCTGCATTGGGAAGATGCCCTGGGGGAGGGCATGGCAACAGGCTCCTGAAGAATTTCTTCAGTAATTCTTCCCTGAAGAATCCCACGGACAAAGGAGCCTGGTGGGCTACAGCCCATGGGGTTGCAAAGAGTTGGACATGACTGAGCAAATAAGCACAGCAATATTAACATCATGTATTATATTAATATTTATACATTATATTAATAATTACATATAAAGGGAGAGTGAATGATAAAACACATGTGGATCAATGTTAAAATCGGGTTTATCTGGATAAAGACAATATGAGGGTTCTTTGTATTATTTTAACAACTTTTCTGTAACTTTGAAATTATTTCAAATAAAAAGTTTAAAACATATATATATATATATGGTCGTGTATTAGATACAGTTGTCCCCTGGACCCTTGGGGTCTGGCTCCAGAATTCCCATGGATACCAAAATCTGAGAAAGAAGTCCCTCATAGAAAATGGCATGCTTCTGCTCAGTCATTCAGTTGTGCCAGACTCTGCGGCCCCGTGGACTGTAGCCCTCCAGGCTCCTCTGTGCGTGGGATTTTCGAGGCAAGAGTATTGGGGTGGGTTGCCATTTCCTTCTCCAGGGGATCTTCCCGAACCAGGGATCAAGCTCGGGTCTCCTGCATTGTCAGGCGTGTTCTTTACCACTGAGCTTCCAGGGAAGCCCGTAAAACAGCACAGAGTTTGCATATAACCTATGCACATCCTTCTGTATATTTTAAATCATCTCCAGATGGCTCACAATACCTAATACAATGAAGATGCTACGTGAATTGTTGCATATAGTTGTCCATGTGCAGCAAACTCAAGTGTTGCTTCCTGGAACGTCCTGGAATTTGTGTGATCCACTGTTGGTTGGATCTCAGGATGCAGAGCCCGAGGACACAGAGGGCCAACAGTGTGTATCTGGAGGTATAATCTATTCATGGTTTGAATTTAACCTTTAGCCTGAGAAGGCTCCAGACGATATTATCATGAAACAAGCTGAGTCAGGTGACTCGCATATAGGGTGTATTTGCAGTCCTCACGCTGGGCTGGGAGGCTGCCTCCCCACCAGGCATGCCCGCAAGCGCAGGAACCCTGAGAGTTCCCCGAGTTTCCTGTTGTGAGCTGACATTCGCTTCCCTGGCTCACTGTGTTCCCTCATTATCACAGAAAGAGAAGTAGCTGGAGCTGTTTCCCAGCAGCTATAAAACGCCAGCTAAGTGGCTTATTTGCAAATTGCCAAATACAACCACTAGGTTATTGCTACACAAAAATCCCTGTGTAAACAAGTCTCCAGGAGCTCAGAATTCAAATGAGATGAACCTGCGAAAAAATCCTGGGACTGACAGATAAAACTACTGTACATAAAATAGATTTACTGTCTAGGGCGCTGTGTTCAACATCTTGTAATAATGTATAACATTAATTATTATACAGTATTATTACATGATTACAGGAATATTATCTGAAAAAAATAGCTGAATCACTATGTTATACATCCAAAACTAACACAATATTATAAATCAACTACACTGCAATTTTTTAAAAAGTCCTTGGCATCCAGATGACCAAAAGCACGTGAAAAGATGCTCACCGTAACTAATCATTAGAGAAATGCAAATCAAAACTGCAGAGAAGCGTCACTTCATACCGCTCAGAATGGACATCACCAAAATGTCTACAAACAATAAATGCTGGAGAGGGTGTGGAGAAAAGAGAGCCGTTCTACACTTCGGGTGGGAATGTAAATTGGAATGGCCGCTGTGAAGGATGGTATGGAGGTTCCTTGAAAAGCCAAGCATAGAACTGCCACATGACCCAGCGGGCCTACTCCTGGGCCTATCTCTGGAAAAAGCCATGATTTGAAAAGATACACGCACCCCCGTCTCACTGCAGCATGATTTACAGCAGCCAGGACACGGAAACAGCCTAAACGTCCACCAGCAGAGGAATGGATGAAGAAGGTGTGGTACATAGATAGTCAGTGGAATATTAGCTGCAAAAAAGGATGAAATGAGGCCATTTTTAGCAACATGGATAGACCATGGATAGAGAGCATCATACTAAGAGAAGTAAGTCAGAGAAAGACAAATCCCGTATGATATTGCTGATATGTAGAACCTAAAAAAACAAAAAAACTGTAACCTTAATACAAAGCAGAAATAAAGTCACAGATGGAGTAAACAAGCTTATGGTTACCAAGGAGGAAAGGAGAGGTGAGTGATGAACTGAGAGACTGGGACTGATGTATACATACCACCATATATAAAGGGAATAGCTAACAGGGGCCTGCTATATGCCACAGGGAACTCTTCAATGCTCTATAATGGCCTACATAGGAAATGAATCTAAAAAGCGGGGGATGTACGTATATGTATGACTGACTCACTTGCCTGTACAGCAGAGACTGATGCGACATTGGTAAAGCGATTATACTGCAATAACATTTTTTTTAAGTTAAACCAAAACAAATAGAACAAAGAACTCCAATAAAAGGTCCTTGGACAAGTTAACACCTTCTAAATCAGAGTGCTCTGTTCTGCTGAGCTCTGCTGGGAGCTGAGAGTTAAGGCGCGGAGGTTTCCACGCTGATTCTGTTCCTGGAAAGGGCTGGAACTTCCAGCAAACACCTTCCCCTCTATCTCAGCCTCTGTGGATTTTTTTTTCTTTTTGCTTGTAAAGCATTGGTATGTCTGGGATGAACTTCATCCAATTGTAAAAGCCCTGAGGAGAGTATCATGCTTAGAGAAAGCTCCTAATGGGAAGACATGACGTGGAGGGAAATCGTCAAAAAATCAACAGAACTCATCTTTTACCTTCACCCGCCCCTGGGCATCTCTGCTTTCTACTCTTTGCTCCTTGTCTCCTAAGTTTCTGAGTCTTCTAAGAATTTCCCATGAGGCCTGGTTTGGGCCTGAAAGATACTCTCAAAGCATCAGGAAAGTTGAAACAAAAAAAGACAGACTACTTTTCATGTTTAAATTGAAATTTTTTTAATTTAAAAACACACACACACACAAAAACCCACCAAAAGCGGAAACGCTCCTTGCTTAGGAACTAGTAGCAGGTTCAAAGTGTGACTAGATCTGAGGGGAAGCTGACATCTCGTGTGCAAGGGCCTGCCAGTACAGGGGACAGAAGAGACGCAGGCTTGATCCCTGGGTCGAGAAGATCCCCTGGAGGAGGGCACGGCAACCCACCCCAGTATTCTTGCCTGGAGCATTCCATGGACAGAGGAGCCTGGTGGGCTACAGCCCATGGGGTTGCAAAGAGTCAGACACAACTGAAGCGACTCAGCAGCAGCAGCAGCAGCAGTGTGAGGGTTGCTGCAGACATGGCTGGGACCCCACCTCCCCTCAGAGACCATGGCCTCAGGTTGCCTGGTGAGAGCATCCCAGCCGGGTCCCCCTACCTGCAACCCCTTGTCAATGCTCTCAGTTTGTGAAAGAATGTGTGAATGACAAATTATTCATAATGCTTGGCAAAGAACCTTCGGCTGACTCTATTCATAGGGAAGCATTGCTATAGAAGTAGTGTGTGTGTGTGTGTGTGTGTGTGTGTGTGTGCGTGCGCGCGCGCGCGTGCATGCATGCGTGCGCGCTTAGTTGCTCAGTCATGTCTGACTCTTTGGGACCCCAGCAGGCAGGACCACAGTGGGGACTCAAGTCCATTGTCAGCATTTTTCCAACAGCATCTGCTCACTTCATGTCTCTGTGTCACATTTCGCTAATTCTCACACTATTCCAAGCTTTATCATCATCATTACATTCGTCATAGTGATCTGTGATCAGTGATCTTTGTTGTCACTACTGTGATTCACTGAAGGATAAGATGATGGTCAAGAAAATATTTTTAAATTAAGGCTCATATGTTGTTTTTAGACATAATGCTATTGTACACTTCATAGACTACAGTAAAGGTTTGTATTACTTTTTTTTAAATGTTACTTTTATATGCACTGGGAAATGAAAAATACCATGGGACTTGCTTTGCTGTGATGGTCTGATTCCAAACCCACAGTGTCCCTGAGATATGCCCGTACCTGTTTTCACAAACTGAAAGAAATTTGAAGAGGATTTCTGCCTTTAAGAATAAAGGCAAAAGGCAAAAATAGCATTGATTTATTTTGTGCATCCGTTTACAAGCTGAGTCTCTAGGTCTTGCTCCTTTGCTCCGTTTCAGCTTGTGAAAGTTTTCATGAAAATGCTCTGCCTGCAAATTGTGGGGGCCCATACCTCTCCGAGCTCTCTACCTGGGGCACAGCTGCTGAGCTGTCCACAGCTAGGTGCTCCGTGGCACCCGGAGGCCCTGCCCCAAGGAAAACTCTCATTTCAATTACTCACATGCCACTGCACCCTGCCTTTGCTTTTTTAAGTGAAGTGAAAGTCACTTAGTCTTGTTTGACTGGTCGCGACCCCACAGATTGTAGCCCACCAGGCTCCTCTATCCATGGAATTCTCCAGGCCAGAATACTGGAGCAGGTTGCCATTTCCTGCTCCAGGGGATCTTCCTGACCCAGGGATCGAACCCAGGTCTACCACATTGCCCACATTGCGGGTAGATTCTTTACCGTCTGAGCTATCAGGGAAGCCCACGGATACTGGAGTGGGTAGCCTAACCCTTCTCCAGCAGGATTGTTTACCGGCTGAGCTACCAGGAAAGTCCTTGCTTTTGTAAAGGATTTGCTAAAAAGGAATGTGGGCCCTTTGTCTTTAAATGTCAAAGCAATGTTTCACTCTTTAAAAACAAAACCTTTCTTTTGGTTCTTCTGAACGTTACTGATAAGACCAAAGTGGGTAAAACAGGGAAAGAACAAGGAGAAGAGAAACTTTGGCGCCAGGGCCTGGAAAAGGGCTCTCTGTGGGTGGAAAATATTCCAGTTGTTTCTCCCAGGCAAAACTTGAGGCAACGAAATCATGCTGAAAAGCTCATGGAAAATCGGAGCAAAATATTTTTAGCTGGTTGACCTTTTAGTAAGAGTAGTATCTCCTTTAAAAGGAAAAATTATCAGAAGAATGTTGTGTTACTAATGCTTGGGAGGGAGGTGGGAGGATGGGGGGATAAGCCAGAGGTAAAAATATCCAAGTTTGCGGTGTATGCTTTGGGAGCTTGGGTGCTCACTGGCTCATCTTTCCAGACTGGCTGGTACTGGACTTTTGTTCCTGCATCTGGTATAACTGCATCCCTCTCCTGTTGGAATGCACCTGCAGAACCATTTCTCAGAATGTTCCCACACAACCCCCCTCTTTCCCCTCTTCCCTCCCTCCCCTCTTCTTCTTCCCTGCTCCTTTCTTCCTTCTCATTTTCCTTACTGCAGCCTGGAAAATGCAACACCCCGGAGGTGATGAAGCTTCCGGTTAAGAGCAGACTTCAGTCCTACTGGCCTGAATCTGGTTCTGGACTCTGCCACTTACTCTATGAGCGACCTTGAACAAGCTGCTTAATTTCTCTGGGCCTCAGTTTCCCCATCTGTGTAATGGGAAGAATAATAGTACCTGTTTCTCAGGGTGCTTGGGATTGCCACGTGAGTGTATGCTTCTCAGTTCTGTCTTGTCACAACAAAGATTCGGAGTGATGGTTATTAAAGCCCCCTCGGCGTGTCACCTGAAGTCCTCACTCCGGTCCTCGGACCTTCCTTTGACCTTCCTTCTATTTTCGCGGATTTTTCCCTTCCTTGTCTTTTAGTCACTGCCAGTTTGGACTCCTGTTTTCTATTCTAACTACCTAACATTCCCCCCTCAAGAGATGGGAGGCCCAAATCTTTGGGCATAGGGGCATCGAGGTCTCTCTGGCTACTTCCTGCTGAACTGGGATGGTGAGGGGTATTGAGCCTCCCCCTCTTGCTGGACTCAAGCCTCAGAGCACATGTACCGTGCTCAATAGAAGTGAGTTCTCAGGAGAAAGGGAGGCGCCTGTAGTCAGACTGTCTGCCCGGGGCCGCGAGTGCAGGATAAGCCGGACGGTGAGGATGCCCCGTCCAGACCTCCGATTTTCCTACTTTCTGGTTTCACTCTAGTGCCTCCTGACTTCATTCCGTTGAACCTGGGTGGGTTGTTTTGATAGAAGAAACTGAGCTAATCCCACGCTATGTTCTGCAAAATTTGCTGATACTAGGGTTTCTTTTCCCTCAAGATACTCCACTGCTCCCCAAATAACGTCACCTCCGAGTGAAATCACAGCGCGCGCAGGGCTCTCTTGTGGTCCCGTTTTGGTCTTGCTGTGCTCTGCCTCCTGTCTGTAAGCTTCTCATCTGCATCTCCTCCCCGGCACCCTCGAACCCCGAGGGGTCTTGCTGTCTAAAGTTTTCACCACACTGCCTGTCCACTTCCACCCTCTTTCTTGTTTTCCAAAACACCCTGTCTCAGTGACCTTGCATCACACGCATCTCCTGCTGCTGCTGCTGCTGCTGAGTCGCTTCAGTCGTGTCCGACTCTGTGCGACCCCATAGACGGCAGCCCACCAGGCTCCCTCGTCCCTGGGATTCTCCAGGCAAGAACACTGGAGTGTGTTGCCATTTCCTTCTCCAGTGCATGAAAGTGAAAAGTGAAAGTGAAGTCGCTCAGTCGTGTCCGACTCTTAGTGACCCCATGGACTGCAACACACTAGGCCCCTCCGTCCATTGGATTTTCCAGGCAAGAGTACTGGGGTGGGGTGCCATTGCCTTCCCCAACGCATCTCCTGGGACAGCTGAAAGTGACGTGAAGGTGAAAGTCGCCTAGTCATGTCCGACTCTTTGTAACCCCACGGACTATACGGTCCGTGGAATTCTCCAGGCCAGAATACTGGAGTGGGTAGCCTTTCCCTTCTCTAGGGGATCTTCCCAACCCAGGGATCGAACTCAGGTCTCCCGCATTGCAGCTGGATTCTTTACCAGCTGAGCCACGAACAGCTGATATTGGCTAATTTTCAGGAGTCAGCCTAAGACTGATGCCATGATGCCTTCCTCTTACTGTGCTTTCTCTGGTCACTCTGATTTCAAAGGCTCATTTCCAGTAGCGAAAGAGGCAGCAGTTCACCCCCAGTTGTGCCTTCCTGCAGGGATTTCCCTGCTCTTTCTTCCGTAAGCCTGGCTCCCAGTATGCCCAGGGTCTCATCTCCCAGGATGCTCATGGCTGTTTCAAGGGAACAGGTTGCATCGGTGGATGCTAGACAGATCCCTGCGGAGGTGGCAGAGTGGCCAGCCACCCTTGCAGGCAGTGACCTTGCCTTCCTGGGTATCCTCCTGCCCCGACCTCACTGCTTGGCACCATTCTTGGAATGGATGCCAAGTCTTCTACTTTTCTCAGAAAATCTTGCTGAGCTCACTGTCACTTGGACACTCGTGGGCTATGAGAGAGGAGCGTGCCTCTGGGGCTTGGGAGGGGCTATCATAGGGCTCTGGGAGCCTGTCCTCCTGCTGATCAACAGTCTCTCCTACTTTCAGTTCAGTTCAGTCGTTCAGTCGTGTCTGACTCTTTGCGACCCCATGGACTGCAGCACGCCAGGCCTCTCTGTCTATCACCAACTCCCGGAGTTTATTCAAACTATGTCCATTGAGTCGGTGATGCCATCCAGCCATCTCATCCTCTGTCGTCCCCTTTTCCTCCTGCCTTCAATCTTTCCCAGCATCAGGCTCTTTTCAAATGAGTCGGTTCTTTGCATCAGGTGGCCAAAGTATTGGAGTTCCAGCTTCAGCATCAGTCCTTCCAATGAATATTCGGGACTGTTCTCCTTTAGAATGGACTGGTTGGATCTCCTTGCAGTCCAAGGGGTTCTCAAGAGTCTTCCCCAACACCGCAATTAACCAGATGGAATTCCAAACCATTTACACTCCTGTCACCGCCCGCTCTGAGCCTCCCACCTGACCCCTGGCTGACGGAGCTACCGTGGCTTATCCGAGGAGGACTTCCACTTCGCTCCCCTGCCAGCTGCCCTCATCTGCCCTTCCCTCCTTCATGCCTTCCTCTTCCTCTCCGAGACAAATGCTTTGTCCTAGGAACCCCACCCTGGACCCCAGTAAAGGCAGAAGCCCGGGTCTGTGTTCTCTCTCCCTCCCTCGCTTTGGCCCCCAGGACTTATGAGTTATGTATCTTGGTTTCTCTGAGTTCCCGGATGGTTGTCGCGGAGGTGGGGACAATCTGTGATCATGATGAGAACCACGAGGACTGGTCCAGTCTCCAGGTAGCTTCAGTGGGGGGACTGTCCGTGGGGGCTCCCTGCAGGAGCAGGCCCCAGGGGAGCGCCCCCAGACGTTCCTGGCGGACAGGCTGAGAACAACCCCAAACAGCAGCCCTGAGTGGGAGAGACCGTAACCCCTGGAGACAGCAATGATGCCAGGGTGACTTCTGGTCCCTGGGAACATGGAGAATAGAGGGGCAGGAGGTGGGAGGGGAGAGGACGGCGGGCTGAGCTCCGGGGCTTCGGCACTTCACTCAGTTTCTTTTGTGGGTTCAAGGCAGGAGAGCCCCGGCATCTTTCACAACTATGCTTCCTGGACTGTGCCTTGCCTTTTGAAATATCATCATGTATCTATGTCAAAGGCTTGGTGAAAGAATGTTGCTTTAGTCACTAAGTTGTAGCTGACTCTTCTCGACCCTGTGGATGTGGACTGCAGCCCGCCAGGCTCCTCTGTCCATGGGATTCTCCAGGCAAGAATACTGGAGTGGGTTGCCATTTCCTTCTCCAGGGGATCTTCCCTTCCCAGGGATTGAACCCATGTCTTCTGCATGTCCTGCATTGGCAGGTGGATTCTTTACCACTGAGCCACCCGGGAAGCCCTCTGTGGAGGAATGCAGCAGCACAAAACCCCATTCTTCCTCAAAGCCCAAAGCAATTTTTATCAGCTTCCAGAAGTTTCCTTTTAAAAATCATCTGCTAAGTACCTATATTTCAGGAACTTGGAATGGGTAGTGTAACCATCAATACAAGGGAATCCTGGTAAGCCAGGCAGGACTTTCAGAACCCCATCAGCTGCCACCTCTAATATCCCCGTGGGCCAGGACCTTCCATTGTCTCATTTGGAGCCTTCCACTCAAGAATCCACTCCCATTCTTGGCTTGGCTGCCCGTGGGCGGGTACAGGAGGTCTGGGAAAGGAAGAAATCCTGACTGAGGCATCACCAGCCTGTTTCCCCTAACACTCGAGTGTGGGCACTCCCAGGCACCGTTTGTTCTCATACAAAGGAAAAAATAGGTGTGTATGTGCCTGCTTTGTTACCTGATGTTGGGATGGTTTGTTTTCTGGGATGTCTAGCGCCATCCGTGTTCCTTTCTGGGGCGAGTGCTTTGTAAAGACATAAACAGCCCAGCAGGCTGCAAGGAATCAACGCATAGCTGACTCTTCTTTCTTCGGAACGACATTCCTGCAGAGATAAATACACAGAAAGACAGACGGATTATAACAGGGGAAGGGAAGCCGTGTCAGCATGACAGCTACAGAGAAAACAAAAGGGCTACCTCGTGCAGGGGCCGAAAATAGAACGTAAAGCTACTGGGACTAGGGGAACAGCGGAGGCCTCCTGGGGCATCATTTGCAAAGAGATCCTGAGCCTCCCTGGAAAACAAACTGGGCGGAATCAGTGCGAGAGTGAAACTTAGGAATCCATGTGAGTGACGCCAACAGCTAGAGGGGAGAGAAGCCACCGCTTTGGAGGTTTTGCTCTGAGCAAGGCATCCTGGCCTCGGGCAAAGGGCTTATTGGGACGCTGCCCTGATTGAGGACGGTGTATCTGGGCCAGTGGGAGGGTGGGGTAGACCTTTGACCCAAGCCCCACTCAAAGTTCAAACAGAAAGATGGCAGAGCTGCTGCAGCGTGGCTGTTTACACAAGATTGTTGTGGTTTAGACGCTAAGTCGTGTCCAGCTCTTTTGCAACCCCATGGGCTGTAGTCCACCAGGCTCCTCTGCCCATGGGATCTCCCAAGCAAGGATGCTGGAGTGGGTTGCCATTTCCTTCTCCAGGGGATCTTCCCCACCCTAGAAATGGAACCTACATCTCCTGTGTTAGCAGGCAGATTCTTTACCACTGAGCCGTGAGGGAAGGCCATCCAAAACAGGATATGGTGTGTTAATTTTACATTTATGACTCTTTTTAAAAAGCAGATGCTCTCCCCCACCCCCTTCAGCTGTTTGGCAAGCTTGCTATAACCCTGTGAACCAAGGCAGGCTGTCCCCAGCTCTTATCTTGGGCAGGATCTCCATTCCTGTGCAGATCAAGCAGTAGCTATGAGAACCTGCTGAAGAAAGGGCAGGGCTCTGTTTAGACAGCATTTCAATGGGCGGTTAACCCTGGAGTTAACAACTCTGCACCCGTGGTCAGCTTCCTCCCCATGGCAGGCACTTCCACCAACCCTCCTTCAATTCCAGTACATCTTGTTTACTGGCTAGTTTAAGATCCAGTTGGCCACTTGCCCTGTCAAAACAGAGGCAGCCCCTGAAGTGCACTGAGAACCATCCTCTGTGAGTGCAGCCAGCTGGGTCAAAAAAAAAAGAGGGAAAGGAAGTGGCCTTTTAAGAAACCCCAGTCTTCCAGTTAAAGTAAGAATTACGGTCTTACTTTAGGTAAGTAGGTCTGCATGAGGGTCTTTGTGCAGCAGCTAACATTTAAAAACATTTAGCCCCCCTAAATCGGAGTCCCACGCTCAGAGCCTCGGTGGCCGGGGTTGAATGACCAGATCAAAACGGTTTAAGTTGTAAACATAGGGTCGTCTACCTGAGTCCACTTAATGATGGCTTTCAAGGTGGAAAGTGCCCCCAGCAGGAAGTGAACTGCTTCATTCTGCGTTTGCCTTGAAAGGCACGAGTGACCCTTCCAAATTCAAAGTGAAAGTCGCTCAGTTGTGTCCGACTCTTTGCGACCCCATGGACCATATATTCCATGGGATTCTCCAGGCCACAATACTGCACTGGGTAGCCATTCTCTTCTCCAGGGGATCTTCCCAACCTAGGAATCGAACCCAGGTCTCCTGCGTTGTGGGAGGATTCTCTACCAACTGCGCTATCAGGGATTCCAAGCTATCTCTGCCTATAAATAAGTTTGTACTGACTTTTGTGGTGGGGATGGTGATCTATGATTTAATTAAGAACGATCCTCATTCTTTAGGAGATTGCTGTCTTAAAGACATGCAGTGTAGAGCATGCTCCGCTCTGCCCAGAAATGCCAAAAGAAGCCCTTACATGCCTCTTTGTGACGCTGAATGAATCCCCATCTTAAACATCACAGAGGTACCTCTTATCCAGAGAACCCGAGGGTAGTTTAAGGATCTCATTGTGTGTGTTGAGTTGCTTCAGTCATGTCCGACTCTTTGTGAGGCTATGGACTGTAGCCCTCCAAGGCTCCTTTGTCCATGGCATTTCCCAGGCAAGAATAGTGTGGGCTGCCAATTCCTTCTCCAGGGGGTCTTCCTGACCCAGGCATCAAATCTGCACCTCTCATTTCTCCTACATTGGGAGGCGGGGCCCTATCCCACTAGCGCCACCAGAGGGCGAACCTAGGCAATGCAGAGACTAGATAATGCGATTGCATCGGTTATGGGCTGGGCAGGTGGGCGGCATGGATGGAATTAAGGTCTCGGCCCCAGAGACACCCTGTTTTACTCCTCATGGACCCAGTCTTATGACTGAGTTCCAGCACTGAGCCCCTTGTCTCCTTTAAGACCTCCACCCCCATACCACAGTCTACGGAAGGAGCTGAAAAATGCATCGCGTTGATTTCAGGAATAATCTGAGTGCTGCCAGGAAAAGGCTTGCTGAAAGCTCTGCGGGATTGATGTGCGTCTGGTAGAAACCAGAGCAAGTGAGCGGAGCAAAGCCAGCCGCCCCTGGCTCTTTCCCCAGAGCGCTCAGCCTCACCCTCTTCCGTCTCTCTTGGATCCACGTCTGGAGTCCTTTTCACACCAGTTGTGTTACCGGCATCATCAGGAGGTTTGATGTGGTGTGAGTTCCTGCCACCGGGATGGACTGAGAAATTCATAGAATCTCAGAAAAAGAGAGCAGGGGAGGCTTATACGGGTCTTTCTGCGAAGCCTGAGTCCTACAGGCACAAGTAGGCGCTCTGGGAACTGGCCCCTCCCAATGACTGGCTTCAAAGCTACAGGACAGTGGAGCCCCACAGGCTTTCTGGGGGCTTATTTCTGTGTTTCGTTCTGGGGGGGCTCCCAGCTTCTTCCCCTGGGCCTATTAAAATCTATCCCATTTGTTCCACACCCACCCCAATGCCTCTTTTGTCGAATCTTAATTGTGTGCCGGTCAATGAGTTGGTCATCCATCCTTCAGAAAGTACCTCCCACCCCAACACCTACCCAGCCTTCCATTTAGATTCACAGTGACCAGAAGTGTTCGTTGATGATTTTGAATCGGGGTAGATGAGGCAGAGGTAGTCACTCATTCATTCAAAAATTAATTTTGAGGGTCTTAGTTATGCCAATCGCTATTTTGTGATTGGGATACATAAAGGAACAACAACAAAAATTGTTGTTTTGAAAGCTTACATTATAAGGGTGGGAGGGGCGTACAGAAGACAGATGGTAAGCAATAAGCAATAAATCACACGGTGCATTCGGAGTTACAAATACTGTAGAGAAAATAGGGCAGGTGAAGGGACATCTGGTGTGCAGGTGGAGCGGGGAAGGAACGACGCTAGCAAAATTTCCAAGTGAACTTTCCTGAATAAGGAAAATGACAAATGAGTGTTTCTATTCCTTCCCGTGAAGAATAAATACCTGCCAATAAACAAATATTGGGATAATGACATACCACTGTCTGAAGCATCACAGTTTATTTTCTACAAATATTTTTATTTATCTATAAAAGAATACATGGGGGAAATGCGGAAACAGTGTTGGATTTCATTTTCTTGGGCTTCAAAATCAATGTGAATGGTGACTACAGCCATGAAAGGTAAAGACACTTACTTGCTCCTCGGAAGAACAGCTATGAACCTAGATAGCAAATTAAAAAGCAGAGACATCACTTTGCCAACAAAGGTCCGTCTAGTCAAAGCTATGGTTTTTCCAGTAGTCATGTATGGATGTGAGAGCTGGACCAAAAAGGCGGCTGAGAGCTGAAGAATTGACGCTTTCGAACTGTGTTGCTGGAGAAGACACTTGAGAGTCCCTTGGACAGCAAAGAGATCAAACCAGCCCATCCTAAAGAAAATCAACCCTGAATAGTCAATGGAAGGACTGTTGAAGCTCCAATACCTTGGTTACCTGCCGCGAGGAGATGACTCATTAGAAAAGACCCTGATGATGGGGAAAATTGAGGGCAAGAGGAGAAGGGGATGACAGAGAACAAGATGGTTGGATGGCATCATTGACTCAGTGGACATGAGTTTGAGCAAGCTCAGGGAGATAGTGAAGGACAGGGAAGCCTGGAGTGCTGCAGTCCATGGGGTCACAGTCAGACACAACTTAGTGACTGAACAGCTGCAATAAAATAATATTCAGGATATTATTTTATAATTATATACACCTATGATGTGTACATGTGTAATCAAGTGTATGTTATAATTTAATTGAAAATATACACATCAGAGGAGTTTTGCTAACTCTTTCAAGTCAGATGGATATACAGGAAATTTCTAGTTCCCCAAATAGTCATTTGGTTTCCTCAGGAAGAACTTTCTAAACTGACCCATTTATATCTTGTGGTGACAAGATCCACATAAGCATCTCCCTGCCTTTGACCCCCGCCCCCGTCCGCCTGATGAGGCTTAAAAAGGCTTCGTGCAGGCTGGTGGGAGCGGAGTGGTTCTGAGCTCCGGGGCTGGCCTGGGGGACCCATACGCTCCGAGAGGAGGGGCCGCACCAGGCGAGCTTGGCCACCGCCGTTTCTCTCCCACTTCATTCCTGCCCCGAAGCTCAAGGCAGGACCCCAGTTGCTGGTCTATCTGAAAGCTCTCGGTGCACAAATAAGCAAATAGAGGAAAAGGAATGTGCAGCGATTGTTTGAGGATTTTCTGGAATTCGGAGCATTGTGATTTTCGCTGTTTAGAAAAGACTTTGGTTGGCTGTTTATCATGCAGTGCAGGCTCTTGACTAACTTCCTGGGGGAGGCGCACATTCTTGGTCCCCTCGGTGTCTCTGGCCCAGCAAGGCTCACTCAGGGCGTCTTCCCTACATCCTGTCTGAGAGTGACCTTCTTTTCTCTGCTGACGAAGCTCCGAGTCCTCATTGAAATGACCTCCTGCACAGGAAGGCCCAGCGGTGGCGCCTGGCAAGAGAAAACAGCCCTGGTTTTCTAGGAAGTTAGATACTCACATACTCCCTGCAAGTCACGTTCAGAAAAGGCGAAATGTTTGTGTTCTTCCGTGGGCCAGCAGACGTGCCAGGAACGTGCAGAGTAGAGGTGAAGGCAGGCCCAGGGACATAGCCGGAAGCCCGTGCCCTCAACAGGGTCGCAGCGGTCTTAGTGCCCACACCGCGCGGACGTGGGCGCTGAGCCGCGGCCAAAGGCGTGTTTGTCCGTGTCTGCATGTGTGCCGTGTGCTAAGTCACTTCAGTCGTGTCCGACTGTGCGACCCTGTGGACCGCAGCCCTCCAGGCTCCTCTGTCCGTGGGATTTCCCAGAAAGAACACTGGAGTGGGTTGCCATTTCCTCCACCAGGGGGTCTTTCCCACCCAGGGATTGAACTTGAGTTTCTTCTGTCTCCCGCACTGGCAGCCTCCTGGGAAAGCCCCATTCGTGTCTGCCCTCAGACTTCAGACTCCGTCTATAGAAAGCCTGCGAAACCTTCAGCATTTAAGAGAAAAAGAAGCATGGAATGTATCTTAATGTCTAGAATGAATTTTGTTCTTACCAAATATTTTCTAAAGCTGTGGGGCTTTTTTCACTTTTTAAGTGGCACCAGTCAGAGCAGGGGAACCCCAAAGAAAGCGATGTGTCCTTTAAATTCTTTCTAGGCCTTCAGTGAGACCTGCTTGCACTTAATAAAGAAATTTAAGGAGCTTCCTCACTCTGGTAGGATGATACCATTTTAGAAATAAGACCCTCGTAAGGTCCCAGGTGGTGCTCTTAGTAAAGAACCCGCCTGCCAAGGCAAGAGACCTTAAGAGTCTTGAGTTCAATCCCTAGGTTGGGAAGATCCCCTGGAGGAGGCCATGGCAACCCACTCCATATTCTTGCCTGGAGAATCCTATGGACAGAGGAGCCTGGTGGGCTACAGTCTGTAGGGTCGCAGAAGAGTTGAGCATGACTTAGCAACTAAACAAGGACACAGACAATGCCAGGGAGTCGTGTCCGTACTGAAGTCCTGGTTATAGGAAAAAGCCCACTGGGGGCTTAAAGGAGTCCAATTTGCACCCCAAGGGCTTGCAGGCAGAAATCCTGCAGGAGCTCCTCAGCCGCGGAGCGGAGAGCCCTAGAACAAAGCCCGTTTTGGACTTTGGTTAGCGGGTGTACCCTGTCTCCTTCGTGCACTACGGTGCTTGCATTGTTTCAGTGCCAGCAATAAGAAGGAAAAGGCCACCGAGTGTTCTGGCTGGCTTTGGCATGTGCAGTTCAGGGTGGGAAATTCCCTCGGATTCTGGCTGGCCACCTAGTATTTACTTTTTTTCATAAGCGTGTCAAATTCAAAATACCAGAGGCTCTCCTTAAAGAATCATCACAAAGAACTGGACATTCTGGTGTTTGGAACAAACATTCCAGCTTGCTGGCATCACTGGCCTAACTGTAATATCAGTGACCACACTGCAGTGTAAGATCCCTGGGGACTTCCCAGGGAAAGCCTTTCCATTTATGGTAAAAGCCAGTAACGAAATGGGGGCAGATGCTTAAACTCAGTTCTACTGGTGGCAGCACTTCCTAGGTGTTCCAGTGATGAGATCAGTGGGCATCAATCAACTGCCTCCACCCTCAGAGGCCCCGGGCCCTTGACCACTCCTTATTGATCCTGTTCTGGAATCCAGTCTTGGCCCAAGGATCCTGGGCGTTCCTTGGTCCTAACTTTGGGAGCTTCTGACTTGCTAGCTTGCTCTGTGTTCTGATCCCTAAATCAGATCGCCCGGCTTGCTGCCTCGTCTGGCAGCGGTCTGGCCCCGGCTACCCACAGCTGCTCCATGGACCAGCAAGCAGCAGCAGCAGCAGCATCCTTGAGGGCTGGTTTGAAAGCTGAATCTCAACCCCACCCTGGAAGGACTGAATGAGACCTGCCCTTTAATAAGACCCCGGGGTGATTCATTAGCACATTCCAGGTTGAGAAGCTCTGTGCTAGAATTCCTGAAATAGAGCCACCCTGTCATCCAGGAGATAGACCTGCCATTCACTGCAAGAGTCCAGGACAGTTTTGTTCTAAGAAGAGTGGACCCAGTTCAGGAAACTCAGGGGGGCACTATCAGAACTTGACCCATTTTCTGCTCTGTGATGTTACCACCTTTTCAATCAAAAGGGAAATGTTATTTTCTATTGAAAGAAATGTATTTGGGGGAAAAAGTCCAAATGAAACAAAAGAAAGGGAAAGCACCCTTCATATCACCCCACTTACCACGAACAAATAAATGGAAGCTTCCCTACAGCTTTTCTAATCCCACCCATGAAAGTACACACTGGTAACCTTATATCCTACTTATATCCTACCCAAGATATTCCTGTGCATATATGTTTGCGGTTTGCCCTCTGTCAACTCAGCAAGGAGGGAAACCCCCATGGTGGGCAAGTGCCTTTCTTTGGCAGGAATCGTGGAGATGCAAAGGGCTTCCCTAGTGGGAAGCGTCCGCCTGCAATGCAGAAGGTGCACGGGGGTGGGAATTTGATCCCTGGGTCAAATATGCTTGTAAAGAAATAAAATGAAAAGCATTCCATCTTTATGCATATAGGTTAAAAAAAAAAGTGAAAGGGAAGTTGCTTAGTCGTGTCTGGCTCTTTGCTACCCCATGGACTGTACCTCCCAGGCTCCTCCATCCATGGGATTTTCCAGGCACGATTACTGGAGTGGGTTGCCATTTCCTTCTCCCGGGGATCTTCCCAACCCAGGGATCGAGCCCTGGTCTCCTGCATTGCACGCAGACTCTTTACCATCTGGGACCCAAGGGGGCGTATAGGTTGACATAGATATAAAATGAAAACCATTCTCAATGATTACTTTTCCATATGCTTTCTGAGATAGCACAGTGAAAACTTGTGGAAGCCCACGGAAAGGCCTTCCATTTAAAGTAGCAGCTCTGTATGGAAAGCATGTTGCTGAAAGAGAAGACAGCAGGGGGCCTTCCACGAAATAGGACAACCCAAACCAAATGGGAGTCCAGGGTGGCAGCCAGATGGCCAGCAACACTCTGCTTTCCTTTCGGATTTCTTCTGGTCTCCCTGCCAACCCCAAAGAATACAGAAGGCACTCTCCAATGACCTGTGTTCTTCTGGAGTTTACAAATATGGCTTGAAGTCTGTGGGTGGGGCCAGGAGACCCAGGGAACACTCCCTATGAGGTCGTGAAAGAGCTCCAGGACTCCTTAGATAAGGGGATTGTTTCCTAACAAATAGTTTCCAATTGTTTTTCAACATCTGCAACATGTTCTAAGCTGGAGCTTTCATTCTTGGAGGACAAGGCCAAAATCCAGTTGAGGTCATCAATTTCCAATTCTTCTCTAACATTTGTTTGGAAAATCTTTCACTTAGCTTCCTTCATCCACTTAAAATGCCATTGCCCTGAATCTTTCTAAAATTAAAAGAAGTGCATGTATGCATGCACCACCTGAGCTGAACAATCCTGATTGTTTATAGCATTTTCACACACTACCCCTCGACCTACTTGCTTTTGTCCTTTAACATTCCCCGATTTAAGTTTTATTCGTGTTCTTGAAAGGTTCAGGGCCCGTTGGTGACCAGTGCTTTCCTGCACAGGGCTTCTCTCGGGGCTCAGAGAGTGAAGAATCTGCCTGCAATTCAGGAGACCGGGTTTGATC
This sequence comes from Procapra przewalskii, assembly GCA_006410515.1. Lineage (NCBI taxonomy): Eukaryota > Metazoa > Chordata > Mammalia > Artiodactyla > Bovidae > Procapra > Procapra przewalskii. The sequence continues at coordinate 5,277,498 of SJYF01000323.1, forward strand.
CCTAGGTCAGGAAGATCCCTTGCAGAAGGCAGTAATTACCCACCCCAGTATTCTTGCCTGGAAAATCCCATGGACAGAGGAGCCTAGCGTGGCAGGCTTACAGTTCATGGGATCACAAAGAGCCAGACACCACTGAATGAGTAACACTTGCGCTTTCATTTTCCTGCTCGGAAGAAATCTCATCTGAGGAAGGGACACAGTCATGTGCCAAGGAGACTGCGTCTTTTCTTCCTAGTGTAGAGGTTAGGAGAGAAAGGACTGCTCCCTTTCTAGGACTCATGATCCATGTCTCTTTGTGTATATTGTTTTCATGTTGCCTGTATAACAAATTAACAAGTGATGTAGAGCAGCAATTTGTCATCTTATGGTTCTGGAAATCAGAAGTCCAAACTCGTCTCATTTAGACTGACACCCAAGTGTTAGCAGGGCCGGTTCCTCCTGGACATCCCGGGGAGGGTCCTTCCCTTGCCCCTTTCAGCTTCTCGAAGTTGCCAGCACTCCCTGGCTCACAGCTGAATCTCTCTGACCTTCGCTTCCATCATCACATCTCCTCTGATTCTGACCCTGCTGTCTCTCCCTCCTAAGAGCCCTGGTGATTACAGCCTTAACTTAATCACATCTGCAGAACCCTGTTGCCTTGGGTAAGGTCACACAGTCATAGCTCTGGGGATTAAGACGAGGACATCTTTAGGGGACTTTATTCTGCCGGCCACAGCCTGAAAGACAAAACTACTGAGATAGTGACCTTTCAGTGTGCTCGACCAGCTGAGGTGGGATTTTACGTATTGCCTATGGTTTGAGCCGCTTGGAATCAACTCTCTTAATTCCCCCAGATGTCTCAGAGATGGAGAGGCAGAACCGTGCTTTTGACAGACCTTTGTTGTGGTTGTTTGGTCGCTAAGTCGTGTCCAACTCTTTGCGACCCCCATGATGGACTGTAGCCCACCAAGCTGTTCTGTCCATGGCCTTCTCCAGGGAAGAATACTGGAGTGGGTTGCCATTTCCTCCTGCAGGGCATCATCCGCACGCCAGGACTGAACCCGTGTCTCCTACACTGCAGGGGCTTTCTTTCTCACTGAGCCTCCAGGGAAGCTGAACTGTACAAGTGTTATGGTCTATTAGCACAGCTTCCATTTTATGTTGGTGTTCAGGAACCTCTGCTTCTTACTAGGGATGCTGTTCCCACATGTGGTTTTTAATAACTAGAGTTACATTCCCCGAAGAAAGTATATTTATAGATTTCCCAGAAACTTTCTGCTGTTGGTAAACTTGGTCTAACCTAGGGCTTCAACACATCAGCAGAATGAATCCAGGCACCATTAGGGAGGTCAGTGTTTGTCTTGCTTTCTGGTATATCTCTGATTACTTCCACCCCCACTTAATTGGCCAACAGCCTGTTGTGTCTGCTTAACTTTGTTCAAAACAGAAACTATTTGAGTGTTCTGATGGCTGTAATTCAAGACCTTGTTATATAGAATACGTTCATTTTAGCTTACTTTTATTGAATGTCTGTTGTGGGCTGTGAGTTGAGCTGAACTCCTGGCACAAAGCTCAGTAAGGATTTGATGAAAATGGAGCTGCCGCCAGAATGTTATACTCCAGTAGGTAAGAGATTAAGTGGCTTGAAGTGATGAGGATGTCATGGTCTCACTATTTCCATTACTCTCCGACCTGCCGGGAAAGAGCCAGGTGACTGGACCCCAACCTGGCTTCAGTATTTTCACCTCTTATTCTCCACTCTCGTGGAACTCTGTTTCAAAATATGTGTCTGCCTATTGTTTGTCTAAAAGCAACTGCCACGAGTGTTTATGTATCCTAAGGGGAAAAAGTGTCAGACATTATTTTTGGGGGGCTCCAAAATCACTGCAGATGGTGACTGCAGCCATGAAATTAAAAGATGCTTACTCCTTGGAAGAAAAGTTATGACCAACCTAGATAACATATTCAAAAGCAGAGACATTACTTTGCTGACTAAGATCTGTCTAGTCAAGGCTATGGTTTTTCCTGTGGTCATATATGGATGTGAGAGTTGGATTGTGAAGAAGGCTGAGCGCCGAAGAATTGATGCTTTTGAACTGTGGTGTTGGAGAAGAC
>SJYF01000323.1:5279930-5294213 GCA_006410515.1 Procapra przewalskii
ATTCATGGGGTCGCAAAGAGTCGGACACGACTGAGTGACTAAACTGAACTGAACTGAAGGGGAAAAAATGGGCTTCTCTGGTGGCTCAGATGGTAAACAATCCACCTGCAATGCAGGAGATCTGGCTTAGATTCCTGGGTTGGGAAGATCCCCTGGAGGAGGGCATGGCAATCCACTTCAGTGTTCTTGCCTGGAGAATCCCCATGGACAGAGGATCCTGCTGGTCTACAGCCCAAGGAGTCGCAAAGAGTTGGTCGTGATTAAGCGCAAAAAAAGGAGAAAAATGGAAAACAAAGCCATAATAGAGGAATTGAAACTGATTTCAGCCAGTCTTGGCATTTCTTAGGTTGCATTTCAGGTGGTGTGCTGGGGCTGGCCTGGGGCTGTGTCTTTCCCAGTCCCTGGCTTGGTTGTTCGATAATGTTAGGTGTACAGCTTGAAACTGCCTACGGCAGAGCTATTTATACCAAGAAAATCTTCAAATACTTCAAATCAGAGCTCTCCTTTTTCTTTCCCCTGAAGACCTAGTTTGCCAGCACACCGCTGTCACCAGCTCATGCCTTTTGTGTATTTACCAGAGTCAATTAAAATCGGTAATCAGTCAATTAATTATACGAAGACATGTTAATACGTGTTAGCAGTAGTAGTTGAACAATGTTTAAAAGAGCAATATTTTAAGATCATAGATTTATGTGCTGAAAGATGTTCTCCGTCAGTCCAGATATTTTTCCATTTGCCAGGGGAGGAGGCAGATTTGACTCAATAAGAAGAGCTTTGATCCTTCTTTCTGGATGATGTTTGCCAGATGCACTTGGAAATGCCTTTCTGTGTGTTTCCCCAAAGTTTCAGCTGTTAGGATTCAGAGGTTACGGGTGTCCACAGGGACATGTTAGTCAAAGCTTTGCTAGGGTGGGGGAGAGGCAGAGAGAGGGAATAAACTCAGGATTCAGAGATCTGAGTGGACCTGTCAGGGATGGTTTGCCTCTGCCTAAACTTGCAACAGTAACAAGATAAGCAATTCCTGTTTTTCGCAAGTCCTTTATTAGTTTCAACCCCCTGCTGCATGTCCAGCCCAGAGATCCTAGGGCCTGAGCCAGGGTCAGCCACAGGCTGTTACAGGACTCTCAGCTGCAGAAACTTCCATGACACAGGCAGGTACATGGGCTCAGGGAGAATTCAGGCCAGAAGCAGGTGTCTTTACTGTGTCAGTATTCGGGAAGTTGTCCTTCCAAAGTTAACCAAACCAAATGGATTGATTTGTTATAAAAACTTTCCATAAGGAGAAAGTTTACCATGAAACAGCCTGTAGGAACGTAGGCTTTCTGTAATTAGCATCCGGAGAAGAACATATGGATGTTTCTTCTGTCAACATTCCCTGCTCTGCACTCCCTGTTCTGTTGGCTGGACTCAGCCTCACACCGAGCCTGTTGGAGCATGAAGCTGGCGAGGTCAAGCATCTCACATGGACTCAATCACAGAGGTCACCCTCCTGCTTCCAGTCCACAAGCCACTGAACCATGTAGGGCGAAGGTTAGCGCTGCAGTTCTTGGCACTTGCTCTGGGGTCCTGGGAGCCGTCTTCTCTCCCCATGATCCTCTGGCCTCCACATGTCGCCTCCCACCCACTAACCCCACCTCATCATATAACCATCCTTGTAAAACTAAGCAAACAGGAAAGATCGTATAATTAGCAGTTTACATACGAACTCTGCTGTGTTGTAAAAGCTGAGTTCTTGTATTCCACCACCTAAGGTGAACCCAGTTGTGTGTATTTTATATAGTGCTATTGTTTAGTTGCTAAGTTGTGTCCAACTCTCTTGCGACCCCATGGACTGTAGCCCACCAAGCTCCTCTGTCTGTGGGATTTCCCAGGCAAGAATCCTGGAGTGAATCACCATTCCCTTCTCCAGCGAATCTTCCTGACCTGGGGATCAAAGCTGGGTCTCCTGCACTGGCGGGCAGATCCTTTACTGCTGAGTCACCGAGGAAGCCTGTTTTGCATAGTAGCATCTGGACATGGAGTTTATGATTCCAGAAGACCCCACAGCAATGACTATAGGTTAATACAGCAGCTCTTTCCAGAAATTTTACTAGCCTAGAACTCCTCTGCTCTTGCAAACTTCTTATTGCAGCCAGGCATAAAATAACTAGGACTAACCTTCTTAGGATGAGATGGTTGGATGGCATCATGGACTCGATGGACGTGAGTCTGAGTGAACTCCGACAGATGGTGATGAACAGGGAGGCCTGGCGTGCTGCGATTCATGGGGTCGCAAAGAGTTAGACACGACTGAGCAACTGAACTGAACTGAACTGAACCTTCTTAACTGCCTAGCCAAGGGTCCTTGAAAGAGTTTCTGAGGCTTGACACGGGTGTCATACGATGTCATACGATGGCATGGAGAGGTTAGAGGCTGGTGGCTCAGTGAGGATTCCTCTGCCAGGAGGTGTGGGCTGGGTTATGATGGTGCTGAGCCTGGAGAGGGAGAGGTAGGAGACACAGGGAAGGGTCAGATGGAAAAGATTTTGTTCCTGATGGGATTTAGAGATTCCAGCATTAGGAAGAATCATCTCTAACTCCAAGGGCTTGAGTCTGAGCTTTGGAAGAAGGCAGAGACCATTGACAGACATGGGGAAGAATTAAATGGAATCAGTCCTGGAGCGGTGAATACCTAAGGGAAAAATTCTTGGACCGCATTGGAGTTATTACTAAACATGGATTCTGTGGTACCGGCTCATAGGATAATACTATCAAAAGAGATATTAATACTAATTAAGCACTGACTGGCCTAAGGCAGCTGCGCTGAGGGTAGAAGAGAGCAAACTGAGATGGGTCAGCCCCCTCCTCTCCTGGACGGGTTACTTCTGTTGCTATGCATTTATAGCCTCTTGAGACAGAGCAAGATTGCTGGCAGCCACTCAGACAAGAGTTGCTCGCCAAGTGAGACCACCTGGAACGTTTCAATTCCAGAAGAGTTTATCCTGAGTCATTCACTGTTTCACAAACCCTGACTGAGTATCCTGTAGGGCAGGCACTGGGTTTGGCCCTGAGTGTGTGTGTTTGCGCTCAGTCGTGTCCGACTCTTTGCAACCCCATGGACTAGGGCCCACCAGGCTCCTCTGTCCGTGGGATTCTCCAGGCAAGAATCCTGGAGTGGGTTGCCATTTGCTTCTCCAGGGGATCTTCCCACCCCCCTGAGTTCCAGCATTAGCGGGCAGGTTCTTTACCACTAGCGCCACCTGGGAAGCCCTCCCTTTACCTACATTGTTGCAACATGCCAGAGGCTGTTCACCTTGGAGACCTGCTGCAGATATGCATATGGGTACAGCCCCAGGGGCAGATTTACACCCTCTCCCCTGGATTTTTGAGAAGCCAATGAGAGCTTACCCAAGGCCGCCAGAACCTTGATGCAGAGTAAACCAGAGAGGCATTGTCCTGCCACCGTGAGCATCCTCAGGTGTGTCTTAAGACGCTGGTCTTGATGGAAGGCTCTGGTCTAGGGCTCCAGAGCAAAGTTCCACAGATACGGTGGCTTAAACAATAGCAGTGTGCTTCTTCCCCATGCTGGAGGCTGAAAGTCCAAGAGCAAGGTGCCAGCGTCACCGGCTTCTCCGTAGGCCTCTCCGTGTTCTGCAGATGGCTATCCTCTCCCCACGTCCTCACACCATCTTGCACGTGTCTGTGTATTCCTCTCCTCTTCTTGTGAGGATGCCAGTCATATTGAAGCCCGGCTCTTCCTATGACCTTCCTTTTTCCTCACACTCCTGGGGGAGGAAATGGCAACCCACTCCAGGATTCTTGCTTGGAGAATCCCATGGACAGAGGAGCCTGGTGGGCTACAGGCCATGGGTCACAAAGAGTAGGACAGGACTGAGTGAGTAAACAAGTCCTTTGTACTGAACTCACTGTAGAGAGTGAAAGTCCCTCAGTCGTGTCTGACTCTGTATATGGACTGTACATATACGGTCCGTGGTGTCCTCCAGGCCAGAACACTGGAGTGGGCAGCCTTTCCCTCCTCCAGGGCATCTTCCCAATCCAGGGATTGAACCCTGTTCTCCCTCCCTGCAGGAAAATTCTTTACCAGCTGAGGCACAAGGGAAGCCTGAAAAGTTTTCTCATTTTTTTTCCCCAAGTTACAGCTCTTTGTAAAATTCTTAATTATCTCTACAATTCTTTCCTATGACTACTCAGAATTCCCATCCCACCTGGGTGGCATGGAATTCAAATTAATGGCCCTGTGACTCAGATATCATTGGCACGAAGTCATCTTATCTAAATTATGCATGATTACTCCAGTCCTAAAGAAAATGCATCTGGGCGTGAATATACATATGGTCGTAGAAGGAACGCACACACTGCTTTGTAGGAGAGCGGGAACTATTTTGAGCAGAAGTCTCATGAGCTTACTAGGTCTTTTTTATCTGTTTTCAAATTCTACTTTTCATGCCTGAATTGCTGACAAAACCCGATCTCTTCCGGAAGAGTTGGCAACAGTATTTAAAATTCCATAAAAATCAGACAATAGGTCGTTACCGTTTAAGCCAAGTGTTGAAAAGTTAAAACAGCCATGGTAGGCTAAGAAGTTACTTTAGGCCCTTTCTAAGCCAGTACCGGTTGCTACATAAGCTCTGGTTTGATGTTAATGCTATTTTTACAAAAGTATTTTGTAACTTGATTGTTTGAAAGGGGAAAGAAGTTATTTGCTTGTGAATATGAGAAAGTCTTGGTCCAGCACTTAGACTGCTAAGTGCGGCTGAGATTTTTCCTTCTTCTTGTTTGGTTGCTTCAGTTGTGTTGGACTCTTTTGCAACTTCACGGACTGTGTGGCTGGCCAGGCTCCTCTGTCCATGGGATTCTCTAGGCAGAAATACTAGAGTGGGTTGCCATTTCTTCCTCCAGGGGGTCTTCCACACCTAAGGATGGAACCCAGGTCTCCTGTGTTGACAGGTGGATTTTTTTTTTTTTTAACCACTGTACCACCCGGGAAGGCCTGGGCTGAATTTTAAAAGAGAAAGTGGCTCATGGCCTGGAAAACCAGGGGAGGCCACATGGGTGGGGATTTGGAGTGAAAAACTCATCACCAGTACGATTGGTTTCCTAAATACTGCCTATACTGTTATTTGATTAATTCATTCATGGTAGTGGCAAAGGAAAGGGCAACCCACTCCAGTATTCTTGTCTGGGAAGTCCCATGGACAGAGAGGAGCCTGGAGGGCTACAGTCCACAGGGTCACTAGAGTCAGACACGACTGAATGACTAAACAACAGAAAGCAACAATTCATTGTTTGCCTGTGAAATCTTAGGGAAAGAGTAGTTATTACTATTGTTAATATGTATTAGTAATCAACACAAGAACTATAACAAGGATGAAGACAACAGTTGTCAATGTCCAACTGCTTGAGAGACTCCTTTTTCTGAATCTTCAATGATACTGTCTGTTAGAGGAAAACCAGTTAGTGCAGCGCTGCCATTAATGCAAGATGCTTGAACCTCTGACCTTTTTAATCTCCAAAAAGAAAGAAAGAAAAGCAATAAGGGCAAATATTTTTGATATCTTGCTTAAAAATTAATATCTTCTGACCTTGGCTCATTAGAATAGCCACAACAAAAGCCAATAGGATAGCTATTTTTTTTCCACCCAGTACTATAATTTGCTTGGCTGTGAAAATTTCAAGAGGCCAAACTGAAAGGCTGAAGAAAGCTTGTGCTCCAAAAATAGTGTGGGATCTTTCTGGAGGCCCCAGGGAACAGGCAGAGGAGCCTGCTCTCTATCTGAGGCAACCTGCCACTCTGCCTTTGGTTCAAAGATGGCTAAGTTGTGGGAGGTGGGATGGATCCTAATTCTTTCCTCCAGAGAAAGACCATTTCTTGGCCCCTGAGCAAAGGTGGGTTTACCATGAAGTCCATGAAGCTTGAGCTCTGGTCTCCCCAAAGCCCACTCTGCAAAGGCACTCTTTTCTGCAAAGGACCCAGACAATATGTTCATAAGTAATAAGCCTTTGACAATTTATGGAAGGAATCTTTTCATATGCATTTTCTTAAAGAGGTTCCCCAGATTGTCTGAGCTTCAGGGTCTACAAAACCTGGGTTTCTGCCCTTGCCTCTAGGATGACATTGTTGAGAAGAGTTTTGTGAGATTCAGCAAAATTGTGCGTTTTCTACCCCCAAGTGGCTTTGGCCCCTGATACAGGAATCAGGCTACTTCATGGGCAAGAAGCTTGCAGGCCAGGCAAGATAGTCAGTCCTCCACGGGTGAACTGGGGCGCTTTCCACCTAGAGGGCCGTGATGCACAGACCACTGCTCTATGAAGAGCGCCGATGGAGGCCGGCCAGGTGGGAGAAATCTCCAGCACTAAATTATCAGAAGCCAAGCCAAGTGTGTGCTTTTAATGTGAGAAAAGTCCCCATGGGGAAACTTCTTTGAAATCCCAGGCTAGGGGCGGGTTTTCTGTCCATGTGTCCCTGATCCGATTGGTTTCGTAAGAGCTGGTACATGTTGTTGACAGTATCTGCTTCTGTTTTATGAGTTGCTTGCCAGCATCCATCTTTTATCTTCTCTGCGCCTAGGATCGGGGCTCAGCAGAGTAGCTGGGAAACAGAAGGTCTTGAAACTATTTGCTAAACACTTCTCTCTTTCTCATTCTCCCTCTCTCTCTTACTCCTCCTCCCTCTCTCTTCTCCTCAGGTGGTTTATAAAAAAGGATGCTGATGAACCCCAGGATCTCTCAGGTGAGGCTATTATTATGTGTCATCTTTGTACACAGACCCTTGTAGAGTGTAGGAAGCACCAGCCTTTTGAGTGGCTCTTCAAAGTGACAACTACCACCGTGTGATTCTTAGGGAAATCAGGCAAGAAGGATTCCTGCCTTCACCTATTCCATCCACACTGATCGCCTCCTCATCAGAGCTGTCTTCCTTTAAGTATGAGAGTTTTCCAATACATGTGTGTGTGTGTGTGTGTGTGAGCACGCGCTTAGTTGTGTCTGACTCTGCGACCCCATGGACTGTAGCCCTCCAGGCTCCTCTGTCCATGGGATTCTCCAGGCAAGAATACTAGAGTGGGTTGCCATGCCCTCCTCCAAGGCATCTTTCCGACCCAGGGGTTGAACCCACATCTCTTGCATTGGCAGGTGATTCTTTACCCCTAGCACCACCTGGGAAGCCCAGTATGAGTCTACTTTTCAAATGGAAATCTACCTTAGTCATCAGCGAGTGCTTTAGTGGGATATTTAGAGGAAAGGGACATACTGGACACCATGAAGATTAGGAACCGAATGGAAGGCAGGCAGCAGCAAAGACAAATGCTTGCTCTGTGAGTGTCCAGGATGAGTCCTGAGTGGCTTCTCAGCTTTGGGGGTGGGGTGGCAGGCTCATATCCCCAAAGCTTCCAGCCCTGGCCAAAAAGTCTTTCAGTCCTGCCTGCCTGAGGCCTGGGTGTGGGAAAGCCTGCAGAGGTCAGCCTAAGATTAGGCCTGGGGGTGGGAAAGCCCACAGAAGTCAGCCCATGGGCCCACGTGCCCCATGTTGGCTTCTCTGGCGGACACACTGCAGGCCGTTGTTTTATTTCAAGGTGTTTGAATGGAGGAGGAAGAAAGTGGCTTGCTTGTTTGTTTCTTCTTTTGTGTTCTGGGGCACAGAAGGATAGCAGCAGGGCTTGATTATCTGGACAAAGATCAGCCTCTTCTCTATCCCAACACTCATGAGTCCACCCCAGGAGAGGCTCTCTTCTGAAACATCTTTTCTTTGAGAGAAAAAGTCAGAGAGCACTGTTGGCCCCTGCTGGCCCTGGCTGGTAGCCCCGAGCCTGGAGAGCTGAATGCTGGACTGTCAGGGAGGAGCAGAGCGGGGTGCCTCTGCAGACCTGTATCTGCTTTGCCAGGAGGGTAGAGCTGGTGTGTGCTGACCTGGCTGTCCCTGCCTGACGCTGCCCCAAAGCCCTGGACCTGAGTGGGGCACAGGAGTGACAGACAGGCCACCGTGTGCTCCAGCCTCCGTGAGAGCCTGTCCTTGTGTGTGCAGCGTGTGGTTTTGAACCTCCCTGCCTTTGGCTATTAAGGCCATTCTCACATCCCTCAGCCTTTGTGCCAAACGTGCTTCTGGACGTTGAGACTGAGAATATTTTTAGTTAAGGCCTGACTCTGTGGTTTCATTAGAAATGAGGAGGAAAAGAGGAGAATTTTCCTTTGAATTTTGATAGGGGTAGCTGATCTCTACAGGGAGGCACCCTGGATGGTCCAGACAGCTGGTGAGCATGATGTACTGCGATTACCCATTTGACCATGTATGTGTGTGCTTAGCTGCTCAGCCGTGTCTGACTCTTTGTGACCCCGTGGACTGTAGCCTGCCAGGCTCCTCTGTCCATGGGATTCTCCAGGCAAGAATCCTGGAGTGGGTTGCTATTTCCTTCCTGACCCTGGGATCAAACCTAAGGATCCTGCATCGCAGGCAGATTCTCTACTGTTTGAGCCAATAATGTTGTCATAATGCTGCCTCACTTTCCCCCACTTTCATTGTTTTTTTTCTTACCAGCTATATCTATGAATTTCCAGCTGTCTGCTGGGCACTCTGCGAGGCAGCCCTGCAGTTGCCCTCAGAGACCTCACTGTCTGGGGTGTTTTCTCCATCACATCTGGCATCATGTGTGTCCTGATCCCCCTTTCTTTTAATATGAATTCTAAAGAAGACCACAGAAAAAGGAACACCTTTTCCCATGTGGCTGATAAACTGGTTATAAAGAGGGATGCAAAAGAACAGCCCCCAAATCATCTGAGCAAGGACAGCACGGTTGGAATGAGCATAGGTTTCCATGGGGATTACTTTGAAGGATGCCATTTATTTGGAGATGGCAGTTCTGGTGTGTCGCTGAGCAAACAAGAGCTGAACCTCCTTACCTAAACGGTCACACAGTTAAACCCCACTATCTTTGGGCCCTGGGGGATTCTTTGGTTGGGCTATAAAGTTCTTTGGGGAGCTAATGTTCCACTCTGATCATTAACTGATGCTAAGAAATCTTCTGTAATCATATTTTAACGTCAGCATTGGGTTTACACAATTTATCTCACTGGTGTCTTCAGTGTATCCTTCTTTCCTTGATAAGTGATAGACTGAGAACTGAAATTATCTGTTTCTTCCTAGAGGTCCAGGTGGTTTAGGGAAATGTGGGAGTTGTGTCTGTGTCTATGTGTGTTTGCATTTAGCAAAATGGGCTTGTACTGCGTTCATCACTTTATAACACGTTGTCGCTATTATATTATGACTTTGTGATGAATGCAAAGCCCGATGTCCTGTGAACTCTCCTTGTCATTCTTTCTTCTATGTCATATGCAGTCAGGTGTGTGATCTGGGGAAAGGATGGCCACCTTTGCTGAAAAGGGTATTAAGAGCAGCTCTTTCCGAGTCTGGGGAGCCCTGGGCAGTCACCCACACCAGAGGCATCATCTTGGTGCTGAGCTCCTTGGTTCCCTGGACAACAGGCACCCCACTGTCCCTTGTCAAGGCTGTTTGCTCCCAGCAGACCAATTACTTCATTCCTTCTCTCCCCACCTCTTTAGTTTATTGGAGTTATGCTTTCTAAATTCTTCTTTCTAAGTTTACAGACCTCAAGTCATGTTTCTATTCTCCAGGAAATCTTAAGGCTCCCATTGCTTGTGTCTCTTTAATGCTCAGTTATGAACTTAGCAACTGTCAAGCACATGACAAGTCTTCCTTTCTCCTCCCCGGGCCCCTCTCCGCCCACTGCCCTGCCTCTCTCTCCTTTTCCTCTTGGGGGCCTCCGGATACTGTGGTTTCAGTCCTTGTATCCTGAGGGAGTATACCCCTGGAGTTGCTCAGTGAGCCTAGGCCAGGCATTCATCCCAGGCTGGTGGCTGTCGGGATTCAGAACCCCTGGGCCGTGCACAGGGGATGGTCCTTGTATGTCCCAGTAATTTAAGATTCACAAGTATGAGAGGTTAGGTTCAAAATCACACATGTGAAGCCTAATAGGCTCAGGCACGTGGGAGAGAGGAGACCCTTGGAGAAACATGGGGAGCTGTCTGGGGTGCTGGAGAATCCCCTTCTCTAAACTGCAGAGTTCCCAGCTCCTTCTGCCATGGGCCCAAGGTCATGGAGACCTTGAGCACCATGGCAGAAAGAGCTGAGAAGCAGCCAGCAGCAAGATGTGGCTAGGAGATCTACGGAAGAGGCCTGATCAGCTAAGTGCCTTAGATGCTGAAACACGAGCTGGAGTTTCCAGAAAAATCTGGACCTTGCTGCTGCCACATTTCACTTGGAAAAGTACAAAGGGCTCAGCTCACCACTTAAGCCAACAAAGGATAATCTGAGTTTCAACCTGGCACCAGCTCTGGTCATCTGATGTCCCTAAGACTTCCCCATGGCAATCTTGTGAGCTGCTTCACCTGTCTAGGTCTCAGCTTTCCCATCTTGAAATGGGGCTTGGAGTAAGTGTTCTCCGTGTCCTTCTTCCACTCTACAGTTCTCTTCCCCCTCTGATCCTCCCCCAACCCCTCCTCCTCATCCCAGCCTCATTCTTCACACAGCTGTCTTAGATGCCCTCAGCTGACCGTCTGAAATTCTTCTCTGGGATCTCGGTCAACAGGAGAGTTGCCAAAAGCTTGGAGGTCTGCCACCCCCATAAAGAGTGAGAATATGTGTTGTTTGGAAAGAAACAGAAGAAGAGGGTCATTAAAGCTAATTATGGAAATGACAAGTTAGTGAGATATCCTAAGAGGAGAAAAATCCGGGTCCCATTGCCTGGTGGTGATGAAATCATTCTGGGTTGGAAGCCTAGCTCTCCTAGAGAGGTTGTGGGAGGAGGGAGAGTTAGGGCCAGAGGGTGGGCAAGAGTTGGTCATCTTAAACCACAGTTGTATCCCCAAGTGTCTGAAGAGCTGGAGGCCAGGGTAGAATAATATTTATAAAGCTAGTTGGGCAAAGCCCATGAAGGCAGCCTCATCCCTCCTAAACTGGTCTATTTCTAGAAATCCTTTCTCACCAAATGTAAGGAAAGAGAGCTGATTTTTATTCGTCATCACTGAATTAAAAACATAGTGACCACGACTTGCTGGAGAGCACTGGCTGTTAGTTCGCTGAGATCTGGTGGCCGCAGAGGATCCACTGAGTTCAGCAATCACCTTGCCTTACTGAGGGGACTTTGCTTGAATTCAGAGGAGATACAGACAGTCACAGGAATACAGGTGGAGTGGCCCTGCCAGGCCCCAGCACACATTTCCTTACAGCAGGTCCTGTAACTTCTCTGGGAAAACCTGAGGCTTCAAGAAAGCCCAGTTTAAAAACCACTTGTGTAGTTGAACCTTCTTATTCACTCAAAAGGCATTTACTGAGCACCAAGAAGAACTGACGCTTTTGAACTGTGGTGTTGGAGAAGACTCTTGAGAGCCCCTTGGACTGCAAGGAGATCCAACCAGTCCATCCTAAAGGAAATCTATCAGTCCTGAATATTTGCTGGAAGGACTGATGCTGATGCTGAAGCTGAAGCTCCAAAACTTTGGCCACCTGGAGCGAAGAGCTGACTCATTGGAAAAGAGGGAAAGATTGAGGGCAAGAGCAGAAGGGGATGACAGAGGATGAGATGGTTGGATGGCATCACTGATTCAATGGACATGAGTTTGAGTGAGCTCTGGGAGATAGTGGAGGACAGGGAAGCCTGGCGTGCTGTAGTTCATGGGGTCACAAGAGTCAGACACGACATAGCAACTGAACAACAATATGCTAGGTCTGAGGCTTAAAAGAAGAAGTGAATACGGGAGGTCAGCCATCCTTCTTGACTTAACTGTGCTTCCCTATTTGGAGGTTGCTGGGGATGGTGGGGGCCCGCGTGGGTGAAGTGGGGACACGTGGTTTTCACCACCCACCTTCCTTGGTGAATCTGTCTTCCGGAGTACGAGAAATCTGAGCCCTCCCTCGTGTTCATTCTTGCAGAAGCCCCACTCCCTTGTCCCCACTGCTGACCCACCCCTAATTGTGGGACAGCCTGCCTGGGTGTCTTCTCATCTGTCCGTAACTGCACTGCCTTGTTGGAAACTCTGACCAGTCACTTAGTGTTCGAGGCGAGGGAGCGCCTGGTGTGTGACCACAGAGCTGCGACAAAAAGTGCTCTCACGCTCAGCACTCCTGCGTTCTCAGAACTAAGCTGCTTCTGAGAGCCCAGGAGACAGACTGTTTATTCTTAAAACCGATGTCATAGGTGAGTCAGACTGCTAGCTCCATCCGCATAATGTGCCACATGGAAGGTTGTTTGCAAGAAGGACGCTGCTGTCCCCCACACCCCGACCTGGCGAGAGTTCTGGTCCTACGCGGGGCCAGAGTGAAAGAAAGAGCTAGGCGCTTCTGCCGCTCTGCAGAAGGGCTTGGCGGCTGTTCCCAGCAGAGCCAGGAGCCCACTGTGGTCCCGGGGCCGCCAAGGGGCCAGGTGCCCCCGGGAGAGAGGAATCTAGGAGACCAGGAGCTCAGGGTGGTCCGGCTCCTTTCTGGCCTGCATCTCTTCTCACTTCCTGGGTCCAGGCTCCCCTCATCAGCTCTTACAAGGAGGACAGCAGTAGCCTCCTCCTGTCCTTCCCTCTCACTGTGGCCTAAGTTACTCAGCAGAGCCGACATTCTCAACAAAGCCCTAAATTAGCAGTGATCGTTGTCAGTGGTGGAAGAGAGAGATGGAGAGAGGGCGGGGTGGGGGACAGACAGAAAGAGAGGGAAAGAGGACCCCTTGATGCTGCCAGACTGCTTGTACCATGAAGCTAAGATCTCTGAGCAGCGTGGTCAGCGACGCCCACGCACAGCAGTGAACACTCAGCGCAAGTGTTTCTTTAAACAGAGTTAGTCATTCCTTTATCTGTGTTTTCACCTGTGATGCACAACCTCCTTCATACCAAACACTTCTATTTTTTTAATTTTGATTTCCCTTTGGCTGTGCTGAGGCTTCCTTGCTGGGCATGGGCCTTTTCTCTACTTGTGGTGCACAGGCTTCTCGTTGCAACAGCTTTATATGCTGCGGAACGTGGACTGGAGCCCGCTCGGGCTGCAGTACTTTTGGCTCCTCGGCTGTAGAGCACAGTCTCAGGAGTTGTGGTACACGGCTTAGTTGCTCAGGGGCATGTAGGATCTTTCTGGACCAGGGATCGAACCCATGCCCCCTGAATTGGCCTGCGGATACTTTAGCACTGAACCACCAGGATAGCCCCAAACACTTTTATTCTAATTATCTATTTCTGTGACCATCTTGTCTTCCTTAGTGAATCAGATGGTAAAAAATCTGCCTGCAGTTCAGGAGACCCAGGTTTGATCCCTGGATTGGGAAGATCCCCTGGAGAAGGAAATGATTACCCACTTCAGTATTTTTGCCTGGAGAATTTAATGGACAGAGAAGCCTGTTGGGCTACAGTCCATGGGGTTGCGAAGAGTCGGACATGGCTTAGTGACTGAAGAGTACGTGTGTGTGTGTGTGTGTGTGTGTGCACACGCATGTGTGTATATGTGCACGTGTCTGCACGCATGCAGTGAGCCTTTACTGCCTGGGAACGCCTTTTCTTTGAGATATCGTTGCCTGGTTTCTTGTAGGGCCCTTTCTCTATTTTGGTTGGGGAAGCTTCCTTTTTTCCTCTTTGCTTGGCCTCTTTTTTCCCCATATGGAAAGTTTCCCTAGCCCTTTATAAACGGGATCACTGGCAGTGAATGTTTTTCCTGACCTCTCTGAACCCATGGTTGGTAGAAAGGATTCTAAGTCCTAACAGCAAATATTTTTAAAGAAATAGGAACTCTTGGACATAATAAGGCTTCTTTTTACCCACTCTCCTTGCACACAACTGTGTATTTAATAGAAAGAAATGAAAAGCTATATTTTCGCTCGCAGAGAACAATAGACAAAATGAAGATACAGCTGGTCATGTATGTGTTTTTTTTTTCCCCTTCCCCAGACTGTTTTTCATTAGAAGAGAGGTATATAGAGGAGTGGAGGTTGAAGACTGAATTGTGAGACCAAAATCTTCCTCAGTTCAGTTCAGTCGCTCAGTCATGTCCAACTCTTTGTGACTCCATGAATTGCAGCACGCCAGGCATCCCTGTCCATCACCATCTCTCGGAGTTCACTCAGACTCACGTCCATTGAGTCCGTGATGCCATCCAGCCATCTTATCCTCTGTCGTCCCCTTCTCCTCCTGCCCCTAATCCCTCCCAGCATCAGAGTCTTTTCCAATGAGTCAACTCTTTGCATGAGGTGGCCAAAATACTGGAGTTTCAGCTTTAGCATCATTCCTTCCAAAGAAATCCCA
>SJYF01000323.1:5297741-5307963 GCA_006410515.1 Procapra przewalskii
GGGGGGTCTTGGCTTTGAACTTTCAAGTGCTTTTTTAAAAGAAAATTTATATTTGCTTACCTATTTGTATTGTGATTAAAGTCACATAATGTCAAACATGTTATTTGAACCACCCTTTACTATACAGTTGAGTGGCCCTAAGTACGTTCACATTGTTAGTGAACTCTCACCATCATCCATCTCCTGATTTTTTCACCTTCCTAAACTGAAACTCAAAGATACTTGCTCTTTACAAGAAGAGCTATGATCAACCTGGATAGCATATTAAAAAGCAGAGACACTAGTTTGCCAACAAAGATGTGTATAATCAAAGCTATGGTTTTTCCAGTGGTCATGTATGGATATGAGAGTTGGACTATAAAGAAAGCTGAGGGTGGAAGAATTGATGCCTTTGAACTGTGGTGTTGGAGAAGACTCTTGAGAGTCCCTTGGGCTGCAAGGAGATCCAACAAGTCCATCCTAAAGGAAATCAGTCCTGAATATTCACTGGAAGGACTGATGCTGAAGCTGAAGCTCCAATCCTTTGGCCACCCGATGTGAAGAACTGACTCACTGGAAAAGACCCTGATGCTGGGAAAGATGGAAGGCGGGAGGAGAAGGGGACGACGGAGGATAAGGTGGTTGGATGGCATCACCAACTCGGTGGGCGTGAGTTTGAGCAAGCTCCAGGAGTTGGTGATGGACAGGGAGGCCTGGCGTGCTGCAGTCCATGGGGTCGCAATGAATCTCAGACACAACTGACTGACTGAACTGAACTGAACTGAATACTGAAACGGGCTTCCCAGGTGGCTCGGTGGTAAAGAACCTGCCTGCCAGCGCAGGAGATGCGGGTCCCATCCCTTGGTTGGGAAGATTGCCAAGGGAAGGAAACGGCCACCTGATCCAGTATTTGTGCTGGGAAATCCTGGGGACAGAGGAGCCTCATGGGCTACAGTCCATCAGTTTGCCAAGAGTTAGGCTCGACTCAGAGACTAAAGAACAACATACTGAAACTCTGTTCCCACTAAGCACTACATCTCCATCGCCCACCTCTGGCCCCCGGCGTCTACCAGTGCACTTTCTGACTCTAAGAATTCCACTGTTCTAGCTTTCTCATGTGCTAAGTTGCTTCACTCATGTGCCACTCTTTGTGACCCCATGGACCGTAGCCCGCCAGGCTCCTCTGTCCTTGGGATTCTCTAGGCACGATTACTGGAGTGGGTTGCCATGCCTCCTCTGGGGGATGTTCCCAACCCAGCAATCAGACCTGCATCGCTTTTTTCCTGCACTGGCAGGCGGTTTCTTTACCACTAGTGCCACTCGGGAAGCCTAGGTATCTTGTCTAAGTGAAACCAAACCGTATTTGTTTTCAAGTGCTTTTGAGGTAAAGGGTGGAGCAAAGCGGTGGGTTCCTTGATGCTCCTCCTGCACTTACCCACGAGCTCAAGGTGGGCTAGGAGTGCTAGGTGATGCCAGGACAAGTGGAAATGGAAGCCCTTGGGATAACTAACGTTACCCGAATTGGAATCAGCGGAAGCACACTGACTGAACCTGCCCACCCTGGCCAGGCACCATAGTAACCATTTGCATGAGTTGTTTTATGACAGGAGATCCTGATAAGGAATACGGAACTAATAACCCACCACCAACCGGAAGAGTTCGGGAAAGATCAAAAGGAGACACCGCGTGTCCGTCCGCTTCCCAGAATCCCTCTCGCTAGCATCCATCTTGGCTGAGCGATGCGTGTGCCACCAGGAAAGACTCTGAATTAGAATGATTGGCCAAAGACCACCCGGAAACTAATCCCATCACCATAAAACCTGAGACTGCGAGCCACGTGGCAGAGCTGTTCTCCTGGGTTCCCTTCCCCTGCTGCTCTCCACCCGGGTGCCCTTTCCCAGTAAAATCTCTTGCTGTGTCAGCACATGTGACTCCTCGGACAATTCATTTCCGAGTGTTAGACAAGAGCCCAGTTTCTGGCCCTGGAAGGGGTCCCTCTTCCTGCAACAGAGGGAAGCCTGCAGCCCGTGGGGGTCACAAAGAGTGGGACACAGCGACTAAACACCAACAATAACCATAAATATTGACACAGACATGATTCTCCCCTTCTTGTTAGGGAAAAGCTATGCTCTTGCAGAAAAAGGGGTGCAATTCTTCACTATCTCTTTTGAAATACTCCTGCCTAGATATAGGAGGATCTTCTCTCCCTAAAGCAAATGACACTCTTAACGCCCACGCACTGCTGACCCCTGCTGACCAGGAATCTGTGATTGCCTACAGGACTGACTTGAGGATCCTCCTGAGAAACTAGCTTCCTCAGGCCAGGGTGACAGTTATTGGAATTTCAACATTAGAGATCCTTTCTTTAGCATCCACTGTAACACTGACAGTGCAGCTTGCCTTTAGAATGTGAAATACTGCTGGGGTGAATGGAGGAGGAGACAGACAGAACAGGCTCCATCTTGAAAGCAGGACTCCAGCGTGGGCTGGACCATGGACTGTGAGCTCTGTGCCCAGTATCTATGGAAATGCCATACTAACTGGAAAACCAGGCCCCTGGAAGGAAGAGCCCAGGGCTCGTCCCTAGACTCTCTTTACCCTAATTATCTGTGTAACTGAACAGAATCATACATTCCATTATGCTTCTTGGGGTATGACCACAAGCCTATTGATAATCGTCCACTGTCAGTTACCTAGGCTTAAGGCATATGAATCACGGGTTAACTTTGACTGTATCTTTCTTTTCCTTTGTTCAGACTAGTTTCAGGGAATTTGGGGAGGTGGGTTTGGGCATGTATACTTAGGGTATGTAAGATTTTCACAAAAACTGGTCAGGGTCCTTGGCTAAGAGGAGACTCTGCCTTGGGCCTACAGGTGTAATAAACTGCACTCCACCATCTACATTGTCCTTCTGAGTGAGTTTGTTTTCCGGAACACGTGGCTTCAATGTGTATCAACTCAGCAGTTCAGGGTCCTGTGTCAGCTCTGAGTGAGGACGGGTGGGGAAGGAAAGCTGAGAGGTAAAAGCAAGGGCCATGTGTTGAGAGACAAGAAGAAATCCAAGGTGAGCTCTGCTTATTGCAGAAAGCTTCCCGGGTGGCTCAGTGGTAAAGAATCCTGCCAAGTGCAGGAGGTATAGGTTCCATCCCCTGGTGGGCAAGATCCCCTGGAGAAGGGATTGGCAACCCACTCCAGTATTCTTTGCCTGGGAAATCCCGTGGACAGAGGAACCTGGTGGGCTACAGCCCACGGGGTCACAAAGAGTCAGGCACAACTGAGCGGTAAACAGCAACACTGCGGAGGGCCGTCCTGGAACACACTGTTGCTTGTCTTCTTCTGATAAAACACAGAAGATGTGAGCAGACTTGGTGCCAGGTATTAATAATGTCCTACGTGTCCAGGGAAAGGCAGAGAAGACGAAAGCCTCTCCTCACTGTGGGTTGTACTTTCCTTAACAGAATCGCGATGCATTTACACAGTGATCTGCACTTCCGGGGCGCCCATAACCGATATTTCGCTTCCTCTTCAGAGTAGTGTGGCGGAGCAGGAGGAAGCACCGTGAGCGCAGGCTATAGGCAAGATGAAACCTGGGGGCTCAGGGGGGTCAACTGGTTTCCTTGATGTCATAATGTCAGAGGTGATCTGCTGAAAAGCCTCAGTGGGTTCCTGGAAAATTAGAGGAAGAAGCTGGTGATGACAGTGGTGAGTCGGGGTAGGGCTAGGGCTTGTAAACACTCTGTAAGGGAACTGAAAGTTTGATTTTTGCAGAACTTGCCCAGGCTCTAGCGGTTAAGGATCTGCTTGCCAGCGCAGGGGACGTGAGCTGGATCCCTGGTCCGTAGTTGTAGTAGTGTTAGCTGCTCAGTCGTGTCCGACTCTTTGCGACCCCATGGTCTATGGCCCGCCAGGTTCTCCAGGCAAGAATTCTGGAGTGGATTGCCACTTCCCTGGTCCAGAAAGATCGCAAATGCCATGGGGGCAGCTAAGCCTGTATGCCACCGCTACTGAGCCCAAGTGTTTCAAGCCCATGCTCGCCACAACTGAGAAAGCCCTGTGCAGCAACAAAGACCTAGCACAGCCAAAGGTAGATACATAATTTTTAAAATTTGTCTTAAAAAAATATTTTTTGCACTTGTATATGTGGACTTCTACTGAATTTTACTACATTCTCAAAGTAGTCCTTGAACCGCAAAACTAAGACCTTTAGGCTTTTCAATGTGTCACTGGAGTGGTATGGAAAAAAAAACCTCACCAAACACAACCCTTTCCGGAAGAGATTAGGAGTCCATAAGTGAAGTAGGGAGTCCAGGCTGGGAGTGGTGGTCCCTCTGCTTCCAACATTGCCTAAATGACCCTTCCTTAGGCAGCAGACAGTGTGGCTAGGAAGACATCCATCTTCATTACTTACTCAGAAGACCATCCAAAAGCACACAGGCACTGATCCTAGAGTATTTGCTCATATGTAACAGAGGTTCAATCTGTAAAATGTTGATTTATAGGCTTGTTATGATGCCTATAAGCTTCTTTGAAATGGCGATGGCGGTTTAGTCACAAAGTCGTGTCCGACTCTCTGCGACCCCATGGACTGCAGCCTGCCAGGCTCCTCTGTCCATGGGATTTTCCAGGCATGAATACTGGAGTGGGTTGCCATTTCCTCCTCCAAGGGACCTTCCCGACCCAGAGACTGAATTCCAATCTCCTATATTTGGCAGGCGGATTCTTCACTGCTGAGTCACCAGGGAAGCCTCTCTTTAGAAATACTTGGGTATAATGAGTGATGTTCTGTGTGTTACTTTAGGTCAGTCTCAGGTGCTAATTAAGAAGGCCTAGTTTGGACGGAGGAGCCTGGTGGGCTGCAGTCCATGGGGTCACAAAGAGTCAGACATGACTAAGCGACTTCACTTTCATTTTTCACTTTCATGCATTGGAGAAGGAAATGGCAACCCGCTCTAGTGTTCTTGCCTGGAGAATCCCAGGGACGGGGGAGCCTGGTGGGCTGCCGTCTATGGGGTCGCACAGAGTCAGACACGACTGAAGCTACTTAGCAGCAGCAGTTAGGAGGTGGCCAGCCAGGGTTATATCAGAAAGGTCATTCACATCTTTTATAAGGTCTCCTCGTTCAGTTACATTGCTTTGCTAATTCATATAATTATCAGCAATGGGTTTTTATTGATGAAACTAGAGTCTTGTTGATTACTTCTCATTGTGAATTTAAAGGGATTCAAGATGCATAAACTAGAGCTCAGAGGTGCTCCTTCTCTGAGAATGAACAGGGCCTAAGATTCAACTCAGCGACAGACCCGTTTCACATCTTAGCTTGATACCTATTCGGTCCTACATCCCGTCATTGGTTTAAGGGGTGAAATGGTGTCAATTACAATGTTTTGACTCTTACCTAGGAATTTTGTTGTATCTGCGGTGAGCAAACATGTTACAGGACATGTGTGGCACACCTGAAGGAACAGGCAGCTGGGGCTTGGTCAAGTTTAGAAACCCGGTTGATGAATTGTTCTAAGCCTGTTTTGTTAAAGGATGTTTATCAGATAGGTGTCTGTGTATGAAAATTTGGCCTGAGACTTGCTCTCATTATGGCTTGCAAATGAGGTTGCAGAGGAAAATTAACTATTTTCCATTATAATGTTTTTGAAAGCTACTAAAATTTACCAAACCAAACCAAACTGCAAAAGTTGTCCATGACCAAGGTGAATTAAGTTACTTTCAATAATTCTATTTGTCAGGCTGCCCTTGTGGCTCAGCTGGTAAGGAATCCGCCTTCAATGAGGAAGACCTGGGTTTGATCCCTGGGTTGGGAAGATCCCCTAGAGAAGGGAAAGGCTACGCACTCCAGGATTCTGGCCTGGAGAATTCCATGGACTGGATTTATTCCATGGATCGATTCTATTTATCGGAAGGTTGCAAATTGTAGATAAAATGTAGAATTTACTTACGTGGATTTGGAACATTTTTATTACTTCAAAATAGTGTGAGGCAAAGAGGCTACTGTTGAAGAGGATTCAGTGAGATGAGGAAGAAGGGGTAAAAAGGTGAGCACAGGAGGATGGCGTAGCTGAGGTCCTCAGAGTCTAGGCGAAGATCTGCTCTAGAGCACACTGGGGAAGGGAGACCTCACTTCTGGATGGAATGAATGGAAATAAGAGCAAAAGCTCCACCTCTCTCCCTGCCCCCGGCAGAATAGCTAGAGAAAGACAAGGAAGAATTAGGCGTTTCTAGAAATCCTTAAAGGTGCCTGGAGAAAGGTTCTAAGTGGGTGATGAGTAGAGCAGGACTATAACAACTTTGAAAGCTTTCTACTTCTGATTTTGGAACTCTGTAAACTGGGAGCACTGTACTTGTCTCATGCTGTCGGCTTGGACCACATCTTTGTAGGGATTCCCTTGGTTCTATGTTTAGCAAAACCACTCAAATGTTTTCATCTGTGCTCAGTCGCTCAGTGTCTGGCTCTTTGTGACCCTATGGACTGTAGCCCACCAGGCTTCCCTGCCTGTGGGATTGTCCAGGCAAGAATACTGGAGCGGGTTGCCGTGTCCTCCTCCAGGGGGTCTTCCTGAGGCTGGGATCTCTGGTTCTCACTCCTAGCACCACCTGGGAAGCCCCTGCTTAGCCCTGGGCAACTACTAGTCTACTTTCTGCCTCTATTTTGTCGGTTCTGTTCTGTCTCTGTTTGTCAGCTCTGGACATCTCGTAAAATGAAATCATAATATATGTGGTGTTTTGCACCTGGCGTCTTTTATTTGGCCTTCCCTCGTGGCTCAGAGGATAAAGCCTCTGCCTGCAATGTGGGAGACCTGGGTTCAGTCCCTGGGTCAGGAAGATCCCCTGGAGAATAAAATGGCAACCCACTCCAGTCTTCTTGCCTGGAGAATCCCATGGTTAGAGGAGCCTGGCGGGCTACAGGCCATGGGGTCGCAAAGAGCACAGCACAGAACAGCACAGCGCACACGAATACGCAAGTTTCCGTGCGGCTGTTTTCCCATTCCTCGTGGATGGACACCTGCGAGAGATGGAACTGCTGACTCCTGTGGTAACTGCATGTTTAACTGTATATGGAACTGCAAGATTGTCTTGCAAATCTCACCATTTTACGTCCCCATTAGCAATGTCTGAAGCTTCCAAGTTCTCCACATTCTCACCAGTGACGATTATCTGTCACCTCTATTAGAAGTATCTTAGCAAATGCGCTTCCTGATGGCTCAGCAGTAAAGAAAATCTGCCTACAATGCAGGAGACTCGAGGGAGAGCAAGTTTGATCCCCGAGCTGGGAAATGGCAACTAGCTTCAGTATTATCGGGCTTCCCTAGTAGCTAAGATGGTGAAAAATCTGCCTGCAATGCAAGAGACCCAGGTTCGATCTCTGAGTTGGGAAGACCCCCTAGAGAAGGGAATTCCAGTACTCTTGCATAGAATATTCCATGGACAGAGGAGCCTGGCAGACTACAGTCCATGGGAACATGCAAAGCCAGACACAACTGAGCAACAATCACACACTTCTGAGCAGATATGCAGTGGTTTTGATTTGCGTTTCTCTGATAACTAGCAATATTAAGCATCTTTTATGTGCGTGGTGGCTGTTTGTGGGTCTTCTTTGGAGAAATGTCTATTCAAATTCTTTCCCACTTTTAATTATGTGATTTGTCTCGAGTCATAACAGTTCTTTAAATATTCTAGATCCAAATTCCTTATCAGATATGTGATGTACAAAATTTTTCTCCCATTCTGTAGGTTGTCTTTTCATT
Source organism: Procapra przewalskii (assembly GCA_006410515.1). NCBI lineage: Eukaryota > Metazoa > Chordata > Mammalia > Artiodactyla > Bovidae > Procapra > Procapra przewalskii. The sequence goes on from SJYF01000323.1 coordinate 5,305,475, forward strand.
CTCTTGATGGTGTCTTTAAGGAACATTAAGTTTTAAAGTGTTATAACTTCATAGGCTTTTAAATGTGAATTACATTTTCTGTATCTTTGGGTCATTTACACATAGACCTTATTAAATGTGTGTGTCTGTCTGTTTGTTCAAGTCTGTCAGCTATATCCAACTCTTTGCAGCCCCATAGACTGTAGCCAGGCTCCTCTGTCCCTGGGATTTCCCCGGCAAGAATACTGGAGTGGGTTGCCCTTTCCACCTCTGGGAGGATCCTCCAGACTCAGGGATTGAACCCTTGGCTCTTGTATTGTCAAGTGGTTTCTTTCCCACTGAGCCACCTGCAAAGCCCAAGATCTTATTATACATGTGATGATTAAATATTTGCTGATGAACATATAGTGTATTGATCTATATGAGGCAGGTTCAACTAGATACAAAGGACAATAATTTTTTTTTTTAATTTGGCTGCGTTGAGCAGCTTAAAATCTTAGTTTCCTGACCAGGGATCAACCAGAGCCTTGGCAGTGAAAGCAAGGAGTCCAAACCACTGGACCACCAGGGAATCCCCTAAAAGACAATAGAATTGATGAATGCTTCCATATTATAGAAAAAAAAAAAAAGTAGAGTTCAGCGCCTGAAGGCACGTCTTGGAGAAGGGCCCTTGCAATCTTGTACACCTAGGAATCATTCCACTTGCCTGGTATCAAAGGTCCCCTAATGAGCATCATCGTGAGAAGAAATAATATCCTTAGGGAACAGAACTCACATAGAAAAGGATACTCACAAGAGACTGTAGTTTATAATTTTCTGCATTTTCCTGCTTAGAATGCTCAGAGCCTGGTGAGCAATAACTGTTCATTAATGAGGCCAGGTATGCTTGCTCATGCTCAGTCCAGTTACTTTACTGTATAACACAGGCTTTTTGGTAGACGTATGTGTATTTATGCATGGGTGAGCACTTTTATTACACTAGTGGATGAAGCCAGAGTTCCAAGTTGTTATTATAGCATGAATAGAATGAAGTATTTTTTTTTCCCCCTTGTTATTTTTCTTGTCTTTCTCCCTCCACTTCCCCCAATCCTGCCACTTCCCGTCTAAACACAGGAATATACTAATCAGGGAAACATGCACTGCTGTTTAGTGAAGGGGTCAAATCCATTTGGATGGAATTCCAGGCTGAACTCACTAACAATGGCAGGAAACCGGGTCCTTGAGCTGGCTGCGGGAGTTGCTGCTGAGCGATAGATTGTTGAAAGAGCCGGCCCAGGGGTGTGCTACTTTGGCTTGCTTAGTGTTTGGAATGCTGTGCTTGTTCCAGACACAATGAGGGATCTGTCTGTCCACACAGGAGAAGTTGTAATTACAGGAACAGAAGCTATGCTGCTGCCCCTAATTGCAGATGGTCTGTACACAAGGCAGCTAATTTGTTCTCTGGACTGTGTAGGGACAGGGCGGGATTTTTAATTTAATGATTTGGGTGATTAGGGGAGAAGACCTTGTATCTTAAGTTCATTTCATCTTCTTGCCGGTGTTGCTGGGATCCCTTCTGACTACCTGTCTTCTTGACTTTGATAACTCAGGCCAATATGCGACCTTGTCTCTGCTGAGAAGACAGGGTGTTGAAAGTCTCTCTGTCTTTGGTGTCCTAAAACCTTGATTGGGTGTGATCATAACATCCCGTTGAGAGGTCTCCTGTGTATCATTTAGGAACCATCTCCTAATTAGCGAAGAAGGCTGAAATCTAGCCTGACACCATATTCTGGAAAACAACAGATGAGAGTTTGGAGCCAAACATAATCATCAAGTGGATTTTATTTTTACTGTGAACTAGAATCTTTGTCTCTTTATCTATTATTATACAATATAGTAGGAACGAATTGAAAAGTAGCATAAGGAAAGTTCTGCTCCATGAGCTTCAGTCTCGGGGGATCAGACGTCCATGAATAAGGCAGGGGGATTGTACCATGATAGTTATGAATATTTCGTGGCCTATGGATAAGAGCAATGAAGAATGTTTCGAGAAAAAGCCAAAAACCTTCTCTCACAGATCAATGCTCAGAACTGCGTCGCAGATCAGTACTAAACCAGTCCCTGTTAAGGCAGATAGTCTGACTCTTGGACCAATCAGTCACACTTCAGGAGATGGAGGGAAGGGCATCTTTCCTCCACACAAGGCAGTAGGGGGAGTGTGGACCCCCGAATAAAATCCAGGCCTTGTTTGCAAGGACTGACGTGTCAGGGAGCCCACTATAGCAGCAGAGGGGAGAGTGGGTTGGGGGGCAGCTGAAGGCAGGGAGACGGAGAGGATGTTCTCAGAGAGGCGATGCCAGCTACCCAGGAGAAGAGGGAAACATGCTGGGAGCTGCGAGGAAGGAATTATAGCAGTGATTCTTAAATTTTTTGGGGGAAATGAAGCCTTTTGAGAATCTGATGTAAGCACTTTTGTATTAAATGTCACACTTGCTCACTTGCTCCTCTTAGCCTCAGTGTGACCTCAGTGA
>SJYF01000323.1:5308311-5321479 GCA_006410515.1 Procapra przewalskii
GACACTTACTACCTCATTGCTGACAGTTTTGGGAGCTGACCGCAGAACATTCAAATAATGGCATCGAGTGACTTTCCTCAACATCATTTCCTGTCTATGAACTCTGCAAGGGTCGCATTCCTTAAGGATGTGTAGGGGTCGAAAACAGCCCCTACTCTGTCAGGCGAGAGACGCCTGGGCCAGCTGTACTAGGCAGATGAGTGTGTGTGTGTGCGTGTGCGTGTGTGCGCGCGCGTGTGTGTGTGTGTCTACATCCTCTGTGTCATGCTTTGCTGCTGAGCACACCCCCCTCCCCAACACTTGGCTAAAACAAAGCAGGTCTGCTAGGCTGCCTGACTCATGCTTGAACTGGAGTCTACACCCCGAGTCAATAATCCTCATTTTAAAGGCAAATGTTGAGCTCAACAGCTAGTGGGATTACGCTGCCTGGGGCAGCTCTCTGTATTAATTTGATTTACTAGAAACAGCACCTCCTTCGGTTCTTGAAGCAGGACTTTATGCAATATAGTCAGGCTATACTGAAGAGTGTTTATGATTCTTGAAGACAAAGTGTGGAAGGTGCCTGGGCAGCAGTTGATGCCTAATAACAGGGACATCAGTGTTCACTTTATCACGTTCCCTCTGCCTCACTGGGACGGGGTTTTCTTCCTTCCCCCTTTATTTTGCATTAAGAGCTTTATTTATCTATTTGAAGGAGAAAGATATTCGGCCTAAGTGATGTATGTTATATACACTCCAGAGCGGCTTTTGCCACCTCTCCCCCCACCTCTGCATATTGCAACACCAAAGAGAGGACACTGGTTAGAGCCAGGGTGATGGAGAGGGAGAAACAGCATGCACAGGTCAGGCACCCACCTTTGGCTCTTCTCTGACTTGATAAAGGCCCATGAAAAAGTCACCTAAACTCTTGGGACCTCCATTTGTTTGTCTGTAAAAAGAGAAAGTGTCAGTCACTCAGTTGTGTCCAACTCTTTGGGACCCCATGGACCGTAGCCCGCCGGACTCCTCCGTCCGTGGAATTCTTTCTCTAGGTGTGGATACTGGAGTGGTTGCTGGTTCCTTTACCAGGCGATCTTCCTGACTGACCCGGGGATTGAACCCCGGTCTCCTGAATTGCAGGCAGATTCTTTACGATCTGAGCCATGAGGGAAGCCAGAGGCTTGAACTAAAAGATCAGAGAATTCAGGCTCTTGCTGGGCTGTTTCTGGGGGCTGTTCTCTCTCAAGGACTGACTCCGGTTCCTCTAGACGTTTTTCTCTGCTGGCTGATACTTAGGATCGCATTTCCTGTGGCTGGAACACTAACTCTTCTGCATGAGTGCTGCTCTGGAGTATCAGGCAGACAGGGCATGTTTCTGTTTATCAACCTACACATTTCCAGGAAAATTATGTTTTCCCCCTGTAATTCACACACATGGCTTGCGCATGTAGAGATTTTAAAACACAGTCGATTTATAAAGGGGTGAATTTCCCTGTAACATAATTTGCATTAATTATTCCCTGAAACATAATTTGCGTTAATTATGTCAGCTAGTTAAAACTGGTAACCTGGCATGAGTTTGTTAGGACATTAAATATCACTCTTCTTGTTTTCCTTATATCCAGGCATGAAAGGTTAAGAAGTACATTTCCAGTTCATAAAACATCACAGGGATTCATGGGGTCTATTTATGTTTTATTCGAGGGTATGGAACATGAACCTTTGCTCCAAGTGAGGACTGACCCATAGGGTGAGAATGCTTGGGCCAGGCATTCTTATCAGAAACATTCTCAAACCTTCTCAGAATCCTAGGATGCTAGAGTTTGGAAGGGACCTGAAGAATTTCTGGGCAATTCCTTTTCTTTCTCTCATTTGTCTTTCTTTTAGGTCAAACGTGAGATGCATTAAAATTTATAAGTTTTCACTTCGAGGAAGACACCTCTGCAGGAACAAAAATTGCCCCAAGTGGTCAGGGTATGTCAGATGGGAATTTTTTTCAATAAGAAATGTAAATTCCTTGTATCAGAAATGTACCAAATAAGCCATATCAAGGTTTTTCATATCTAGCTCATTTGAGAGACGAATTTATTAATACATTCTGTGACCGCTCAGAAATCAGTGTGGATTTTGCCAGCAGGTGGCACCAAATGTTTTCACAAGAAAAATAACGTTGTGAAGGAAAGCCTCCTTTGCATCCTCCCTACTAGTGAAAAAAAAAAAGGTTTTTAAGTGAGTGCTGTGGTTCATTCACCCAAATTCAGGAAACACGTGCCTTTCTTATTTGATAGGTCTTTGGCAGTACACTGGTGTAGTTCAGGGTGAGTTATTTCCTTAAACTTTGTTAAAAGGGAAGTATGGCAAAATAAAAGACTTGAGACAAAGGTTTATTAGAGTTCTGCCGACCACTTAAAGTCCAGTCTCTCAGCCTACAATCCCTCCCATCAGCCCCTTCTAGGCCTGCGAGTACACAGGATGCCAAAACAAAGTGAGATGCTTCAATTTTCGCTTTTTATCACAATCCTTTTTTTTTTTTTCCAGACTCCTAAGGCAGCTTTTATGGTCTGGCTAAAAGTTTGCTCTTGTGGTGCTGATTGTCTGGTGGAAGAACCGGGTACTAACCAAGTCACCTCCATGAGTGTACAGAGGCCAGCTGGGGAAAGAGCTCTGAAGGAAAGGAGCACGATCGCATGATACTGTTGAAGCAAGGAGGCTGACCTAGATTCAGGGGCAGTCACGGTTTCTTAGGGAAGGGACCCCGCCTGGAGCTGAGTTATGAAGGATGAGGTGGGATTAGTTAGATGAAGGGGTGGGAGGAGCTGAGAGGAATGTTCAGACCAGAGAGTAGAGACTTCAGAGACTCTGGGATAGGAGGGAGAAGGGAGACTGAGACGCAGAGCTGCAGGTGAGGGAGGGGCTCAGCGATGGGAAGGGAGGATGGGTGCTATTACACGAGTGAAAACTCATCATGATCTTTGCACTCTTTTCCATTTCTATTATATTTTCCCTCCATCAAAAAAAAAAAAAACCAAAAAGATCAAAACACTCTCCCCAAAATTTAGTTACTGCCTGATGCCCACTAGTCCCCCTGCTTTCATAGTATTATTGAAGTCAGTGTCCAGCTATTTCTGAAAAGTCTGGGCGTTTTCCTTTCCCTGGTGTGCTGGGCTGTGCTTAGTCACTCAGTAGCATCTGACTCTTCGCAGCCCACCAGGCTCCTCTATCCACGGGGATTCTCCAGGCAAGAATACTAGAGTGGGTTGCCATGCCCTCCTCCAGGGGATCTTCCCAACCCAGGTCTCCCACGTTGCAGGCAGATTCTTTACCATCTGAGCCACCAGGGAAGCCCTTCCCCAGTCCAGGGACATATAAACAGACACGAGTACCTTTGGGGAAGGCAAGAAGGAAAATTTACAGATCACACTTGCAGCATTAGTAGAGCTTGACCCCTTAGGCATTTTCCTTTTCCTGTCACTAGAGGATATGATTCTGTGATTGATTGGGGTTTAGAGCTACCGTATGACCCAGCAACCCCGCTCCTGGGCATATATCAAGAGAGAACCATAATTCATAAAGATACATGCACCCCAGTGTTCATTGCGGCACTATTTACACTACCAGGACATGGAAGCAACCTAAATGTCCATCACTGGGGAATGGATAAAGAAGATGTGATACATATAGACAATGGACTATTACTCAGCGATTAAAAAAGAACGAAATAATGCCATTATGGGCCTAGAACCCAGGACCTACTGTAGAGCCCGGGGAACTCTGCTCAATAATCTGTAATGGCCTTTATGGGAAAAAGTTGAAAAAAGAGTGGATATATGTATATGCATAAGAGATTCACTTTGATGTACACCTGAAACTAATACAACATTGAAAATCAACTATACTCCAATAAAAATTAAAAAAAAAAAGAAATGACTCAGACTTTTAGATATGGTGGTAGCCTTGATTCAAAAGACTTGAGATTTTTTTCAGTTGTATACATCAAGCTGGCCCGGAATCTCCACGACCAATCTACCACACCCTAAAATCTTGCCAGGTCCATCTGTTCTCATAAGCCCTAATGTCTGTTAAGTAACCACATTCATTTGTATCTGATTGTTCTAGTGTGACTACTTGCTCTTTGCCACCTTGGGACTTTTCACTGTAATCAAGGGGTCCTGTTTCTACCACTATCCCAAACCCTTACAAAATAGCCACTGCACTGCTTCTCAAAGATGCTGGCATTTCCTTTAACAGTGTCTGTCTCAGGCCTTGATGATGAGATCATCTATAGGCCTAAATCTACAGCCACATTCCTCTCTCTTGACATCTTGAATTCTTTTCTGTAATTGAACCTCACCATTTCCGGCATCTCAGCCTTCCCCAGGCTGCAGTCCTAATTGATCTCAAGTCTTCCTTTAGCCAGCAAAGCGAGCTAATAGAACCACTCTCAGTTGCTCAAGCTAGCATCACTGCATCCAGAGTCACTGCTTGGTGCATCCAGATTTACCTTGATCAAAATGATGTTCCTTCCTCCATGACCAGTAAGCCCTTGTGATCCCTTTTTTCACACATATTCAGACCTTTGCAATATAACTGAGTACAGTCCTGCAGATCTTCTGGCGGGGAAATCTCTTACTGGATTTGACCTTGTAAATATCCCTCATCTCCTGGAATGCGCTGCACTCCGACTTCAGGTAGAGGGCTCAGGATATCAAGAAATTGTATGGGGTGGGGACAAGTCTCAGGATATGAAGAATCTGTGTATGGGGTGGGGACAGAGCATGGTGAGAGTCTGGTCCCCTCTCCCAAGATCACTAATGGCCTCTGGGAGAAGACAGCAGTGTTCTCAGACTGGGCACAAAGCACTTAATCAGACAAGGAAGAAGAGGCTGGCAAGGGAGGCAAGAAGGGCCAAGAGTGAACTGGGGGCTGGGAAAATTGGAGGTCTCTGAATCCTCCCACGCATCCCCATTCCAGTTTCTCCCAATCAGAGTCCTTTGTTGTTCAGGCGCTCAGTCGTATTTGACTCTCTGCAGCCCCAGGGGCTGAAGTACATCGGGCTTCCTTGTCCTTCACCATCTCCCAGAGTTTTCTCCATTTCACATCCATGGAGTCAGTGATGTTGTCCAACCATCTCATCTGTTGTCCCTTCTCCTCGTTATGCACATATGCATTTTGAAAACTGGGGCTTAGAATTTCTAAGTCAATTATATGCTCCCCCACCCCAACCCCAGCCCTGGTGTGGACAGATCACACTATATTCAGGGATCACACTATATTCAGGGGATCACACTATATTCAAGGATCACACTATATTCAGAGATCACACTATATTCAGGGGATCACACTATATTCAGGGATCACACTATATACAGGGATCATGCTATATCTAGGGATCATGTTATATTCAGGGATCATGCTATATTCAGGGGTCACACTATATTCAGGGGATCACACTATATTCAGGGGGTCACACTATATTCAGAGATCACCCTATATTCAGGGGCTCACCCTATATTCAGGGATCACCCTATATTCAGGGATCACACTACATTCAGGGATCACACTATATTCAGGGATCATAGCTCCGCCAATGGCCAGTGGTGGGATCACAGGCAGTCTTTTTCTTCTCTCACCTGTAAAAGGAGGGTGTTGTCATAGAGGATTTTAGGGTCTTTTTGATCTCTACTTTTCATATATCGAGGGAGTTAGGAAGAGGGGATGGAGGAAAAAAGAAAGGAAGAACAAAACAGGTGTTGTGGCTTTTTGTGTGGCTTTTTCATGGCCCTTTAGGTCGTCTAATAACACGAGGAAGACTTTATTTTCATGGCAGAGTAAGGAAATTGACGTTTAGAGAGCTTAAGTCACCTGCTCAAGTCTACTCAGAAACTGAGCACCACTGAACAAGAGTCGTCTGGTTTTGAAAGTCCTGTAATTTCTGCCAAACTGCCCTGTCCCCTGCTCTAAGGGAAACACGAGAGTCAGCAGCTGCTTGCTTGAGGCATTTTTCCTTCCCCCAGCTTTGGGTGCTCTCTCTTAGATGCCTCGGGTCCCCCATGTTCCTCAGACCCCGTGCTATCCCGTCCTGGTGCACGTCTCCTTGCCCATGCCGTACGTTAACCCTCTTACCGTCTCTCTTTTCAGCTTCCCTCTCTCACTGAAATGCACAGTCCGGAGACAGTGAAATGCCCCGAATGAACTATACCAGGCTCCCAGGACTGAGTGCTGCTGATAGCTTGCTAATCTAGTTAATATATATATTAATGGGAGAAGGATAAAGCAGAGGCAGGGCTTTCTGCCTTGAAGCTGTGGAATGAATTAGACATCCGTTTCAGTCCAGCATCTCTAAAGCAGACATCCATGTAAACTGTGAGTTTGGGGCTGAACACCACTAACTCACAGCTGAAGTTGGTTCTAGTAGCAGCAAGAGCCCAGGACTGTGAACTGGGAGAGCAGAGTCTTAGCTTCGACTCCGGGGGGATGTGGAGGAGTGGGGTTCAGAGCAATGAGAGACAAAAGAGAGGTTCTGAGTCCCTGCACTCCCACGGGCAGCCATCAGGTCTACCCCAGCCTAGGCGCTTTCCCCCAGGTTTACATGTGTGTTGCCCTGAGCAGAGATTGGAATGCAGATTGAATTAAAGTTTGGGAAATTAGGTTAGAAACAGATGACCAGTGGCAGTTTCTGAACAGATGTGACCGCTTTTTCTCATCTCAAAGAGCGTAAGGACTGCATTTCCCCCACGGTAACACCAGGGCATGGTGGTCTGGGGGGGAAAGCAGTCTACTGGGAGTCAGAGCACCTTGCTTTGGGCCTGGTCTTCTAAATTAAGTAAATCCTCTATGCTTCCGTCCCTCCCTTCCCCCCTTTTAAACCAACTTGACTGAAGTATAATTTACAATACAATAAAGGTACCCATTTTAGGTATACAGTCCATGTTGTTTGGTGTTTAGTTGCCAAGTCGTGTCTGACTCATCTGGTGTGCTGTGCTGTGCTCGCTCAGTCGTGTCTGAATCTTTGTGACCCCATGGACTGTAGCCCAGCAGCCTCCCCTGTCCATGGGGTTTCCCAGGCAAGAATACTGGAGTGAGTTTCCTCCTCCAGGGGATCGTCCCAACCCAGGGATCGAACCCACATCTCCTGCACTGGCAGGTGGAATCTTTACCATTGCACCACCAGGGAAGCCCATAAGGCTTGATAAATGAATGTTTGTCATAATCAAGATATATGACTTCTCCATCAGCCTCAACTTCTTTATTAGATATAAAGCTATAGAGATGATTTAATTCTTGAGTTTTGACAATTTTTGTTTTTAAAGATATTTGGCTATGTCACCTCTGCCATTAAATTTATTGGCATAAAATCATTCATGATATTTTCCTATTATACTGCTGCTGCTGCTGCTGCTAAGTCGCTTCAGTCGTGCCTGACTCTATGCAACCCCATAGATGGCAGCCCACCAGGCTCCTCTGTCCCTGGGATTCTCCAGGCAAGAATACTGGAGTGGGTTGCCAGCTCCTTCTCCAATGCATACTAAGTCACTTTAGTCGTGTCTGACTCTGTGTGACCCCATGGACAGCAGCTCATCAGGCCCCTCGGTCCATGGGATTCTCCAGGCAAGAATACTGGAGTGGGTTGCTAGTTCCTTCTCTACCTATTATGCTAGCAATGTCTATATTATTATGGACACTTAATATTCAGCAAAAATTCAAGGGTAGCCCTGTTCAGATCTCTGAAACACTTTCTCTGTGCAGCTCTGTCTTCTCCGGTACTTTGTCCGATATATTCTTTTATCGCTTTAGCCTCCCTGGGTTCAGACGTCTGTAGTCTCAGTTCACTGAGACTGCCATGCTCTGCCTCGTTCCCTTGTCCTGTGTCAAGCTCCAGAAATTGCGCACAGGAAGAAAGCTGCTCAAACGGTCACGCTCATATTACTTGCTCTTATTTTTGCAGTGATTGCAGTTTTGTTTGCCTATTTCCTAGTAACTAAAACACCTGTTTCATACATTTTATCTAGGTTTATATGTGTTTACAGTGGAAGAACAAGTGTAGTACTAGATAATTCAATTTGAATGCAAGTGAGAGTCCTCTGAAATATTCTTTATCCAGTAAATTAAAGGTTCTAACAATATTTGCCTGGACTATTTCACTAGATGATTATAAAGATAAATTGGGATAATGTTCATCAAAGTGTGCTTTATATACTGTAAAATATTATACAAGCCTGTTATAATAACAATAACAGCAACAATAACTGTCATGATTAAATAAATCAGCAAGGACATCAGTAAGGCACAGCTTTTAATGATAAAAGAATTACAAAGCAATACCTCCAGTCTAGGGAGTTATGACATGCATATTGAAAGTCCACATCAAAATAAGGTGACAAATATTATGTGCCATAGAGTAACAGTATCGCTACTCTTCATTAAGTACTTAAGACATGCTAGCTAAGTTCTTTATAAACATTATTTCATGTAATCTTTGAGAATCTTTTGAGGTAGATATTAGAATCTCTTCTCCACAGATTAGGAAACAAAGTTCAGGAAAGTTAAGTAACTGAAAGGTTTGCATAGAATGTGCTAGAGCTTGAATTTAGACATACGACTATATCTTGATTCTCCATTAAGAGGTTAGACCATCGCTTTTATGAATTGAGAAGATAAAGAGGGATATGTTGGCTTGATGGCTAAGGGAATGCTTTATATAGAAAATGGCAGTGTAGACGGATCATTTTGAAGACAATTTAAATAAGAGTAAATAGGAATGCAATTTTAGAAGGAAAGGATTACAAAGAAGCAAAGAAATAAAGATCATGTGTCCCAGAGACAGGGACTAGAGTAAATTTATTAGTTTGCAGGAGTAGCAGCTAAGTTTGCAGCCACATTGAGTAAGGCACTGATACATTAAGTTTAAGATATCGATCCATTATTTCAGTTTTAATATATCTTCAAGTGTGATGCAAGTGTCCCCTGTTGCTTTTGTTACTTAAAAAAGTAACAGTTACCTGTGCCAGCTTATTTGACTATTAGTGCTTTCCACCAGTGTCATTCCACAATCTTGCAATTTTACAAAACATCTATTCATTTTCTTAGCATCTGTGAGTGTCTGCTCTGTAGTAGGCCTTGTACTGAGTATGGAGAACATAAAATGGAATCTGATATTGCTCTTGCTTTCAAGGAATTCAGTTAATTTTCAAGCAGGAAGCTCTGTCAAGCAGACAGAACTCGGGGGGTAGAATTCTGGAGCGAAGTCAAGGCTATAAATGTGAATTTTGGAGTTGCTGACATGCGCACAGGGAACCCACACATTTAGAAAGACAAACAATGGAGAGATTTAAGAGAGCAAACGAGAGCAGCTGGAACTTTTTAAAAAACTTTTGAACCTTACACTACACATACACCTATTTTAGCTTGCAATAAGGAGAAAATGAGAAATGTTACTTTGCGGTCACAGGCTAGTTATTATTCCAATGTGCACATTCCCTCGAATCAGTGGAGTACTCAGTAACTGGGGAGAAATGGATGTCGATGTTACCCGGCTAATCAATATCTTTTAAATGCTTATGATGAACCTGTGGTTAAATGTTTCTGAGCTTGAACTGAGATTTATTTTCTTAGGGAAATGTAAATCATTTTCTCAGGACTCTCGCTCTTGGAGTAGAAGAAAATAGCTCCTTCCCAGAGGTAGAGCTGAACTGTGCTCAGTGTATTGGGACTCATCTTTTCTTCAGGAAAAAATTTTATGGAGAATTAATAGCAATGAAATCTGACCATCTACATATGACAAACCCAGGGATTTCTCTATCCATCCCATATTACAATGGAGCGGACTGCAGAGGGTTCTGAATAAAAGGACTTGGGAGATCCTGGGGGCCTGAAGGCAGCTGCAGAACTTGGCCCCTGGCCAGGGATCCCAGAGGTCAGGATCATTGAGAGTCACCAGGGAGAGAGTTACCCCCCTGGGGATGCTGGATGAAGAGATGGTCAGCCTGAGACAGGAAGAGTGAGGGGGGGCAAAGGTCAGGGGGCAGGACCCTGGAGAAGGCCCGTGAGTAGGGTGTGGGAAAGACAAAAGGATGGAGTGGAACAGAAGATGAGAGCAGTTTCAGGAAAGTGTTGACTCATAGAAGATGAGGAAGAGAGATTTCATCAGAATCAAACACAGCTACATGAGGTAACACAACAGATTTTTAAAAAGCTGAGATTCGGCTTTGCAAAGTCATCAGCAAAATTTTGAATATAATTTCTGATCTTAACTTTCTGAGATCATCAAGATGTTTAGTTAGCTGCATTAAAATATAATTTTATGTATTTATTGTTTGGCTGAGCTGGGTCTTCAATCCTGCGTGGCTTTTCTCCAGCTGTGGGGAGCAAGGGCGGCTCCCAGGTACGTGCACGGGCTCCTCTTGAGCAGCCATGGCTGCTCTTGCTGTGCTGCACGGGCTCTAGGGTTCTCTGGCTTCGGTGGCTGCGGCACATGGTTGCGGTTCCTGGGCTCCAGAGCACAGGCTCAGTAGTTGTGGTGCAGGGGCTTAGTTGCTCTGTGGCATGTGGGATCTCCCTGGACCAGGGATTGAACCCGTGTCTCCGGCACTGGCAGGTGGATTCTTTACCACTGAGCCGCCAAGGAAGCCCCATTAGCTGCCTTTTTTGTTTCTGAAAGCTGACCTTGAAGATCAGATCAATTTGTATACATACATAAAATGAGTAATAAGCATATTTGCTACTTAAAGATCATCTTATAGAGAAAAACACGGGAAAAAAGACATTAAATATTAATGCATATGTAAGTTTATAACAATTGATAAAAGCAAGTTCAGGAGCCTTCTCTGTACAGAAGCCAGTGGCTCCCTTTGTCTGCAAGCCAGAGCACTCCTTATTCCATCTGAAAATCAAAACTCTGCCCTTTGTCGCCCAGTACAATGACCCCGGAACCCACCTGTGTATCTTTGCTTATCCCTCCACTTAGACTTTCTTTGCTACATTTTTTCCACAAGTATTTAGACTCCTCTGCTTACCAGGTAAGGGGATGACTGTGGCAACTAAGATGGCCATGGTCCCTGGTCATGTGAAGCTTGACATCTTGTGGGAGAGGAAGACATTAAATATCACATGTAAGTTGTGTGCAGAGGGAATTGATATACAGCTATAATGGCTAAATAAAAAGAGCTGGGCTCCAGCTGGTGTAGAGTGGAAACTTATGCCAAGATCCGAAGGGTATGTAGTAATTAATTTGGTAAAAGGTGGGGAAAGTGTTGGAGGTAGGGAGAACAAGGTGAAGGGGTATAGAAGATGAGGAGAAAACAGCCTAGGATGGGGTGGGGAGGAAGGCAGGGGCCAGGGTGTGCCATGACCTGGGTCAGAAAGAGGCTTTGATCTTTTCTCACCAGCTGATGGGAAGTAACTGAAAGATAGAAGCAGAGGCATCACACAGTCATTTTATGCTTTAAAAGATCATTCTGGGGTAATATGCATGAATCAGATTATTTTTGTATAATGACAACAGTAAGTGAAATTTAAAAGAGGCCATCACCATCACCCTGATATCAAAACCAGACAGATACCTCAAAAAGAATAAACAAAAATTACCGGCCAGGATCACTGATGAGCATAGATGCAAAAGTCCTCAACAAAATAAGCAACCTGTATCCAACAATACATGAAAAAGGTCATGCACCATGATTAGGTGGGATTCATTCCAGGGATGTAAGAATTTTCCAGCATCTGCAAATCAATCAATGTGATACACCACATCAACAAATTGAGGAATAAAAACCATATGATCATCTCAATAGAAGTAGAAAAAGCTTTTGACAAAATTCAGCACCCATTTATGATAAAAACTCTCCAGAAAGTGTGCCTAAAGGGTACGTACCTCAGCAAAATAAAGACCATATAGAGCAAACTCACAGCTAGCCTCATACTTAATGGTGAAAAGCTGAAAGCATTCCCTTTAAGATCAGGAGCAAGACAAAGATGTTCACTCTTCTCACTTTAATTAGACACAGTTTTGGAAGTCCTAGCTATAGCGATCCTTTTACAGTAAGTAAAAGGAATTGAAATTGGAAAAGAAGTTGAACTGTTTCTGTTTGCAGATGACATGATACTATACATAGACAGTCCTAAAGAGAGTACCGGAAAACTACCAAAGTTCATCAATGAATCTGGTGAAGTTTTAGGTAACAAAATTAGTACACAGAAATCTGTTGCATTTCTATACACTAACAATGAAAAATCAGAAAGAGAAATTCTAGAAGGAATTCCATTTACTATTGCTTCAAAAAAAATAAAATATCTATGAATAAACTTGTACTCTGAAATAAAAGACTTGTACTCTGAAAATCATAAGATGCCGATGAAAGAAATCAAAGAAGACATAAGCAGATGGAAAAAATGCCATGTCTGTGGACTGGAAGAAACAATATTTTCAAAATGACTATACTATGCAAGGCAAGATACAGATTCAATGCAATCTGTATCAAACTACCAATGGCATTCTTCACAGAACTAGACCAAGAGAAAGGCGATGCCAAAGAATGCTCAGACTACCACATAAATTACACTCATCTCACACGCTAGTAAAGAAATGCTCAAAATTCTCCAAGCCGGGCTTCAGCAATACGTGAACCGTGAACTCCCTGATGTTCAAGCTGGTTTTAGAAAAGGCAGAGGAACCAGAGATCAAATTGCCAACATCTCCTGAATCATCGGAAAAGCAAGAGTTCCAGAAAAACATCTACTTCTGCTTTATTGACTATGCCAAAGCCTTTGACTGTGTGGATCACCGCAAACTGTGGAAAATTCTGAAAGAGATGGGAATACCAGACCACCCAACTGGCCTCTTGAGAAACCTATATGCAGGTTAGGAAGCAACAGTTAGAACTGGACATGGAACAACAGACTGGTTCCAAATAGGAAAAGGAGTACGTCAAGGCTGTATATTGTCACCCTGCTTATTTACCTTATATGCAGGGTACATCATGAGAAACGCTAGGCTGGAGGAAGCACAAGCTGGAGTCAAGAATTCTGGGGAAAACATCAATAACCTCAGATATGCAGATGACACCACCCTTATGGCAGAAAGTGAAGAACTAAAGAGCCTCTTGATGAGAGTGAAAGAGGAGAGTGAAAAAGTTGGCTTAAAGCTCAACATTCAGAAAACGAAGATCATGGCATCTGGTCCCATCACTTCATG
>SJYF01000323.1:5331744-5345203 GCA_006410515.1 Procapra przewalskii
TTATACAAACAAGATAATGGATTGAGATGTTGTTTCTCATTATTTAATTTATAATAATGTAACATACTATATTTAGCAAAAATCATAAATTATTTTGAAGTAAGTATGTGAAAAAAAGCATGCTGTTTCTTTGGCAAATGTGTTTGTGTGTACATATTGATTGTCGGTATTCTGCCATGAGGAATAATTAAATTAGAAGCAAGTATAAATATCATAAATAAATAGCACGATTAATTTTTAGACCTTACGATACGTTCCTAGTATTTAAAGGAAGGAAAAAGAACCTACGCTGAAACTCACTGGTCTAGAAGCAAACATATAATTTTATTATTTTTTTGTTAGAGGAGTAGAAAGGATTAAGTGCTTTATAAATAAAATTCTATGAGAATTTTCTTCAACTGTAATACATGTTTAATGATAAGCTTTTATCACATGCATTTTAGCTGCTTTATTGAAGCACACACACCAAGTCAGAAAGGAATTATATTTCATTTGTGGATTTTATCCAGTTTACTCTGCACAGTTTGCTAGTTCCAGGAAAACATTTCAAGTGCATTTAAAACAAATCCAAGTCACTAACATGCATTCCTCTGGTTATTCAAAGCTACTTTTCTTTCTGGCTGATGATATCTTTTGTACATAAATATTGAGGACAGCCTAAAAGAAAGGCCTACACCTGAAATTGCCTATACATGAAAAAGTCATAGAGTATTAAAAATATTTTACCTGTGATTTGTTCTCATAAACTTCCCCTACCCCATCGCTGCCAATAGAGTTGCAATTTTTGACATTAGTCTAGGAATAGTAGAGGCAAAATAATAGAGGTAAAAATGCGGAGGTTATCTCTTCTGCCCATCTCTACCATGTAACTGAATATTCCATTTTAACCCCAGCTTCACTCTTAACAGAAATGTGTGTAATATAGGAAAGACTAGAAGGCCAAGGGCTTTATGATACTCTAAGTATCATGAAAGGAACCTTCTCTTTTATTTATTTACCTAAAGGTTTTTAAACTCAGGAACAGCACACTGAAGTAAGATTTGGGATGAATGTGGAAAGGGCTTTTGTGATCACAGGCAGGTCCTTAGGCCAGTTCAGTAAAACTCTGTGTTTGTGAACTTCTTGAATAACCCTGGTGTGAAGACCACCAAATTCTTGGATATGTTCAATTTTAATATCTACTGCCAAACTGCCCTGCAAGGTATTTTTGGCTAATTTCTACTTCCACCCCCTGTGTATAGGCATTCCCAACACCCTACCTGCTTGTCAACATTTGATATCATCAGACTTTGAAATTTTTGCCAACTTAATAGGTGAGAAAAGTTAGTTCATGGATTTTGCTTCACATTTCCCAAATTATTGATAAGCTTGGGTTTAAATATCTGTTGGCTATTTGTGTTTCTACTTCAGCCAATTGCCTTTTTATTACTTTTCTTCATTTTTTCCCTTTTGGTCACACTGAATGGCATATGGGATCTTAGTTCCCCCACCGGGTATCTAACCTGTGCCCCCTGCATTGGAAGCATTTAACCACTGGACTACCAGGGAAATCCCCACTTTTCCTCATTCTTTGATATTATTTTTTAAATGTAATTTTGAAGTTCCTTATATGTATATATATTCTATACGCTGCTCCTTTTTCATATGTGGCAAGTATTGTATTCTAGTACATCACTGTCTTATAACTTCAGTTATAGTCATTGTCATTATCATCATCTTTTTAGTACGGTTAATAATAACCATAGAGTTAAAGTATACTGAGTGCTTACCTTGGAGGAAGGCATGGCAACCCACTCCAGTATTCCTGTCTGGAGAATCCCATGGACAGAGGAAGCTGGCGGGCTACAGTCCATGGGCTTGCAAAGAGCTGGACACAACTGAGCAACCAGCACACACACACCCCCCTTGCGCCAGGTCTACTTAGGTACTGTAGGGATATTACCTAATTTAATTCTCACAACAGCCCTCTGAAACTGATGGTTGTTATATACCCCACTTTATAGACACAAAAAACTGAGCTATAGAAAGGCCTGAGGAAACTGACCAAGGTTGTTCAGCCAGTAAGTGGCAGAGACAGAATTGGCATCAAGGCCGTCTCTTTCCGAGCACTCATGCTTAATCACTGTACTGTCTCATACGACTTCACCTTAAATACAATATAAATAGTATTACAATCTCCAAGTAGATTCATTTTGTTATAGTATAAGTGGTATTGAGTGTTGTGGTTAAAAACTGCTGTCCACTTCATTTTGAGAATTGACATAAAGTTCTCACAATGGGTTACGTACTATGCTGGACTTGTGGATTAAGTAAAGAAAGAAAAAAGACAGTGAAAGTCCTACTCTCTGAGAGTTCATAGTGCAGTGGGGAAGACAGAAAATTGCAGTACTGCGTGATGAGCATTGTGATAGGATTCAGCCAAAAGCATGGGGAGAACTCATAGCAGGGGTCCCTGGCATGCGGTCATGTGTGATCATGTAAATAACCACTTGTATGAATGGTTTGGGGCTTCCTCGGGGGCTCAACAGTAAAGAATCCACCTGCCAATGCAGGAAATGCAAGAGACATGGGTTCGATCCCTGGATCAGGGAGATTCCCTGGAGAAGGAAATGGCAAGTCACTCTCTCTAAGTATTCTTGCCTGGAGAATCCCATGGACAGAGGAGCCTGGCAGGCTATAGTCCATAGCATTACAAAGAGTCGGACACCACTGAAGCGACTTAGTACACACACATGAATGATTCATGTTGAATCTTCAGTCAATAAAATTGCCTCATCTCTATCGTGTGTGCCAAACTTCCCTTATCTTACATAATAGTTGGGACGTAAATGTCTTAATTAAGCTTGTTTATATGCTTGTTGAGATCTTTTTGGACTCTCCTTCACCCATGGAAAGTTTTAGCTTGTGTTTCCATCCATTGCCATTTACAGTCGCTTAGTATGTTATTGGGTGGAGAAGGCAATGGCAACCCACTCCAGTACTCTTGCCTGGAGAATCCCAGGGATGGTGGAGCTGCCATCTATGGGGTCGCACAGAGTGGGACACGACTGAAGTGACTTGGCAGCAGCAGCAGCAGCAGTATGCTATTGACATCCTCATTCAAGTCATTTACCCATGAAAAATTGACAAGAGTGTTAGGATAGGTTTCTCAGATAACTCTGGGGACAACCACCAGGCCACTGCTCAGCACTGAGAAGACAGTTCACCAGTGTTCCACGTGCTTCTCGAACACAGAGGGTTGTGGGGGGCGGGGCTGGGAGGACAGAGCAAGGTGGTGGCCCACCTGATAAGCAACTGGGGCCGCAGTCGGGGGGTGGCATCAGCGGTGGACACTGCTTCTGCTCTTGTCTTTCCTTTATTTTTTTACATACCCCACCAATTCTGTGCCATCCCTTCAAGAAATATAATGGAGCTTTAAGTTTCTGGCTGAGCTGAAAATGACAAGATTTACACTAAAACTGACAGCCCCTCAATTCATCCTTCTTTCAAATGGAAAAAGTAATGCTGGACACAAAATGAAAATGTTTAAATTCCTTAATGTGTTTTGGAGAGAAGAACGATTAAGGAATGCATGAGATTATTTTCATTTTTAAATATTTGTGCTCCCATCAGGGGGAAAAAAATGCATTGAGCAATAAAGCCACTTGTTGATTTCATAGCAGGGCAAGCATTGTTTTATCTGGATTCTTCCTATTGTGGCATTCCAGATCGGTTATTTTTAAGCACACGAGTACAAATATTTATTTCTTGGCTGCTCGTTTTTGGTCTCACCTCAGTTGCTATTTTAGCAATTGTCCTATAAACGGACAGTGCTGTGATCTCACAGAGGGCTGGAAAAGGGAGAGGAGAAAAGGAAGAGGCAAGCATGATGACATGACTGGGGGGAGTGTGGAGCCATGAGTGCCGTCAGCCGGAAGCCAACAGGAAAGCGACCGGTGAGGATGCTGCCCCAGGGGTGGGGATGGGCTCTCTGCCATTTATGGGAGAGCTAGGTTCTTCTGAATCACAGGAAGTGAGACTGGGGGACATTGACCACAATGGTAAACAGACCAGGAGCGAGTCCCTCTTTTCTCTATTAAGCCCCTAATGGAAGAGGCAAATGTGGAAGGGACGGCAAAGCAGAGACGCAGTTTGCAGAGCAGAGCCAGAATCACAGGGCCAAGTAGGGAAGGGTGGATTTCACGTAGAGAGAGGAGCTTAATAACTGACTCAGTGATGGAGTGCGCTAGGACAAAGTCCTAGCCGTTTATTATGAATACACTTATAAGCATGGTCAGAATCAGGATGGTAATTAAGGCAAGTAGGGGAGGACATAGACTTTTCCTTGGAAGGAAACTATTACTCGTTTCTCTATGAAAATGCTTATTTCTACAGTCGTGTCAATGGGGTGGGTCATTTATGCCATGAACATTGCTCATCAGCTCATGCATTTACGTAGTACACATCAGGATGCGCCATCTAGGTTTCTGGTGTTGCTGCCTGAGGCCTGTGTGCAGGAAAGGGGGCTCTTTTAAAGTTGAGTTTTCCACCTGGTGGCAGCAAATTTGTCTGAAGCCTGGCAGTGTCGTTTTGTTTTCACCGTAGTCCATTCTCTGTTATCAGAAGGTAGGTGTGTGTGTGTGGAGGGGGCTGGGGGGAGATTGATTTTAAAATATTAAAAATAGAAGCACTACCTCATCGCTGCTACTTAATCCATTTTTGCAATCTCTCGGGAAATTAGAGAGAGGGAAGGAAGTCTGAGTCTCTCTTTAGGCCCTTATTATGTAAGGTGAGGTTAGTTTTCCCATCTGGTGCATGGAATCCACCTCATGGCTTTGCAGTCATACTTTCCTGCCTCCCTTAAGTCTATTTGCGTCTCTCTAAGCACACAGAATGGGATGTAGCTTAGAATAGAAAAAAAAGGAGATGGGAAGGTTAAAAAGAGGGAAAAAAATATGTGGAGGACAAAGAGAGAGATAGAGAGTAATTTGCTTCTAAACTCGCTTTTCAGAATGAGTCCAGTCTACTAAGGTCCAGTCATGCATTCAGGCATTTACCATTTATTGAACATTTACATGCCAGGTATTGCAGAATACAAAGTCTCAAGACAACAAGGCATGTAAAGACAAATAAAACATGACCCTTACACTCAAGAAGCTTTCTGTCCAGTAGAGAAGCTGTGTGAATGAAATAAGCCACAGCACAATACGTCAAGAGCTCCATAGAGACGTGCACAGGGCACTGGGGGAGAAGACAGAAAGGGTTCAAAATCTCACTAGAAGTCTGGAAGGCTTCCTGGAGGAAGTGGTGCCATTAGCTGGTTGAAAACAAAGGAAAGAAGATTTGGGGTAGAAAGACAAGCATCTTTTAAATCATAGGGGCAGAAACTAATTCAGTACAACTGGAGCATAGAAGAAGAGACAGAACAAGAAAGAGAAGAAGGTGAGACTGTCAAAAAGTGAAGGATATAGAATTTCCCCCCATTTGCAGGCTAATAAGCTAACTGGGTACTGTTTCATGGATACTGGCAGGTGACACCCAACACCTAGGTCAGAGGCAAAGGACTTTGCTGTCAATGGTTTAGCAGACATCACGGGCACCAGCCTATTTTCCTTCCTCTCCGTGTCCCACTCAGCTGATATGATAACGTAGATGGATGCTACCCATTCAGTGGGTTTGCATAGTGGCTGAGAAAGTCAAAGCCAAGGACACAGCAGTGTTTTTGGAAGCGGTCAACCATCCAGTCCCCCTCGTCAAGGGAGTGAGCAGGGACACAGTGGTCATGCTGTGGGTACCTTACATGACCAGCTCCAGTGACTGCTCCGGGTCAGGAGATGGGAGGCTCTTGCAGTCTGGCACCCTCAGCAAGAGGGGAGAGACACTTAATGCCCCTGGTGTACGGTCTCCCAACCACGGCTAGAGAGTTAAGCAGGGGCTACACCAGTAAGGGAACCTTAGGCATCCCTAAGGAATTTGAACTTCAAAAGCATGAGGAGCCACTGAAGACATTTGATCAGAGAACTGTGATGATGATAACTATAATTTGAAAAGATTACTCACATAACTGTGTGCTGAAAAGATATAGACAGATAGCTGAGAGAACGCAGAAAAACAAGTTAGGAGGCAATTCCAGCGTACCATGTGAGCAGTTAACTGCCCACAGTCAAGGTACTAGAGATAGAGCTGGGGAAAGTTTGCAAGTCCAAGGATATTACAGAAGGTAAGATCTAAAGCATTTTTGTGGGTTTAATAAAAAGAAATTGAAGGAAAAATGTGATAGGTGATATTACCAATAGCTTACTTTGTATCCTACATTATATTAGCATTTTACATGTATTAACTTACTTAATCTTATACATACTGTTAGTATCCTTATTTTACAGATGAGAAAACACGTGGAGAACCTAGAAGGTGGCTTTCCAGTTACCCGGTTAGGCAGCTGACTGGGTGGTGCTGTCCTCAAAGAGATGAGGACCTCAGAGGTGCAGCTATGCAAGTATGAGGGAGAGGTGTTTGGTTTTGGCTGCTGTTATAAACAAAAGGTCTGCGTCCCCTCCAAATTCACATGTTGATGCTATCATCCCCGGTGAGATAGTATTTAGGGCCTCTGGGATGTGATTAGGGTTACATGAGGTCAAGAGGCTGTGATGAGATCAGTGCTCTTAAAAGAAAAGGGAGACAAAGAAATCTCTCTCTCTCTTTCTCTCTCTCTCTACACACACACACACACACACACACAGAGGCACCAAGTTAAGGCCATGTGAGCTCACAGCAAGAAGTATAGCAACATGTATGGATGTGAGAGTTGGACCATAAAGAAAGCTGAGCACAAAGATTGACGCTTTTGAACTGTGGTGTTGGAGAAGACTCTTGAGAGTCCCTTGGACTGCAAGGAGATCAAACCAGTAAATCCTAAAGGAAATGAACCCTGAATACTCATTGGAAGGACTGAAGCTGAAGCTCCATACTTTGGCCACCTGATGCAAAGAACTGACTCATTGGACAAGACCCTGATGCTGGGCAAGTTTGAAGGTGGGAGGAGAAGGGGATGACAGAGGATGAGATGGTTGGATGGCATCACCGACTCGACGGACATGAGTTTGAGTAAGCTCTAGCAGCTGGTGATGGACAGGGAGGCCTGGCGTGCTGCAGTCCATGGGGCTGTGAAGAGTCGGATGCGACTGAGTCACTGAACTGAACTGAACTGAACCAGCCAAGAAGAGGGCCCTTACCAGGAACTCAGTCAGGTGGCACTTGGATCTTAGACTTTCCAGACTGCAGAGCTGTGAGAAACAAATTCCTGTTGCTTAAGCCACCCATTCCGCGGTGTTTTGTTATGGCAGCCGGAGCACACTAAGACAGCCCAGATGAGTCTGAGGTATCTGGGGAACATCGCACTCATGCTTTCTAGTAGATATTTCAGGTCTTTGTCGGAGATACGGATATAAAAGCAGTCACTGAGTGGGTGGTAAGTGAGTTGGAATGTAATCCTGAAAAGTAAAAAGAATGAGAAGAGCAAAGGGCCATGGAACGCAGCTGTGCAGAGTGCCTACGTTTTGGGGTCAGGCAGAGGAAGAAAGCCTCCAAAAGACAGAAGAGTAGTAGCTGGGGTGGTGGAGTCTGGACTCCGGTCTGGCATTCCTGTGCTTGCTTCTGCGATTAAAATTGAACACGAGGGGTTAAGAGAAGGATCTGCTGTTTTGGTTTTGCTGAAAGAGACTGCTGTTGGTAAAAGTGCTGGGAGTCTTTAAAGAGAGTAGAGAGCTGAGACAGGCCAAAAAGATCACGTGATGGAGACCTTTAATCTTTCACTGCAGTTAATTAACAGGCTTTATTTCAGAGAGAACATAAAGGAGAAAAGAAATGCTAAAAAACAGAAAGAAAGAAAACATAGGGTCGAACAGTATACTTGTAAAAGGAGATGCTTATTATAATGAATGGTGATCCATATGGATAATGTCAGTTTGTGAAAGCTGTGTATTATTTCTTCTGTTTTTTTTTCTCCTTCGGCAGATCTCTGCTAACTCAGCTACTCATTTCTTCTTTTCTGTAAAACCCGGTCACCAAGTTGTCTTTATATGTATGGTGTGGATTTTGGTAGGGGGATTCTAGATGGCTAGATATATAGCTATGATAAGTTGTTCTACAGTAGGCAAATATCCCAAAATGATAAAAAAAGGGGGGGGGCTGGATAATGTTTTTAGTTAAATGTAATTCAAACTGTAACTAAATTCATGGTCACCCATGATCAAAGTGAAGTAACATCCTTCCATCAAAAGATGGTCTTCCCCAAATACTGACTATTGCACACTATCTAGTCAATTGAGACTTTAAGGTGGAAGGGCTTTTAGAAATCACATTTTCTCACTTATTTTTACACAGTAGAAAATTGAGGCCTCTATAGGTTAAATTATATCTCCAACAGGATGGTGAGATTCAATATTGGATTGGTGATATCCAAAATTGGATATATCCAATAAATTAAATCACCAGCGGGATGGCGGCAGGCTCTAAACTAGCACAGAGGTTTTCCAGTAACTTTACTGTTACTCTTTGCATGTGGTATACATGTGAATGGTTGTTTTGTTGCCGTTTAGCCACTAAGTCGTGTTGAACTCTTTTGCGACCCCATGGACTGCAGCACACCAGGCTTCCCTGTCCTTCACCATCTCCCCGAGCTTACTCAAAGTCATGTCCATCGAGTCGGTGATGCCATCCAACCATCTCATCCTCTGTCATCCCCTTCTCCTCCTGCCTTCAGTCTTTCCCAGCATCAGGGTCTTTTCTAATTATTCAGTTCTTTGCATCAGGTGGCCAAAGCACTAGAGCTTCAGCTTCAGCAGCAGTCCTTCCAATGAATATTCAGGGTTCATTTCCTTTAGGGTTGGCTGGTTTGATCTCCTTAAATATATTATTATGTGTTCAGACACATTTGAATATATTTTTTAAAACTGCTTTCTTCTATACATTTAGGTGGTTTTTTTTTCATTCACAGACATGAGTTCAAAGACCTATTAAACTTCTACTTACATATCCTTCAGTTCAGTTCAGTTCAGTCTCTCAGTCGTGTCCGACTCTTTGCGACCCCATTAGACAACAAAATTTTATTTGTAGAGTATCGAACTAAATTTTTGAGGACCTTAGCTCTTTTATCTTTCTAAATCCTGCCTTTCAAAAGCTTCTTTGGTAACTTTTCACTATGGCGATGAAGGGAACAACCTGGTTAGCTTGACATAAGCCCAATTTCTCTTAGAGAATCCTGCCCAAGGAGGGTTCCTTGGAACACAGGGTGGTCTCTGAACTGTGAAGAAGGGAACAGGAAGCAAAAACGCACAGAGGGGGAGAGCTGGTGAAACTACAGGACTTGGCAGTGACCTCTCTAGCTCCTACGTGGTCTTTTCTGGAGAACATTGTCTCCTTGAATATTCACCTTTGAAACCTGCTCTCAATTGCTGCTTATAAAAATAGTGGTTATGTCACAGATGCATGTCATTCTTTCTGACATCAAACGGACAGCTCATGTTCTTTGTTGGCATTGCTTCCCGAGGCTGAAGAACAGCCTCCCTTAGCAGGCTTGGGCTCATTAGTCATAAGTCTCCATCTTTGCTTTCCATTTCTTATTTCCATCAGAACTTGTAGCATCAATGGTCAAATCATTTATTTTCATTTGCTACTGTTTTTCTGTTTGTCTTTGAAAAAAGCACTGTCAAAAGTTTGGATGTCACGTTCCTGTTTAGCTGCTTCTGAACTCGGTGCTTATGCTTAAGTCGTTCAGCCGTGTCCAACTCTTTGCCACACTTTGGACCGTAGCCCACCAGGCTACTCGGTCCATGGGATTCTTTGGGCAAAGAATACCAGAGTAGGTTGCCATTTTCTCCTCTAGAGGATCTTCCCAACACAGGGGTCGAATCCGCGCCTCCTGCGTATTAACTCTGGCTATAGCCAAGTCCCCTGACTTCTCAGAGTCCTATTTTTCCCTTCTATAAAATTAGAAATGTTATGCCTGACCTGCTTCTTCAATAAGATGAAGTGGAAGGGTTCTTGTCATTTTTTGCTAAGTATGATAAACAGAATGCAGAGATGGACCCAGAGATTCCCACCCCTGATATACGTACCCTGTGTAACCCTCTCTCCTTGAGTGTGGGTGACATCTGTGAATATGATGAGATTTTACTCCTGTGAAGTTTTCTTTTTTAGTTCTATTTCAGCTTTATTTTTTTTAATTAGAAAATAATCACTCTTTGTGGTGAGTAAAGACTTTTTAATAGCTATAGTAAGAATGTAGCCTTCAGCTCTCATACTAACCAGTATGGAGAATCTCTCTCCCTGCCCCCAAGTTGTTTCTTTTTATCTTCCTTTAAAAAAATTTTTATTTTTAAATTAATTTTTGTTGTAGTGTAGTTGCTTGGGCCTTCCCAGTAGCTCAGCTGTAGAGAATTTGCCTGCAATGCAGGAACTAGAGGAGACTGGGGTTCAATCCCTGGGTGGGGAAGATCCCCTGGAGGAGGGCATGGAAACTCGCTCTAGTATTCTTGCCCAGAGAATCCCATGGACAGAGGAGCCTGGCGGGCTACAAAGAGTCAGGAACGACTGAGGTGACTTAGCACACACAGATGCTTTACGAGGTTGTGTTAGTTTCAGCCATAGAGCGAAATGAATCAGCCATACATACACATATATTCCCTCCCTTTCGAACTTGAGGTTCCTTTCTGAACTTTCCCATTCAGGTCACCACAGTGCTTTAAGTAGAGTTGTCAATGCAAAGGCAGATTTTCCTGGGTGGACTTAACCTAAGCCAGTGAACCCTTAAAAGAGAGCTGAGGCCTCCCTGAAAGAAAATATGATGTCTGAGATACCCTGATGGTCCTGAAGAAGCAAGCAGTCTAATTGTGAACTTCCCATGACGGATGGACCTGTGGACATGGCAAGAACTTGAGTGCAGACTCTAAGAGCTGAGAATGGCTCCCAGCAGACAGCTAGCAAGAAATCAGGGGCCCCAGACACA
The DNA here is from genome assembly GCA_006410515.1 of Procapra przewalskii. Taxonomy (NCBI): domain Eukaryota; kingdom Metazoa; phylum Chordata; class Mammalia; order Artiodactyla; family Bovidae; genus Procapra; species Procapra przewalskii. Next base: position 5,342,729 of record SJYF01000323.1, read on the forward strand.
CAGCTGCAATGTGATACCTGTGGGGGCTTGGAAACAGATTCTTCCCCAGTTGACTCTCCAGATAAGAATGCAGCTGGCTGCCACCTTCATTACACCCTTATGAGACCCTGAATGGAAAGTCCAGCTAAGGCAATGCCAGAATCCCCAGCCCACAGAAACTGCGAGATAATCAGCTTGTGTCTTTTCACACTGCTAAGTCTGTGATAATTTATTATGCAGCAGTAGGAAGTGATACACTCAGTACTGAACACCAAGAGGTGAGAGTAAAGCAAGTCAAGACTGTCTCTCTTATCTCTCTAGCAGCTGGGGCACTGGCTTGGCTGATCAGATGTGCCCACCTGGAACTCTGAGTCTGGAGGGAGGGGTACAAAGACTCAGGTGCTTTTAGAGGTCAGCCCCAGAGAATGGCTGCAGTGGTGGCAGAATCCCAGTGTTGGCATAGTCTGGTGAAGAGTCTGACTAATTTCCACTGTGATTAGTCAGGAATCATGTCTGTTATTTGCCTCCAAGTCTATAGTGGATTATTATAGATCATATATGTAAAAGTGCTTTGTAAACCTTGGCAAGTTGTATAAGCATAACTTTCATTTTAATTATTCCTCTGGTTTCACTTTCCTTCAGGCTCGTATGTTTGACCTTTGTCTCTCTTCAAGCTATTATAATTCTTGGTGTCAGTCTTCATGTTGCCATTCCAATGAACAAAGTTACCTTTATTCTTAAAAAATAGAAGTAATGTGTAAGTCTGTGAAGATGAGATTATTAACAACAACAAAAAAATTGAGTCAGAACATTTAGAAAGGCATAAAGAGGGAATTTGTAGGGCTTAAACTTAGGTTTAAGGATATGCTTTCAGTCACACTCAAAGATCAAACAGCAATCTCTGGCTGCCTGGAACCATTTAGAAAACAAGTGTCTGCTATCGTGAGGGTCTCCAGGGAAGATGCTTCCTTGACCATTTTTCTGAATGGATTTGAGTCTAGTGAGCATATGTTCCAGTTGATTCAAAATCACATCTTCACTTGCAATGAACCACAAATCTGTACATACCCTCACAGATTTCCTGTGTCCCTGTCACTGAAAGGTACAGACTAAGGAATAAATGCAATGGAAAATATCATCTTTGAAAATAAATGATTGAAAAGCATGGTTTAAAAAAAAAAAAAAACACAACCCACTGCATTTATCAGCGCCATCTCAGGGGGTAGGAGTCTGGGCAGCTAATCACACAGAGTCCTTGCAGCTATGCTCTTAGATGAACATGGTAGGATTTTAAGGACATAAAAGTTTGAGAGAACTTGATGGCTGATCTATTTCTTTTGACTGTCTAAACCCAGGACCATTGGGTTAGTTTATATATGGCCAATGGGGCTCCGGGCACCTTTTATGCAGAAAGTCCCCTGCATTTAAAGGGAAAAGACTATACCCCGGACTTTCTCCACTCATGCCATTAGCATCTAGTTATCAGCATGGGGAAATGAGGTTTTTGCCTCTGACTCATGGCCAGAGATCTCTGGTGAACTACAAGTCCTCCTAGGGGCTGGAAGCCGTTAGAGAAAATGAGTTCTCTTTAGAGCACAGAGAAGATGGTAGAAAGAAGAGGAGCTGGGCTGTTGCATGGTGCTTTGCTGAATAGCTTCCCCCATAAAACAACCAGAGGACTTCATTTAAGTTCCTGAATAGGGAAAAAGCCACCAACATTGCTTTCTCATAGAGAAAGCAGTAAAAGTGAGTAAACATAGCAACCTTGGGGAGCAGTTTACCTGTAACCCTTGGAACAGAAATGCTGATTGTACCAGAAAGCCAGCAGTCCAGTGATAATCAGTGGGAGGGGGTGGGCAGGGTGGGGACAGAGTGCAGTGGTGGTAAAGCAGCAGCTGCAGGAAAAGCAGAGCAAAAGCAGGAAGCCTGCCCTCTGACCTCCATGTCAGCAGACTCGGACTGAGGTGGGTGACAGGCTTAGAGCATCAGTGTGGCGACTGCCCCAGGCCTGGCCAGGCTTGTCCCCGAGGAGCCTGTCACCCTGAGGCCCCTTACGTCAGTCTGCCTTTAGTGGTGCAGCCCCGCATGGGGGAGAGGCAAAGCGTGACCAGGGAGCGTGGTGGTGCTTTTCTGTCTTTTAATTTTTTAACAAACATTTTGGCTGCCTTGGGTCCTACTTGCGGCATGTGGCTCTCTCCGATTGTGGCATGCAAGCTCCGTGGGGCCTGGGCTCTGTGTAGTTTGTGTTGAGACCTGACAGAAGCCATGACAAGCTTCAAGGACTAAAGTAGCCAGAGCTACAATCACAGAAAAAGCTGGGTCACTGCCCAGAAGGAGCTGAGATCATTATCCCCCCCGAACTTGAGACTCAGCCAGTCAGCATATTCCCCATAGCCTGGTTAGAACTAGCCCAGATAACACAAAAAGTCCCTTAAGCGAGCCCGCATGCGCAAAATTTAGCCAATTAATAGATGCCAAGAACCCCTTGCAACCAAT
>SJYF01000323.1:5355327-5382601 GCA_006410515.1 Procapra przewalskii
TCGGGCTTTGTCTCTGCTAGGGAACCACAGTGAGATCTACAGGCGGCTGTGAGAAGACCCCACCAGAAAGCTCTGGAGAGGACTGTGCACCACCCTCAGAGGCTGGCCCTGCCCTCTGCTGGAGTCACCTCTGATCCTGCATCTGAACAGAGCAGACCGTCAGTGAAGCCTTCCGATCTGCCAGGTGCTAGGATGGCAGGGCCTCAGAAGGCAGCGAGGACAGAAGGCGGGGGCTCTCCCAGGTGATGTTTAAAGCAATCAAAACTTACTATATTCAACTACGCCTCCGCTGCTGCCACTTCCAAATAATATTCAAACAGAATTCCCGTACATCAGTGCTTCCAACTTTGGCTGCCCATTGGAATGACCTAGAAGTGCTTTTAAAACTCCTAATGCCTAATCCCAAGCCTAGAACAATTTGGAATTTCTGGAGGAAGGATCTGGGCAAAAGTATTTTTATAAGCTTCCCAGATGACTCCAAATACGCAGGCAAGACTGAATAGCTCTTCTGTATACAGCTCAGCAGCTCTTTGCACTATGGTTGACCTTGAGAAACACAAATCTGAACTTCACAGGTCCACTTTTACATGGATTTTTTTTGTAGTGAATGCTACAGTAGTGCTCTGCTGTTGGTTAAATCTATGGGTGTGGAATCACGAGAACAGAGGAACCTCGGATGCAGAAGGCTGACTATACAAGTTACACAGATTCTCCACTGTGGGTGCAGTCGTCACTCTTAACCCCTTCATTCTTCAAGAGTCAGCTGTATTTCCTTCCCCACCTCCCCACATTGTATGAGGCTCCCCACAATGTCCATGTAACCCATTTTCATGGCCATTTGAGCTGCTCCAGCTCTGAAAAGAGTTTTCCACCATAATGTGATTTTCCTGGGGCCAGTACCTTCCCATGTCATATCAGAGGGTATAAAATGGTCTTGAGGAGTCAGCAGAAAGGACTGATGATGAGGGAAAGACATCATGAAGGAAACAGAAGCAAAATTTGGTTACATGGTGTAAAGAAAAGGAGCCATCCGAACTGACCAGACTGGGCTTGGGCTCCATTTTTCTAGGGTAACTTTCTTTCTTGGTCATATTCGTCAACCTCATTGAGCCTGTTTCTTTATCCTTAACATTGGGATAATAATGTCTGCCCTCCAGACAGGGAAGGACTAGAGAGATCAGTTTAGTTCAGTCACTCAGTCATGTTTGACTTTTTGCGACCCCATGGACTGCAGCACGCCAGGCCTCCCTGTCCATCACCAACTCCCGGAGCTTGCTCAAACTCATGTCCATCAAGTTGGTGATGCCATACAACCATCTCATCCTCTGTCATCCCCTTCTCCTCCCACCTTCAATCTTTCCCAGAATCAGGATCTTTTCCAATGAGTCGTTTCTTCACATCAGGTGGCCAAAGTACTGGAGTTTCAGCTTCAGCATCAGTCCTTCCATTGAATATTCAGGTTTGATTTCCTTTAGGATGGACTGGTTGAATCTCCTTGCTGTCCAAGGGACTCTCCAGAGTCTTCTCCAAAGCATCAATAGACTAGATGATAATGCATAGTAAATGGCATAATGCATAGTCAGTGCATCAATGCATAGTAAATGGCCATTTTTATAATAAGCACTCAATAGATGTATAAACTATTGGTGACTGCTTGGCTTAAGACAGACAAGAGAAAGAAATTAAAAGCTAAAATCTGATGTCCAGTGACTTGTGCCCCTCAGTTCTCTCATTTGTAAAACAGGGATAATGTGTTGGGTTGAATAGCATCCCTCCAATATTAATGTGCACTTGGAACTTCACAGTGTGACCATATTAAGAAATGGGATCTTTGTAGATGTGATCAGTGAAGTGTCTCAAAATGGAATCATCCTGGACTTAGGGTGGGCCCTAAGACAAATGACTGCTGTCTTTACACAAGAAAGGAGAGGGCAATTTGAACACAGATTCCAGATTTTCTCTAAGGTAAGAGAAACAAAGACACACAAAGTCGAATGCCATTTGAAGCTGGAAGAAGAGATTGGAGTGTTGTGGCCACAAGCCGAGGATCATCAAAAGCCCTCAGAAGGGGGAGCTCTTCCCCGGAGCCTTCCGAGGGTGTGTGGCGCTGCTAACACCTTGATTTCAGACTGTTAGCCTTTGGGACTGCGAGCGGATAAATTTCTACTGTTTTTAGTCAGCCTGCTTTGCAGTCTTTTGTTATGGTAGCCCGAGGAAACTAATTCAGTAGGTAATATAGTACTTCTGGGTTATTGCAACTATAAATGAATCTATATTGTAATGTAATTAAAATTAGAAATGGTAGTTCAGTTCAGTTCAGTCTCTCAGCTGTGTCCGACTCTTTGTGACGCCGCGGACTGCAGCGCGCCAGGCCTCCCGGTCCATCACCAACTCCCGGAGCTTACTCAAACTCATGTCCATCGTGTTGGTGATGCCATCCAACCATCTCATCCTCTGTCATCGCCTTCTTGTTTTAGCTAAATGTTAATTAAGATTATTTAGTTACTGGATAAACTTATCTGATGACATTCTATGCTAGGGGCCGAGACCGCTGGCACTGGGGGGGTGTTCAAGGGTGACTGTGAGAGATGCATGAACTGATGAGTGATGCGTGTGGAGGCAGAAAGGGGAGAGGCAGGAAGGCAGTGAGCAAATGTCGAATTGCTGCCTGCCCTGGGCACCTCCACCCCCCAACCGGGGGAAAGGGGCTTGCTGCCCTTGAATCGCAGGTGTACAAGCACAACTCTTGTAACGCACACATAAACACATGTACACACAAACAGCTCAGACTTCGCTGGCTTTCACCCTTGGACATCCACTTCTAGAGCTGTGATCTCAATCTCTGTCCCAATGAGTAGCCACAGAATGAGCACACACCTTTTCATTAAACCCACCAGAATGACAGCAAAGTCTCCCTTCATCATTGTTGAAACAGTCACACAAGTGACCCCTCTATTCATTCCACGCAGAAGGTCTAATATGGCCTCCAGGTGGGCCCAAGAGAGGTTCATCTGTAACTGGGAAGAATATTTTTCAACCCATCTTTTCTTTCCCTTAAAGTAAGGCTTACCCACACTGCTGAGCAAGCAGCTGTGACTGAAGTGGTTGCAGAGAGATCTCTCAGCCTCTTCCTTTGGGTTTGGTGATATAAGGGCACTGCAAGTTCACGATGGCAGGAAGTCTACAGGGGAAAATTCAGGCAGTGCCAAGGCAATTTATTTCATAGTAAAAAGAATTTTATTTAACTCCATGATTTTAAAAATTGGCCAAGTTGCATTAATGCATGTACATAAAATGTCCAACATGAGTGCATTTTAGGATTTAGTTAGAAAACTTTTCAAATGGAATAAAACATGCCTAGATTGAGAGTTCTCAGAATCCTGTACCAGATTCCTGGCAAGGTAGAAGTCGTATAGTATTTGTTTTCCTAACTCTGCGTCATCTAACTTCATCATTTGAATCTTAATAAAATTAAGTGTTGAGTGAAAACAAATCCCCAAAGTGTAACCAAATATATTGGCTCAGGCCAGACTTAAGCCTCAGCGGAAGGTTTTCTAAGCTCTCGCAGTGGAAGTGTTTTTTCTCTTCTTCCTGTCAGCATCTCAGAGGAGCTGAGCCTGGCAGAGCAGCTGCTAACAGACTGAGCTGGAGAAACTAGGCTTGGTTCTGTATTCCCAGGGGTGCAGCAAGATAAAAGACCGCACACCCCAAGCCCTAATGCAACGACGGCCACCACATTCCTGTCCTGAGGCCACGGCGTGCACTTGGCCAGGGCCGTACACCAAGTATCCCTGGTGGCTCAGATGGTAAAGAATCTGCCTGCAATGCAGAAGACCTGGGTCCCCGGGTTGGGAAGATGGAGGGAATGGTTCCCCACTCCAGTAATCATGCCTGGAGAATCCCATGGACAGAGGAGCCCCGCAGGCTAGAGTCCTTGGAGTCGCAAAGAGTCAGACATGACTGAGTGACTCTCACTTCCACTTTTCATACACATAAGCTAAGCTAAGTCACTTCAGTCGTGTCTGACTCTGCGCAACCCCATAGACGGCAGCCCACCAGGCTCCCCTGTCCCTGGGATTCTCCAGGCAAAACACTAGAGTGGGTTGCCATTTCCCTCTCCAATGCATGGAAGTGAAAAGTGAAAGTGAAGTCGCTCAGTCGTGTCCGACCCTCAGCGACTGCATGGACTGCAGCCTACCAGGCTCCTCTGTCCATGGGATTTTCCAGGCAAGAGTACTGGAGTGGGGTGCTATTACCTTCTCCATTCATTCACATAGTAGGCACTTTATAATTACTCGTCAATGGGCGAATGAATCCCACAGTATGATGGAATACAGTGTTGTTCAACTGATTGGTTGCAGCCCTATTGCTATTGTATTCAGAAATCAATTTAATTATCACAAAATCTTTCAAATAGTAGAAAATCATAGGGTAGAAAATAATTGGTCTATCATATATATTAAAAGTGTGTTTTGTGTGTGTGTGTTTCTACTGGGTCATGATGTAAAATGCACTTCTGAAGGCATCAGAACTGCTTCAGGAGCCAGTGGGGTCAATTTTTGTCTTTGCTGTCTCCTCTCTTCTTAAGAATGGTAACCACCCTGCAGTGACTTCTCTCCCCAGTCAAAAAGCAAGTTTAAATTCTTGTGGTGCAGCCAGTTGGTCAAGACTGGAATCATCAATTGTGGTGGGTCACAGCCATGCTTCCTCAAAGGGATGCAGAGGTTTTCTGACCCATCAGTGGCTAAGATCACTCTCTACACTATCTGGGGGTACTCCAGCCATAGATTAGCTCTCAGAAGGAGGGGTGAGCATCGCGGACACATAGCTAGTCATTTCTTGGCAGCCAGGCGATAAATCGTTGTGGACTCGTAAGGTTTGTCCTCTGAGTCTGTAGCTGACTGTTTCTGTACTGCCCCTTTTCTTACAATATCCCCATTTTTATTCTTCCAAGCATGCCTCTTGCCATATTAAAACATACTTTTAAATCATCAAATATCCTTCATTGATAATTGGACATGGATGAGTGTAAGTCAGTAGGTCACCTCTCTCATAAGAAGTGAAAGTGTTAGTTGCTCAGTTGTATCTGACTCTTTGTCAGGCCTGTAGCCTGCCAGGCTCCTCTTTGCATGGAATTTTCCAAGCAAGAATATTGGAGTGGGTTGCCACTTCCTTCTCCAGGGGATCCTCTTGATCCAGGATCAAACATGGGTCTTCTGCATTGCAGGCAGATTCCTTACCATCTGAGCCACCAGGGAAGGCCTCAGAAGTGTTTATGTTCAATATGTCTCTCCACGTAAAATGAAAGGTTTTAGTTTCTAGTGAAGGAGGTTTTTTGTACATTGGCAAGATATCTGGGGTGGCAGAGTCCCCTTTCCAAGGTCCTGAAGACTCATACCATGGAGTGACTGAAGAAGTAAGAGTTAAACTAGACCAAGCCTCAGTGACAGCAGGTATCAACTGTGAGGAAGGCAGGCACCTAAAGGAAAATAAATTCAGAGCTAAACATGATTTATTTTTGATGCCCTCCCCCCACCTTTTAAAGGTCTCCCTGACTTGAATCCTAGTATCCTATGGGCTCTCCTAGGGTTAATCAATGTCATTCTGATAGTCCAATTTGGAAAGTCACCTGTATGCAATGTTTATTCTTCAGGCCTTCCCTCATCTTTCTTTTTATTTCTTTATAAAAATTTACTCATCCTAAGTCCCATTCTATCCATATGCTTTCCACTGCTATATCATGTGAAAATTTGATCACCATTGTCAGTAGGATTCTGGGATTTAAGATGGAGAAAGTATCTTAAATGAAACAGTGAATCTCATTCTGGGACTCTCAGCTTCTGGAAAAGGAGGAAGCTATTTGGTGATTCAGTTCAGTTCATTTCAGTTGCTGAGTCGTGTCTGACTCTTTGCGACCCCATGAATCGCAGCACGCCAGGCCTCCCTGTCCATCACGAACTCCCGGAGTTCACCCAAACTCATGTGCATCGAGTCGGTGATGCCATCCAGCCATCTCATCCTCTGTCCTCCCCTTCTCCTCCTGCCCCCAATCCTTCCCAGCATCAGGGTCTTTTCCAATGAGTCAACTCTTCACATGATGTGGCCACAGTATTGGAGTTTCAGCTTTAGCATCAGTCCTTCCAACGAACACCCAGAACTGGTCTCTTTTAGGATGGACAGGTTGGATCTCCTTGCAGTCCAAGGGATTTGCAAGAGCCTTCTCCAACACCACAGTTCAAAAGCATCAATTCTTCGGTGCTCAGCCTTCTTCACAGTCCAACTCTCACATCCATACATGACCACTGGAAAAACCATAGCCTTGACTAGATGGACCTTCGTTGGTAAAGAAATATCTCTGCTTTTGAATATGCTATCTAGGTTGGTCATAACTTTCCTTCCAAGGAATAAGTGTCTTTTAATTTCCTGGCTGCAATCACCATCTGCAGTGATTTTGGAGCCCCCCCAAAATAAAGTCTGACACTGTTTCTACTGTTTTTCCATCTATTTCCCATGAAGTGATGGGACCAGATGCCATGATCTTCGTTTTCTGAATGTTGAGCTTTAAGCCAACTTTTTCACTCTCCTCTTTTACTTTCATGAAGAGGCTTTTTAGTTCCTCTTTGGTGAACAGGCCTGTAAAATTTGGAAGTTGTAAGTAATCCTCAAGTGAGTCTGCATGTAATTTCAGTACTTTCTCATGACATGGAGTTAGGCATTATGGGGGATACAGACAACCCCTGGGCTCCAGGAGTTTGCAGTTAAGCGAGGTGGAATGGGGAGGGCACATGCCAAACACTTGCATGCATCACTTTCAGTCATCCTACTTGATAGGGATTATCAAGTGATTTTAAAGAACCTAGACTCAGAAAAGTAAGCTGTTTTCCCCAGGTTCTATATAAATACTGAGTGGTGGAGTCAGGATTTAAATTCAGGTCCGATGGGGTTCTGATGCTTAGGTTCTTTTCAGAGTTCCGTATTGTTATGGAAACAGAATCCAAGAGGGAGAGGTGAAGAGGAGAGCAGTATAGAAGGTGGTGTGGGGCCCGTGGTGGGAATTGAGAGGAAGAGCCCGCTGCCCTGGACCGGCAAGAGAGAATTTTTAGAACTAAGTGACACTCAGACAGAGTTGGAAGCCCGAAGGACAACTTATTTGGAAAGAGCTGGAAGAAGAGAGGTCTTTCCAGGTTTGCTGTTGTTCAGTCACTCAGTCGTGCCCGAGTCTTTGCGACCCCAAGGACTACAGCACGCCAGGCTTCCCTGTCCTTCACCATTTCCCAGAGTTTGCTCAAATGCATGTCCATTGAGTCGACGATGCCATCCAACTTATCCAAGTAGGATGGCCAAGAAAGGAAAGGCTTGGGGGTGAAAATAAAAGTGTGCTGAAGGACAAAATCCTGGAGATCTGCTTAAGGTAGTGAAAATTCTTCCTGTGGTCTGCCTCTGCTTTTCCTACGTCTAAATTCAGTTGAGGGTGGAGGAGTCATTGCCGGAGACGCTCTACCTCTAAGGGACAGGAGTTCAGGAAGCTCAGCCTTCCACGCAGTCTTACCTGGAGCCACTGCCTCTGAGAAGGCGGCTCAGGATCCCCAGGAAAGGGCCTTTCTCAAGAGTCCCTGGTGACGCAAGTGGGGAGCTTCCGGGGAGCCAGGCTGAGGGAGCCAGGTGCTTCTTCCTTCCTTTTCTGGAATCCAGGCCAGTTTCAATTTACATAACACAGCTTAATCCACAGAAACAGGAGCTGGAGGCAAGTTCTTTCCCGTTTTCTTTTTTTCTCTTCACGACACAGAAACCTCTATTTTCTCCCTACACCACAAACCGGTGCTGTTAAATAATATTGGATAATTGCACCTGTCGTACTCCCCATATTGTGCTGGAAAAAAATAATTGCTGGTTTTCTGCTTTGCAGTTTAGCTGTGACTCCGTCATTTGACTTGGAGCATGTCATTTTCTCCCGTTTTAGACTGTGTACAGTCAAACTGTGTGAAAGGACTCTCAGATAGCGGTCCTGTGTGTGTGAGTGGGCGCAGGCCTCATTCAGCAATGATTTCTAATTTATACAGCATTGAAAATCCACTGCTATAAATAAACAGTTCTGACTGGCTTTGCTGCCTACTCAAATGCTCTTATTAAAAAAGAAAGAAAGAAAGAAAGGAACCATCAGCTACATGAGAATGGAAAATAAAGTCTGGATATGGACTCAGGTTTCTGACACGTGTGCCCTTCAGGTGCCCAGACTTGGGGTGGGGTCAGCGCTCAGCCAGGCCTCCTCACTTTCCTCAACCCCCCTCCCCCACACCCCCCACTCTCCACATGCCAGCACCACGCGTTTGGGGATTACAGTGTATGAAACTGACTTCCTGTAATGACAAGTATTGCAAGCAAGTAGGTGCAGAGGAGCCAAAAATAGCTTGAGAAACGAATGACCCAGTCGCAGGGAGGATGGGGTTAGTGCATTGTTTAGGTAAACCGGAAGACTTGCCAAGTCTTCTCCCCAAACTCTAAACTGGCGTCACATGGGAGAGAACAGCTCTAGAATATAAGCACAGGATGGACCAGCCCATGAGTCTGAGCCAGCTCCGGGAAATCATGAAGGACACGGAAGCCTGGCGTGCTGCAGTCCACGGATGCAAAGAGACAGCCACGACCGAACGACTGAACTACACCCAAGATAAAATGAGGTCTTGGAGGTGAGAGTGGCTCTAAACTCATACCCTGTACAAATATTGCCAGTTTTCTCATCATTATCATTTGGTTTGTATTGTTCTCTAACCACTAAGGGTCTAATGCAGCTTTATGTAGGTGGCTGACACTCTCTCCCTTTTAATGAGCACATTAGTGTTCATGACGGGTGTTCTATTGCTTCTCCTTTCTTAAGCTACAGCAGGGCCAAGGAAGCACTGTGTGGTCACACCTGTGCTCAGTGGGGAATGGATCTGAGTGTTTCTAGGGCTGGAATAGCTGCCACACGGTGGCCAGCCATGCAGCTAGCAGAGTTTAATTTGGTCCCAGGGACAGTGACGTCACAAACAGAAATCCGCAGGCTCATCCCAGGCAGGAGCTCACTATGACTCTGAGAAATATGCAGCCCGAGTCATTCAAGGGGTGGGGAAAATTTGCGTGATCCCCTGTGGGCTTCACCTTTGGAGAAATTCCACTGTGACAACTGCTTCTGGGCTCCCGCTGAGACCAGGTGTGTGGACCAGTCCAGAAGCAGCTGGTGTGGGAAAGGAGGTGGTGTTTCCAACTTCAGAATGAAAGACTCCAGGCTCGTATTTGCATAACTGAAAGGAGTGGAGATCTGGCGGGTCTCTAGGTGCCTGTCCTGGACTCGTTGCCCTATTGGAATATTCTGCTCTCTTCCCCAAATCTATCAAACCATCCTTGGCATCCATTTTAACCATATTTCTCCTGTATCATGTTAGATTGGAAAGCCCAAAATTCATCCAACCCATATGGGTCTGTTGGAGTTTCAATGGACTCGAACGTGATTACCTACCACTAATTATTTGTGTTCTTTAAAATGTGTCTGAAAATAAAGAAAAAATTCTCTAGGAAAATTAAAGCAGGTTTATGAACACGTTCGTTAATCAGCTGACAAACATCTTTTTTAAACCATAACCTAACTAAGCCGCAAGATGAGTTGGATGGCATCACTGAGTCAATGGACACGAGTCTGAGCAAACTCCTGGAGATGGTGAAGAACAGGGAAGCCTGGCGTGCCTCAGTGCTTGGGATCACAAAGAGTCAGAAATGACTGAGCGACTGAACAACAACTCAGCAAAGTGCTTCGTGCCAAAGGAGTCTCAGCAGTCATAATCATGTCACTTCCCATCCAGACTGTTCCCCAAGTAAAATGTACATTTATTTAACGAATCAATCAGTATTCCCGTGTAAGAGATTCTAACAATGTCCCTGTGGTCCATGTTTACTTGCCCCAGATGCTTGCTCACAAAGGGATAGATTTCCCAATATTTTTATAACTTATTTTCTCATTGTCCCAGTTAATTTGCTAGCAGCAGCCATCTTCCTACATTTCCATTTACAGGAAAAAAAAAAAGATTAGAATCCCATGAAAATAACTAGCTTATGAAAGTGCTTCTTTTGAGGAAAACTGGGATTATTCAGAAATGGGCCAGGCCTGGGAGTTGGCAGGTCTGGGAGATAAAAGTTGTTGTCTTGGTTCTAACACTAAAGCTTTGGTTGCATGAGGTAACTTCCTGTCTAGGTCCGCAGGCTCCTTCTCTGTGAAGAGTGTGGATGACCCTGAGTTCCTTTCTCTTTTCTCTGACACTGCGTTTCTCTAAATATCCTCTGACACCGCATTTACATGAGTTTCTTTGGCCTTCGGCATTGACCACAGACCATCCTCCCCAGAGGGCAGACAGAAGTAACAAATTCTGAGAGAGCAAATGTTTCAAAAAGCCAAAAGTCCTCAAATTAATCCCCTACCTTCCTAACCCTTGTTTAAAATTTATATATCATTCCCTGTCCCTTCTACTTTCCTATGTTGCTCCACCACCTTCCCCTACCAGGAAAAAAAAAACAAAGATGGGAAAAAAAATTCTCATGTTTTCTTCCTTCTTAGTTCTTGGAAAACGGTGTCTGATCACTTCCTCTTCTTCCCCTGTTGCACTCTGTCACCTGTACAAACGAGAACAGAAAGAGACCTCAGACACCAGGGCTTCCTAACGGGTGTTCTCGTGTGGAGAGTTGAGGAAACTTTTCCACAGGCGAGATGATGTATTTGAAGAGCTCTGAAATCCGCCAGCACTGCTGCAAAGGGCAGGAGGGGACGTTTCTGCTGTCCTGCCTGCGGCGTGGCTCACAACTGCCCAGCTGCCCAAAGGGGCGGTTGGCATCCTGTGGCCCTGAACATTTCCTGTGAGCCACTGATGGCTGGTGCCTTCGGCATGTGCTTGAAGGCTGCACACAGTCTGTCGACAAATTTTGAGACTTTGCAGATGAAGAGACCACATCAATCAAATGAGAAAGGAAACAGAAGCGTGGCTATTCACCTAACTGGGGGGCCATTCTGCGACCTTTCACCAAATCAGTTTATTGGCATGGGTAGAAAAGTACTGGCTCAAGTACCAAGTAGTGTTTAGTAAGCTTATTAGAGGGGTTTATTCTACTGAAATTGTAGCATTAGATTTCTAGTATGACTTCCATTTAGCCAATAATTGGTACCTCCATCTTTAATGATCACAAGCCTTCGCATAAACTTTCAAACTTCAGAAACTTCATTAACTCATTGTCCTTCCTGTCTTGCCAAACGCAGTCTTTTTTCAGCTCAGCCTCTTCTCAGCCCTTCTAGAGCCCTGATACTCCTGGCTCATATTACCACAACAGTCTCAGCTTGCAATTCCAGGCTTTATTCTTCAAACCCTGCCCCCTCCATCAGTTATATCCTTAACAGTAAACTTTAAATAGCTTATCATTGCATTTTGCTGGAACTCCCCTTCTCAGAGGTGTTAGAGACTGATGACATGAGGTCCTCCTGTAGCCGCCTCATCACACTGATTTTCTAGGGCGGCTAGCTCCTAATCACCCAGCCCTTACAGCCACCTTTGAATTCATGTCTCTCAACCTCTTTAAGCACAGTCTCCTTTCTTCACTTCCTCATCAACCCATTACTACATCCAATAACTTACGTGAAGGCTTGCTGATTTATCTAACTTTACATGTTTCACGTTCTTTTCATTGATGCTTCCACTTGTTCTACATTTTTGATGTGAATTCTCTTTGCCCCAGTTAGGTCTTCTCTACATTAGGTCTGTAGACATAAGCACAATATCTTCTCTTTTCTGAAGTATACATTTAGGGCCTTTAATGAATCTGTTTTCAGGTAAGCAACACATTGCTGCTGAGTTGCTTCAGTCGTGTCCGACTCTGTGCGACCCCATAGACGGCAGCCCACTAGGCTCTCCCGTCCCTGGGATTCTCCAGGCAAGAACACTGGAGTGGGTTGCCATGTCCTTCTCCAGTGCATGAAAGTGAAAAGTGAAAGTGAAGTTGCTCAGTCATGTCCGACTCTTAGTGATCCCATGGACTGCAGCCTACCAGGATCCTCCGTCCATGGGATTTTCCAGGCAAGAGTACTGGAGTGGGGTGCCATTGCTTTCTCTGAAACAACATGTTAGTTCTCTTATATTCAAGAGCTTGCTCATTGTAAACTTCTCAAAGTTGTTCCTTCCAGGATCTCTCTGAGGCAACCAAGACTTTGTTTATCCATGTTGTTACCAACCCTCAGCACTTCAAGTCTAACTGTAATCAAAAGCTCATTGCTTCAGTCCCGGGTGCCAAGGACTGGGGATTCCTTCTCGAGTCAAGAGACACAACAGAACACGGCGTCTGGGAGGGAAACAGCCGAAGCAGGAGCAGAGGCAATGGTGGGAAGTTCCTCAGGGGAAGGAAGGCAGGTGGCTCCTTCCACTGGATCAGAGTCTCCATGTCCAACCACAAAGCTCTGAGGGCACTCACACCCTGTGAATATCACTGGAATCATATTTTTTTGTTGGGTTCTAGAAGGTAGGGATGGGTTCTTAGTCCTGAATTCCCATGGGGCTCAACAGTCTCTAGATTTCTTTGAGTCTTCAGAATTTATCTCTGACCATGTTTTCACAATGCATAGCTGGTTTTTGTATATACACTGTAGTTTTTTGACTTGTGGTTACTGTGGAGTTCATATATGTTGATCTGTAACTATATCCATTTATTTTAAACTGGTAGTCATTTAAGTTCAAACAGATCCTAAAGTTCAGCTCAGTTCAGTTGCTCAGTCATGTCCAACTCTTTGCGACCTCATGGACTACGGTGTACCAGGCCTCCCTGTCCATCCCCAACTCCTGGAGCCTACTCAAACTCATGTCCATGAGTCGGTGATGTCATTCAACCATCTCATCCTCTGTCATGCCCATCTCCTCCCACCTTCAATCCTTCCCAGCCTCAGGTGGGTCAGAGTATTGGAATTTCAGCTTCAGCATCGGTCTTTCCAATGAATATTCACATTCTAAAGGGTCTACATTTTTCCCCCTTATCCCCTTGTTTTGTGTTTTTGGTGTCACATTTTATATCTTCATGTCTGTCCCTTCCCTGTTTATTGTATAGTTCATTTTACATTTTTATCTTTTAAGCTTCATGCTATCTTATGTCAGTGGTTGATCCACAGCCTTTAGTATATACTTGCCTGTACTAGTAGGACTTTCCCCTTCCTATAATTTTATTTTTTTATATAGCTTTTTCATTTTTATTTAAAGACCACCCCTTAACACTTCTTGTAAGATCAGTTTCTCTCTCTCTGTGCACTCCGTCGTGTCCGACTCTGTGACCCCATGGACTGCAGCCTGCCAGGCTCCTCTGTCCATGGGATATTCCAGGCAAGAACACGAGTGGGTTGCCATGTCCTCCAGGGGATTCTCCCTACCAAGGGATCAAATCCGAATCTCCTTCGCCTCCTACACTGGCAGGTGGATTCTTTACCAGTGAACCACCTGAGAAGTAAGATTGGTGTTAGTACTGACGAGCTCTTGATTTTTTCTTGTCTGAGAAGCTTTTTATCTCTCCCTCAGTTTTGAAGGATAACCTTCCTCGGAGGAGTATCCTAGGTTGTAATTTTCTCCTTTAAGCACTTTACCTATATCATGCCACTCCCTTCTGAACTGCAAACCTTCTGCTAAAAATCAGTTGATAGCCTTAGGCGGGTTCCCTTGTCTGTGACGCTGTTTTTCTCTTGCTCTCCTTAGACTTCTCTTTTTGTCTTTAACCTTGTCCGTTTTAATCATGACATGTCTTGGTGTAAGTCCCTTTGAGTTCAACTTGTTTGGAATTCTCTGTGCTTCTGTACCTGCGCATCTGTTTCCTTCTTCAGGTTTGGGAAGTTTTCAACCATGATTTTATCAACTACATTTTATACCCTTTTTTTCTCTCTCTTCTTCTGGGAAACCCTAAGACACAAATGTTAGTACAATTGATAGTGTCCCAGAGGTCTCTTAGACTCTTCTCATTTGTTTTTTTTAAGTTTGTTTTCCTTTTTGCTGCTCTGCTCGGGCGATTTCCATTATTCTATCTCCCCGATTCCGTATGCATTGCTCTCTATCATGTAATCTCCTGCTCATATGCTCTGGAGTATTTTTCATTTCAGTCATTGCATTTTTCAGTTCTGACTGATTTTCCTGTATTTTCTAGTTCTTTGTTGAAATTCTTCTTGTGTTCATCTCTTCTTTTCTCCAGTTTAGCATTCTTATTACTATTTCTTTGAATTCTTTGTCAGATAAATTATTTATCTCTGTTTCATTAGCGCTTTTTGTTGTTTGTTGTCTCATTTGAAACATAGTCCTCTTGCCTTCTCATTTTGTTTAACTTTCTTCATCTGTACGAAGTCAGGTGAAACAGATGCTCATCTCTGTCTTAACGTCAAGTCCTTATGCTGGAGCATTCGCTTGGAGTCTGCGTGAGCCCATCAGCTCTGGTGGGAGAGCCAGCTTTGAAGTGAGCATGTCTTCATCCAGGGTGTGCTGCTGGTCATGGCCTTGGTGGGCGGAAGGACTGGGGTTGGAGGGGCGAGAGCCAGAGCCAGGTGCAAGCAGGGCTTCTGTGCTGACTGTCACTGCTCTGCTGGAGGGGGGCGGCGGCTGGGGGCAGCGGGGCTGGCACGAGGACCGCTGAGGGAGCTGCTTTCTCTCGGGTGTGACAGTAGTCTCCATCTTGGTTTGGGACAAAGGCGGGGCCTAAGGCCTTGGGGCTGCACTCCGGTGCCGGTTTTACTCTTTCCCCCATGTGTGCCCTCAGTGAGAGGCTGATGCCATGCCACTGAGCTGACCCCCCATCCCGCCCCACCACCCCCCGGAGGGGATCTGTCCTGCTGCAATGACACTCACCCTCCGGAGTGTGGGCAGGGATTCATGAGCTGGTCATGGCTGCCTCCACCCCGGTCAGAGCAGGGCCAGGGGCCAGGCCGGCTCCATGCCCTCGAGTGCGACACTCTCGCTGGCAACGGTGGCCTCTGCCTTAGAGGAGACCAGCACCACCAGAGCAAGAGGGGCTGGAGCCGGAGCCTGGTGCAGGCTGGGGGGCACCGCGAGGTGGTCCCCAAGCATTTTGCAACCAGTTGCCTCTGTGCTGTGATGGGGAGGAAGCAGACCTGTGTGTGACCTCCTTAAGAGTGGAGGCTCAGTCTCTCACAGCCCTTAGTAAACCCCACTGGTTTTCAAGCCAGCCAAGAGGGCTCATCTTTCCCATGTCGGACCCAAGGGCTGAGGTGCCTGATACGTGGTTCAAAGTCTTCATTCCCTAGGGAGGACCCCTTCACCCGTGATATCTTCCCCTCCCCTGTGTCCCCCACCAGTGAGGGGAGGTCCTGAGCAGATTGCTTCTCCTCCCTCCTCCTCAGCTCTACGTGGATCTTTCTTTACAGCCTGGGTTGTAGAATAGCTGCTCTGCTGGTCCCCAGGTTGATTTCGGCGAGAGTCGCTCTATATGTACTTATGGTTCTGATGTGTTCATGAGGGAAGGTGAGCCCGGCATACATACTCCTACTACCCCATTTTGATCTCCTCCGATCCTGAATTATTTCAGTCCTCTCTTTATCCGCTGTTAGTACCAAGGAGTAGAGATATTTTAGGCCAAATATTTAATGTTTGTCTCATGCAAGATTCAAACGTTTTCTGCAGGCATGGTAAGGGAAACCACTCCTTTAGTCAACATCACTATGGACACATACATAATTATATACCCTATTACTCATACAGTTGGAACATGGGATAAGTAAAATCATACTATTTCAAAAAATTGACACCTATGTATCCACAGTCATAAAAGCTACTGACTTAGAGCTGAAAATCTGAAGAACATTTGTTGAGCTTCAGAGGCTTGGCTTGGAAAAGGGTGAGAAGGCAGAATGTGGGGGGATATGAGGTGTTAGAAGAATGAGATTCCAACATAGATGAGTACAAGTCACAGAGCAGAAAGTAGTGGCAGGAGATGGAATTGAGAGCTGGCTGGAGAAATCCTCAAGGGAAGAGAGGATGAGGAAGAGGGAAAAGTAATAATCTTGAGTGGACTCCCTTAGAGCTTAGAGAGATGAAGTTAGGACAAGAAATGCAAAAAGGAGCTGTATTCTTCTTTTTGACTAAATGGTGCCCAGTGGGGTTATGCTTTATACATACATGTGGAGTCAACTCATGGTAGGATTCTTTTTTATGAAATGATCAGGGACAATATGCAGGATAGATCTTATAACAAATCTCTTCATGGATAAAACCGAGGGGATATACTAGATGGCCTCTAAGCAGCTTTCAACAATAAAATCTCCTTTAAATAAATCTGATCTATAGGAAATGATATTAAAGGAAGATTTTAATATCATTCTGTCCAAGGCACCATCACAAGGTTACCTGGCCAGATTAGAATCTTCAGCTTATAAACTGTCCTAGTAGGGAAAGAATCTGTGGTCTTGGGCCTCAACAAAGGATACGCCTGGTACATAGCCCTTATGTGAACATAAGGACAGGGACCATGGGCCACAGGTAAGCTGAGCGCCTCTCCAGCCACACCTACATATAAGAGGCTCTCCATTTTGGCCTGGAGGCACTTGGCCCCTTTCATGCCTGATATATCTTGTGGGTTGTTGGGTTTTTCTTCCTGATGGACTTGTGTCCTGGCATCAGCATCTTTATGACTTATCAAGAAGGGGGAAAAACAAAAAGCAAAGTTAAATATAAAGTGGCAGGGAAGGGGGCCTATGTTGGGACCCCATGACAGCCCTTCTCTCTGAGCACTCAGAGTGGAAGCAATCTGCCTAGAGCATCTCTAGGTGCTCAGACACGGTGAGCCAAGCTTTCAGTGATCTAAACAAGACTGCATCCCCCCGTTGGCTTTCATCAGTGATGGAAATCCATGTTCCACCTCACTCTGCCTGCAACATAGAAAATGACTCTTACCCAGTGGGTTTCTGGCCCCAATGACTGGCTCAGTGCTTGTCCACCCCTCTGTTCCATGACACAGAAAAGCTAGTACAGGTCTGGGAATGAGATGGTAACAACTCAAGCAGGTTGGTCCTCTGGAACTTCTTGAGAGCTTTCTGAGCCACAGCGTCTTTTTGAAGGCCAGCAGCACCTTCCTGCGGGCCTGACAGGGTTGTCTCCTGGTGCCCAGGGCTTGCTCTCTGCATTTATATACCCTTGGAGAATGTCACACACTTCCAAGTTTACATTTGATTCCTGGTGTCACTCATGGTTATTGCCCTTCTAAAGCTTCTCCTCATTTTCACCCACTGACATGACACATGAGGAGGCAGAAAGTGTGTAGACATGACCATCATTACCAACACCCTTCTTGTCCAAGCAGCTGACTTGGGAAAACACCATATTGCACAAGGAAGCTAGTAGATTCAATTATCTCAGCTGGGAGGAGTCCAGCGTCCTGTGGCACATCGGGCCTTGTTCTCAGACCAGCAGTGTCCGTCTCTCTGGGGGCACACGCTGGAAGGACAGAATTCCAAGCTTTTCTTCAGATCTACTGAATGAGAGTCTACATCTTAACAAGATCCTAATTTTAACAAGATTTGCAGGTGCATACAAGTTTGCGAGGCACTGTTCTGTGACAGTGGTTCTTGACCCTGACTATAAATTTAAAAAACTGAGAAGTTTTGAAAAATACCCATGCTAAGTCCCCATCTCCATGGATAGATTTAATTGGTCTGGGGTGGGCTTGGGACTTAGTATTCTTAAAATTCCCCTAGTGATTTTGTAAATCTATAGTCACATTTGCGCACGACTACTAGAGAGACACCTGCATATGACCCGGGTCCTGACGGACACTTCTTGATCACCTGGTAGCTAGCTGGTGGCCCCCAGTGAGGGCAGCTCAGGGTTTCAGCAGCAGAGATTCCAATTAATGTTAGCCTCAATTAGCCTGACCTCCCATTTCACTCTGTAAGTTCTTTAGGAACTACACTACCTCTGCCAATTTGCATTCTGTTAGGTGGTTGCTCTCACTCCAGCGCTCGTGCCTGGAGAATCCCAGGGACAGAGGAGCCGAGTGGGCTGCCGTCTATGGGGCCGCACAGAGTCAGACACGACTGACGCCACCTAGCAGCAGCAGCGGCAGGGGGTTACTACTTTTAATCACCTTCAGCTGGGGATAATGTGCGCATGCCGTTGCAGGAGATGATTGGAATATCCACACAGAAAAGAAGGTTACTGATTTTTCCTTGGTGAGAATGGAATTACTACAGCAATAGTAATAATGTAATTATTGTGGCAGTAGTGACTAACCCTGTATGCCAGACCCTGTTCTTGGCAGCTGACACGTCCCAAGTCATTTCTGATCCTCCAGAATCCCATGAGGAGGGAACTAAATTGATGCATAAGAGAAAACCAGAATGCGAGGACATGGAGTGCCTTGCCCAGGGTCACAGGTCTGTAAGTGGTGAGCCCAATCAGGCACAGAAGTTTTCTCCTAACCACTGCCTCCCACCGCATCATCAAAACACTCCTCTGAATTTCTGTTCTCATCCAAGGAAGCTCAGGCTGTGGGCAAGGCCAGAAGTAGAGTTAGCCCTCCATTCGGACGGAGCAGCTGGCTACCTACATGTTTTCTTATATCCAGAACAGAGGGCTTGGAGAGGGACTCAGAGGTAGAAGGAGGTGTTGTTCAAGCCTGGCCAGGGTAAAACTCTGTTCACATGTGCACAGCAGGCACTAACCAGGACGGTCCTGGGCAAATGGAGCTGTGCAATTGCCCTTCATACAGGTCATCTTATCACTGAGGACCTGAATGCATTAACGCAGACAGGTGAGCAAGAGTCAAGGCAGGGCCTGCCTCACAGAGACCCTTGTGAGCCTTCTGAAGACTCAGACTTTCATCTGTCAATTGAGGAAGACTTAGAGAGCTTTCAGGCTTCCCTGATAGCTCTGTTGGTAAAGAACCCGCCTGCAATGCAGGAGACCCCAGTTCCATTCCTGGGTCAGGAAGATCTGTTGCAGAAGGGATAAACTACCCACTCCAGTATTCTTGGGCTTCCCTGGTGGCTCAGCTGGTAAAGAATCTGCCTGCAATGCAGGAGACCTGGTTTTAGTCCCTGGGTTGGGAGGATCCCCTGGAGAAGGGAAAGGCTGCCCATTCTGGTATTCTGGCCTGGAGAATTCCATGGACTGTGTAGTCCATGGGGTTGCAAAGAGTCAGGCATGGCCAGTGACTTTCACGTTCACTTTCACTTTCTTTACAGGGCTTTCAGCGGAATAGGAAGTAAGAAATGTTTTCACATATTCAGCTCTGTTTAGTCGTAGGTGGTTTAAATGTTCACTGGGGACATGGCTAGCTTCCCAGGTGGCTCAGTGGTAAAGATTCTGCCTGCTAACGCAGGAGACTCAGGAGATGCAGTTTCAATCCCTGGGTTGGGAAGATTCCTTATGGTAGGAAATGGCACCCCACTCCTGTACTCTTGCCTGGAAAATCCCATGGAGAGAGGAGCCTGGTGGGCCACAGTCCACAGGGTCACAAACAGTCGGACATGACAGAGCGGATGAGCTTGCAAGCCAGTGTTCACTGCCATTGGAATATTATGTGATCTAATTTCTCTTTTAATTTCTAATTTAACCATTTATAATTAAGATCAGTTCAGAATATAACATGTCCTTTTCCAATGCTACATAGAATTCATGTATAATACCCATTCTTTTCTTAAGGAGTTAAAAATCTAGAGAGAAGAGAGAGACACAGCCACTGATGATAGTGTCTGTAGCTAACATGGATATTCACATATGCCTGATGCAAATAAGTGACCACATGTTGACACAAACTCATTTGCTCACTGGGGCTTTCGGCTTGTTAAAAGGGCTTTGTGTTGAAAACAGCAATTTCAATAATATGAATGCAATGAAAATTGTGTTATTTTTTTAAATTCAATAAAATGTTTAAAAGTCACTGTGGCCTGTCAATTTTAAAATTAATCCTATTGAACTCAATACAATTGATTTAAAAAGTTATTGTTCTCTAAGCTCTGAGTAATCACTTTTTTCTCTGTACATTTCCTGCCAAGTTTTAAATGGATTAGTTTTCTTCCTTTCTTTTTTTTTTTTTTAATATAGATTTTGGGAAGGCATCAAAAATCTACCCAGAATTTCAGGAAGCCAAAACTAGTTAGAATCAGAAGTCAGCACATCTGAAATGTCAATACTTTTTTTTTTTTTCTGGATAATTTCCTGTGATTTGAAATCCTGATTTTTTGAGTAATTTTTAGTATTTCATTTTTTTCTTTTAAAATGTTTGCTTTCAAGGAGAATATTGCCTTTGAGGCTTTCTTAACCAGTTACATTCTCCAAGAGTCGAAAATATGTGAAAAAGCCAAGTTGTATGCTTATTTCTCCAGGGTCTCAGTCTCCTCTCAGAAATATACACTCCTGTACTGAACCTTCAGACTGTTGGTTTTTCTTTTTAATTTTTTTGCATACACAGGCTTATGTTTTCACACCAGTTCATAGATTGGGCAGAAGATGCCACTTCTATTTTAATAGAACAGAATGGCTCGTGGGTGTGTGGTGGGGGACTGTGTGTGACTCTTGCCTTCCTTATGTACAAAATCAGAGTGGAGTTCCTGCACTTCTCCTGGGGTAGGTAACAAATCATGGATATTTCGCAACCTGACTTTTCCATGGTTACTTTTCCAAAAGAAAATATTCTGGGGGTGGGAGCAGTAGCGGAAGCAGGGAAGAGAATGAAATCTTTCACTTTAAAACCAACTAAGTTAGGCTTATTTTTTTGCTATGAAGAAGCAACGTGGTTCTGCCTACCTATAATTAGAAAGCTCAGCTCTCTGACATACTCACATTGCCTAAAACCTCCAACGAGCATTCTGATCTCAAGTGCAGGGTATGATTTTACCTGATGAACGCTTTATTGAAGTCTGGGAAGCAACCTAGTGGGAGAGGGGTGGTAGCTCTTTAGGGAAGGCATAGCTGAGGGTGGGAGGAGCTTAAAGGTCACCTGGACCATTTCGGTAGAAGAAGAGATCTTGACATTGAAGAGCTTGTGAATCTCAAGTCCCCACTCAAGAGAGGGAGGTTCTGAGCCCATTTTTTCATGGAGGGGATGGTGACACTGTGCTCTTTGGATCCGAAGCTCTCTAAACAAGATGGCGTTTAGCTGTGAAGTTAAATGAGGTGGTGTTTGGAGGAGCAGTGGGGGAGATAATTTGATGGGGTCTTTTGACAAAGTGGGAACTTCTCCCAGGCTTTTTCCTACTTTGGACAAAGGCATCAAACATTACTGCCTTCTGCTTTACTAGGGTATACTTCTGTTTCCAGGAGGAGTCAAGACACATAACAATGAGATGCTTCTGTAGGTAAAAGAGAAATGAACTGACCCCATTTCCAGTGGTTGAGCTTCTCTCCAAATAGGTAGATGCCGATGGCAAAGATGAGGCTGAGAGAGAAGAAGGCTGCTAGGCCCACTGGGCTGAGTTTGGTAAACAAGGGATATACCCATGTACCCGTCTCAGCGTAGATCCATAGGACCCTGCAAAAAAGGACAAATCACAATGGTTAGAACAGCAGCAGGGAGAAAGCCCTAGACCTTTTAAGACCAGTGAGATCCTAGAATCCAGGCAGAGGAAAAGAAGCCCCAAGGGACATTTTTTTTTTTTTTTAACAGCTGAGGTATTTTCTGAAGCTACAGAAGTGAGTATTTCCTGGATAACTAGACTGTTTCATTGAGACCTTCTGTTTTATGCGCTGGGCTGGGCTGTTTTACCCAATCCATTAAAATTCAACGATTGTAAAAAAATATGGGAAAACATTGTACACATCATTAGCTAAACAAAATGTATAAGAACATGGATTATTTCTGCCCCTGAGAGATATGACCTGCTGAGACGTTGAACTTGCTAAGATGGTGCCCAATATGCTCACTCTCAGCCAGATAAGTGGGGTTTGCTTTTCTGTACCTAAGAGTTGAATGTGGCTTTCCATTAGCTCCCCCAAGCCCGTTGGGGTAGGAGGGGCAGAGACGGAGCACCACTACTCTAATACAATAGGCCTGGGGTTTAATTGTTGGCCTCGATTTCAGCTCGGGGAAATAGCCATGGGTAGAGTATTAAGTAGGAATGGATGGATCTCCAGGAGGCTCAGGTTTTGCTCTTGTGAGGATAGAATATATTTCTGTCTGCCAAGAGAAGGGAAAGAAATGCTAGGAGAGGAGCCGTGATGTCTAAGTGAAGCCTAAAAATGCAGTTTGCTGGAAACAAACTGCACCAGAAGATGCCAGAGTCTGAAATAACTCCTTAAATATGAGGAAGATGATATAGCAGCTACAGTTTATAGTTGGTGAAGAGCACAGAATGTGGAACCAGGCTTCTGTGATTCGCATCCTGGTTCTGCTTCCAACCAGCCATGCTGCCTTCACTAATTTATTAAGCTTTCCTCTCCCCCTAAGCTCTGTAAGAAGTGGGGGTGCACAGGGCATACACCTTATAAGGCTATTGTAAAGATTTCCATTGTAAAGATTAAGGGTGTTAATTTAACACATGTAAATTACACACAACAGTATCTGGCATATTGTAATCATTCTATAAGAGTTTAAAAGCTTCTCTTCTCTGAGGGATGGCACAGTGTGCATGCCTCAGCAATTTCTTTATGGCTATACATTCCTTGTAAAACTTAGCACAACCTAGCTTATGCTTCAGAAATGATGTTCGGATTTGGATATCCCAGGTTGTCATAGGAGTTCAGATGGAGGAATGAAAATTATGCACTTATTTCACCTTTTAGAACCCAAGCATTCTTGGTTGCTTCAAATACTTTGTCAAATGCTTTGTTGGAAGAGAGAAGGGCTAATATCAGGGCCAGGACTAGGGTGAGGTGAGGGAGGTGAACCTAAGTTCACCTCCATGTGTCAAAGGACACAACCAACAGAATATAAAAGGCAACTTACAGAATGGGGAAAATATTCGCAAATCATGCATCTGATAAAACATTATTATCCAGAATATGCAAATATATAAAGAACTCCTAGAATTCAACAGGAAATAAAAAATCCAATGAAAAATGGGAAAAGGACTTGAATAGATCTTTCAATAAAGAAGATATACACGTGGCCAACAAATACAGGAAAAGATACTCAGTGTCACTAATCATTAAGGAAATGTGAATTAAAACTGCGGTCAGATACCACCTTCATACTCATTAGACTATCTTCTATAAAAAAAAGAAAGAAAAAACATCAAGTGTTAAAGAGAATGTGCAGAAATTGGAACCCCTGGCACTGTTGTTGGTGGGAATGTGAAATGGTGTAAGTGCTACCAGCATGGCAGTTCCTCAAAAAATTAAACCTAGAATTACCATATGATCCAGCAATTCCACTTCTGGGCACAGACTCAAAAGAACTGAAAGCAAAGACTCAGAGATATTTGTACTCCTATGTTCTATGAGTACCAGCATTACTCACAATAATTAAAATATGAGAGCAGCTCAAGTGTCCATTTAAGGATGAACAGATAAAGTGTGGAACAGGTATACACACACAATGAAATATTATGCAACTCTTGCATGTTGCTGCTGCTGCTAAGCCGCTTCAGTCGTGTCCGACTCTGTGCGATCCCATTGACAGCAGCCCACCAGGCTTCCCTGCCCCAGGGATTCTCCAGGCAAGAATACTGGAGTGGGTTGCCATTTCCTTCTCCAATGCATGAAAGTGAAAAGTGAAAGTGAAGTCACTCAGTCATGTCCGACTCTTAGCAACCCCATGAGCTGCAGCCCACCAGGCTCCTCCGTCCATGGGATTTTCCAGGCAAGAGTGCTGGAGTGGGTGCCATTGCCTTCTCCGCATGCATGTGTGCTGAGTCATTTCAGTCGTGCCCGACTCTTTGCAACCCTGTGGACTGTAGCCCGCCAGGCTCCTCTGTCCATGAGATTCTCCAGGCAAGAATACTGGAGTGGGTCGCCATGCCCTCCTCCAGGGAATCTTCCCGACCCAGGGATCAAACCCACATCTCTTAAGTCTCCTGCATTGCAGCAGATTCTTTACTGCTGAGCCACCGGGGAAGCCCTATGCCACCCTCAAAAGGAAGGAAATCCTGACATGTGCTACAACATGAATGGAACTTGAGAATACTAGGTAAGATAAGCCAGTCACAAAGGGACAAATAAATACTGTATGATTCCACTTATGTGAAGTGCTTAGGGTCATCAAACGCATAGAGACCGAGCGGAATGGGGCTGAGGGGAGGAGGGAATGGGGAGTTTCTGTGTAAGGAGTACAAAACTTCAGTTTGGGAAGAAAAGCATTCAGGAAAAGGATAGTGGAGATGGCTGCTCAACAGCGAGAATGTCTTCTTTAGAGCCGCTGAGCTGTGTGCTTGAAATGGTAAATGCCATGCTGTGTGCGTCCCTCGTTCTGGCCCTGCTGGTGTCTCTCTGCTGCCCTGGACTTGTCTAGTTGCTGCTTTCATGTCCTCAAAACAGGACTGGATTGAAAACAAAAACAGCTATCA
This sequence comes from Procapra przewalskii, assembly GCA_006410515.1. Taxonomy (NCBI): domain Eukaryota; kingdom Metazoa; phylum Chordata; class Mammalia; order Artiodactyla; family Bovidae; genus Procapra; species Procapra przewalskii. Next base: position 5,379,812 of record SJYF01000323.1, read on the forward strand.
GCGTTATGACTAATGCTGGAATTCTGTGACACCTGTATCCCGTGGGTGCATTCTAGAAGGGCACCCAAGACACTGCTTTCCTGCCTGGCTGCATCGTAGGACAGGACAGAGAAAGGGACAGAAAGGAACATTTTAGGGACAGAAACACATACCCTCAAGTACCTAGGGCCAGGCGTTTGGGGTTGGTGAGGAGCTCCAGACTCCAAATGGGTTGCATTAATTCGTTTGCTATGTTTACTTCCTAGAGTTGAATTTAGGGCTTCCTAATTTCCATGCACATTTATATAAGATAGTCTACAAATAAGGACGTTCCCCTAGAGGCCTGGAAACTTCTGTTTATTTACTTTTTGTTTCCTCCAGAGTAAGGTTTGTAAAGGAAAGTTCCTGAGGCAAGTTAATGAAGTCTGTGCTTTCCCAGAGAAGGTGCAGAGAAAGTTTTAAGTGTGATAACTGATGGCGGGGAAAGTAATGTAAATACAAATAGAGTGTCAGGGGAGACGGTAGTCAATTTAATGCAGGGCAGTCCACAGAGAGGCTTGAGTGCAGAGATAGTCATGCTCAGGTGCTACCTCTTTATGGCTTGCCAGAATATATGTAAAAAGGGAAGAGAGAGAGAGGGAGGGAGAGACGGGAGAGGGCAGAAGACGGGAGGCGTGGGGGAGGGAGGGAAAGGCACTCAGCCTGTGTGTAGCTGAACCGTCCTGGTCCTCCCCCTCAGTCAGTGTTAGGTCCTCCCTGTGGTGGCTTAGTGGCTCAGTCGTGTCTGACTCTTGTGACCCCATGGGCTGTAGCCTGCCAGGCTCCTCTGTCCGTGGGATTTTCCAGGCAAGAATACATCAGGGGATTGCCATTTCCTTCTCTGGGGCCAACCCAGGAATCGAACCCGGGTCTCCTGCATTGCAGGCAGATTCTTTACCAACCGAGCTATGAGGGAAGCCCCAGTTCCTCCCTAGCTACCAATCTGATCCCATGGAATCCTATTTAGGTATTTCTGCTGGGCACTCATTTCCTGATTTCAATCCAGGATCCTCCATTCCATCCACTTTCCATACTGCAGCAACTCAATAATGTCTCTAAAAGAAAGATACCTGCTCCCAGCACTCCCCCTCCTCCCAGGGGATCCACATTGATTTAGGAAAATGCCCACGCTCCTCCCCCAGCCTACCTGGCCCTGCCCTGTCCACCCGTCCACCACCACCCCGTCCTCAGATCCGCAGCCTGACCATTACGGACCCGTTTCCGTTTCTTGAATGGACCAAGCTTTGCAGCTTCTGCACCCTGCTATCGTCTCTGGAACAACTCTGACCTTCACCCTAGGACACACTTCTTACTCTGTCCCTAGCTGAATCTCCCTCACGTTTGAATTTCAGCTTAAAAGTTCATTTCTTCAGAAAAAGTTTCCTGCCCATTCTCCCCACAGTTCCTACAACCCCCATCCGATTAGGTCGCCATGCCATGCGCTTCCCCGACCATGAATTCACCCTGGCCTCATATTTGTCTGTCTTCCTTCAGGGCTTCGGGGAGCTCTTTGAGGACGGGGGTTTTATCTGACATGTGTTATCTGTTTCCCAAGTTCCTTATTTTTAAATAAATGACTGTCGAGGTGGCACTGCGAGCACCAATGTTCACTTTTAAGTGCTGTCCGCTGCGGCTTCTACAGGCAGGCCGTGGCTGCTGACGCTCAAGAACACCACAGAGGTGTAAACAGTAGCCTTCCAAAGAGTAGTTAATTGGCTGCTCACTTTATTAATACTTTGAAGAGGCCAATGCTTCTGACCCTCAGTTCGTCAGTGAATACCGTATATGGAGCTGTCTGCCACGTGAATCTATGTGAGTCAGGCTAGGAGGGCATACAGTGGTAGCCAAACGTTAATCTTTTATAATCTCCTCATCCTAAATCTTGTAGCATCAAATGATGATCATGAAATTTGTATTTTCTGTATCTTATCAATAGTGGAAGTCTGTTGGGTTAGAGGTTAGTAGATAACTAAGGGCTTGGTCGGCTGCAGGCACATAATTCTCAATGTTTTAATTCTCACGTCATATCTTTCGAGACCAGCAGAATAAACAGAGTGACAGGATCCTCTGGTTCCATGTTTTCATAGACTTAATAAATAACCCTGGCAGAGGGTCACAGTTACATCTGATGCCAGAAAGCAAGCACAGTCTGCCTTCACGTTTTGCGAATAAATTCGACAAGTTAGCAGAAGACTTCCTGCGCTGAAAATGCCCCTGAGAACTTGTTACCTGGTGGCTCCTTAACGTGGAGGTGGAGCTGGTTCTGACTTCGAAACTCCTGCCTCGGTTCACCTATCTGTCCAGGGTTTCTGTTCCTGACGAAGTATGAAGGATGAGAGCTTCACCGGGTGGCTCAGTCGGTAAAGAATCTGTCTGCTATGCAGGAGACTCGGGTTTGATCCCTGGGTCAGGAAGATCCTCTGGAGAAGGAAATGGCAACCCACTCCAGTATTCTTGCCTAGAGAATTCCATGGACAGAGGAGCCTGGCGGGCTACAGTCCATGGGGTCACAAAGGGTCAGAGACGGCTGAGCGACTAACACTTTCACTTTCCTAGCTTTAATAACTGCAAGAGTTATTTTTTTTTAATATAAAGTTGTGAAGATCTACTAATGTCCTAAAAATAAATTTCCTGCATGATTTACTTTCAAATAAATCTTAGGTGGGAAGCAAAAAGCATAAATAAATAAATAATTTTTTTTTAAAAAAAGGAGTGAAAAGAAACTGTGAAGCCAGACTGTTAGATAAACAGTTTACCTGGGTGGGTGTTTAA
>SJYF01000323.1:5382633-5401124 GCA_006410515.1 Procapra przewalskii
AATCCAGCATTAATGAGAGTTGTTGGGGGTGGCAGCCTCTTCACAGCATTGAAAACTGTTGTCCACCCTCGCTGGAAGGCCCCCTTCTGCCTCAAAGATTCCTCCTCCCTCAGGGCCGTGGGGTTCTTGCATCTTCCTGATTTTCTACCGTCTGGTCCTTCCCAGCTACTCTGCGGCCCCTTCGGCCCCTTAGAGGCGGGCGTCTCCTCAGCCTTTGCTGCCCGCTTCTTTCCTCTTCCCTCTGTCGTCTCTTGAGAAACCTCACCCCACCACGGGGCTCTTCCTGCATCTCACAGTCCCACCGCCTTGGAGACCGCCAGGTCTGCGTTTCCAGCTGCAAGGTCCTCTAGACAAGCAGCTCGTCTTTGAAGATTTAGAGTCGTCTTTAGGGCATTAGTCACTCAGCCATGGCTCTTTGTGACCCCATGGGCTGAATGTAGTCCACCAGTCTCCTCCGTCCATGGAATTCTCCAGGCAAGAACACTGGAGTGGGGAGCCATTCCCTTCTCTGGGGGCTCTTCCCGACACGATGATTGGACCTGGGCCTTCTGCATTGCAGGCAGATTCTTTACCGTCTCAGCCACAAGGGTGGATTCAGAGTTGCTTTGGGGATACCAGAATCTTCTGGAATGGGACCCAGATACGGGCTTTTAAATTGGCTTTTTAACATTATACCCCCAAACTATTTATTTTCTAACTTCTCCATATTTTTTAATAGAATCACCATCTTCTCAGTTCACCAGCTGAAAATCCTGAGAATTCTTGATTTTTCCTTTTCACTAGCCTACTACACACCAATCAATCCATAAAATCCCATTCTGTTCCCCCAACAATATATCTCAGGTATGTCCCTCATTCCTAATTGTACAGCTATATCCCTTTTCAACCTCTTCTTATCTCTTACTTTTGTAACAGGCATTTTGGGTGAGCAGGAACTGAGATTTGCACAGGAAGAATGAAAAGTGTAGACACTCATTTCCACGCCTAGCCCTCCATTTCCATTCCTCTTCAATTTGCATACAGGCTGGCCTGGACCCCAGATGTTGATAACAGGGGAAGTTGGGTGGCATCTTCATATTTATTTTCCTATGTTAATTTACATGAGGGCGAGGGAGTTGTTCTATGGAAAATGAAGCTAGGATTCTGACCCCAACTTTGTAGGCTGTAAAGCAATGGTGCCATCTAGATGCTCCTGGACGAAGGTCACATCTCAGGAAAGGGTCACAGTGGCTCTGGGAGGGAATTTACACAGTGCACTAGATGGGGTAGAAGAGGATTGTTGGTGCATGTATAACAAGGAGGCTAGTCCTGGAACTCAGCTCAGTTCGCCCTTCTGGCAGTTTCTAACATCTTCTCTGGGTAAGACGTCTATGTGTGTAACTGTGCATGTGTAAATGGGTGCAGAAACTTAGAGGGTTATTACACCCGAGTGAGCACAGAACAGAAGAAAAGAATAATTTCTTTCCCCATAAGAAGTGCAGTTGAGCAGTGACTTTACAGATCTCTCTCCCCAGGCTGGGTTATAGCTGCATATCTGTGTGATACTTGGCCTGGCATGGACTGCCTGACACACTGGCAGAGACACCTACTGCATCAGCGGACTTCTGCTCTATCAAGAGCAAGGTGTTGGTGCGCTGCAGGCCAGCTGGGGCTGCTCTATCAAGAGCAAGGTGTTGGTGCGCTGCAGGCCAGCTGGGGCTGCTGCAGTAGCAGCAGCATCCTACTTCTGCCAACAGTGGAGACTGATGGGCAGGGTCAGTGTGGGCCGGGACAGTGGCGGGGCGGTAAGCTGACCTTAAGGCAGGTCCCAGTGGGGGTGCTGGATCTCGGAGGTTGGGTACTGTGACTTTACAGTCTCTGAGGGAGAGGAATGCTCAGGACAGTGTACACAGGGCCATGTGTGAACACTCACTGAGTTATTAAGATCCCTTGGAGATGGAGGTCTTGGAAGACTAGACCCCTCGCAGAAGGATGTTCCAAGCATCCAGACGTGGGGTGACGCTGAAATTGTGAAATATCCGTGGATGAAGAATGAACCATTGCGGCTGAATTAGATGACTTCAGAGTCTCTGGATGACTTTTTATTTGGATATTGCTTGATTCTTCCTTTCCACGTCTTGCTGCTTCAGTCCATTATAGGTACTGTTGTCAAGATAGTTTTTGATAGTTTTTTAAAGCATGGCTCTCTGGCCAAGTTATAATTCTCACTCCTAACGCCACGGCGAACAAACAGCAGCAACAGGCACATCTCACATAGTCTATACCGTGTCCAACCCCCTCCAGCCTGCCATCTGCAAGACTGTGAGCGGGCAGTTTCAGGGTCATTTCCTGTTAGTTTCTTTCACTAGTAGGTCCGGCTAAAGTGAAACCAATGCTTTAACGTGATCTGTGTCCTCTTGGCTTTGCGATTGTGCTGTGTTCTTCATTTTCTTTCTTTCTTTTTTTTTTTTTTGCTGCTCCAACCCAGCCAGTCCTTGAGGGCCCAGATCCAACGACACCTTTGATGAAGTCCTTCCCACATGGCCCAGCCAGACGTAACCGCTTCCTCCTTGCGTTCCTGTTGGCTCCTTGTACTTGTTATAACATTTTATCACTTCCCATCTTGTGTTCTTATAATTTGTATGCATGGCTCATCTCTACTTATTAAGTACAAACCCCCTCCAGGCTGGGGCTTGGCCTTATGTAACTTTGGTTTTCCTAGCAGGACCAATCCTGTGTTAGGGGAAATATTTGTTCAATAAAAGAGTGAATAGAAGCCAGCAGGAGGAACATTTCTGTTTTCCTGCTCTTCAGCACAGCCTCAGAGAGAGCTAGGTGAGGTGTTCCGGGGCGAGAGAGAAGGGAGGAGTGAGTGAGCCACCATATTTATAGATGACTAATGCTTTCCAAAGGAAATGAAAGATTTACAGTTATTACTACTTTGCAAAGCTTTATTTTCCCTCTTTGGGGCCAACCCTCCAATTTTGCAATCTGAAAAATAACAAAAAAGCAAGTGCCACATAGGAGGCTGTCCCCATGGTCTTGGGGACTATTTTTAAGTCATTGTAATGTGGTTTCAGCAGAGAAATACTTCCCTGGGTCAGGGTTATTGCCATTTTTTTGACTCATGTTGGTTTCCCACGCTCTCTCTGGCTCGGGACCATATTCTTTACCTCATTCCTGCTATGCCATTTCCCTATTTGAACATCCAAACGGACACGCCTGACAGATAACCCTAAAATATCTCCATGGATATCCACAGTCTATGGGACTTGTTGATGGCCATCTGTGGCCGAGAAGGCCCATGTGCCCCCAGAGTGTTATGTAAGGGTGGAGGCAGCTGGCAGCAGTGGATCTGAGCTCCTCTGGTGAGGGAACAGCCAGAGTGGGGAGCTGTCAAACAGGAGAGCAGCATAGAAAGCCGGCGTACAGGTGCTTTGGTCCATTCCAGCAAAAATGAGGCCTACTGTCCAGACTGCTCATTTTGTACTTCCTTAACGATTTGTTACTGTTGTTTAATCACTAAATTGTGTCCGACTCTTTCTGACCTCATGGACTGTAGCCTACCAGGCTCCTCTGTCTGGGGGTTTTCCCTGGCAAGAATACTGGAGCAGGTTGCTATTTCCTTCTCCAGGGGATCTTCCCTACCTAGGGGTTGAACTTCCATCTCTTGCCTTGGCAGGCAGCTTGCTTACCAGTGAGCCACCTGGGAAGTTCCTCATTAATGATAAGAAAACCCAAATCCCAAATCACTTCAACTCCCTGTCAGGGTCCACCCGCCTACATTCCTGCTGGTGATAGGGCTCCGTCCCTTCCCTTCATTTGCTCCATTATTTCACTGTAATGTACAGTTTGAGCACAGGCCCAAGAACAACTTCATGCAAGCTTTTAGACTCTAGAGATGATGGTAAGACTGTTTGCATTCTCACCCTCTAGCATTTAGTAGCATATGTGTTACACAGTGTTAGTCCAGGCTTCTCTGCCATAGGATTCTCCTGGCAAGAATACTGGAGTGGGTTGCCATTCCCTTCTCCAGGGGACCTTCTAGACTCAGGGATCGAACCTGGGTGTCCCATATTGCAGGCAAATTCTTTACCATCTGAACCACCAGGGAAGCCCCAAATACTTGGCCATCTGAATACACTAAAAAGAGAACTGGATTTGAAAGTCCTTGATTTAGGTCTCAGCTTTGATTTTCCCTCGCCATGTGACCTTGGCCATGTCATTTAATCCGCTGAGCCTTCCACCATCCACCCTCTCTGATTCTGTTTGCAGATTGATTGCTATCGCCATCTGTAAGCCAACATCAACTCTCCTGAGTTGCTGCAAATGCCACAGACTGGCTTCCCTGTCTTGCTCCTCTTTAATTTCCATACTTTTCAGCCAGAATCATCTTTCTAGTCATCTTTCTTCCACAAGCCACGTTATTTCACCTGTCTGCGAAAACTTTCACAGAGAAAACCCCCTCCATTTAGAAGTCTGAACCCACTGATGTGGATTCTTGATCTAATTCCTCCCTGTCTTCCAGTTCAGCCACACCCTCAGCTCCTCCAGCCTTTCGGACATGCCCTTCCTTCTGCCTGATGCTCTTCTCCACATCGCTGTTGACTGAAGTTCTACTTATTCTTCGAGTCTCAGCTGAGACACCGCCTCCCTTGAGAAGCCAGTCCTCGACATCCCCCAGCACCCTGTGCTTATCCCTTTGAGAGTCTCATCACCCTGTCTGACCATTGTCTCTTTTCCTTCCTCTGTCTCGGGTGGTTCTTGAGGGCAGCCTGGTATCTTGTACATCTCTGCGTCCTCATACCTCTGTTCAATGCCTGGCAGTGAGGAATAAGTGCCTTCTTATTACACCTCCTTTCTCCAGCACCCACATTCGCTGCATATCAGAGTACATGCCTGGTAGCTAAGAGCCAAACCCTCTGGACCACTGCGTTTCATCTTTATGGGCATCACAGTTTTCTCCAAATACCAGTGGCCTCAGGTGTTCTTTGACCTCCTGGTTTCTGAGGAGAAAGAGTGTGGGTATATATGAGGATTGATGATCAACTCCCAAGTCCTTAGGCAGAAAAAAATTAATAGACCAAAAATCCTATCTTATATACAAAGTCTAAAAGTTACCCTTGGTAAGAAAGAATAAAATCAGCTGAAAGTCCACCAAAAAAAAAAAAAACCAGTATGGAAATTCACATGCATAATCAACCAGCTACCATCCTGCTTCTTCTCAACACACACAAGAGAAAAAAAAATGTATCTTTTATGCATATGTTTACCCCACCCCAGGTCCTAGATATTCTGTAGTTAGGGATTTATTTCTTAGGTTAAGCCAGACAGAAAATACACAGCACATGTCCCACCACTCTCCAGTTCAGTTCAGTTCAGTTGCTCAGTCGTGTCCAACTCTTTGCAACCCCATGAATCGCAGCACACCAGGCCTCCCTGTCCATCACCAACTCCCGGAGTTTACCCAAACTCATGTGCATGGAGTCAGTGATGCCATCTAGCCATCTTATCCTCTGTCGGCCCCTTCTCCTCCTGCCCCCAATCCCTCCCAGCATCAGAGTCTTTTCCAGTGAGTCAACTCTTCACATGAGGTGGCCAAAGTATTGGAGTTTCAGCTTTAGCATCATTCCTTCCAATGAACACCCAGGACTGATCACCCTTAGAATGGACTGGCTGGATCTCCTTATAGTCCAAGGGACTCTCAAGAGTCTTCTCCAACACCACTCTCCAGTCACATGCTATTGGCAGATATTGGTAGGTGATAGCACAAGTCTTTTAGGGCCCCAGAATCCTCCTCGACACAGTGCTCCAGACCTCAGCTACCAGAAGGTCCCCAATTTATGCTTTATTCTCTCAAAACGGCCTTTGTTAAAAGGCAGAGGCCCAGGCTAGTAAACAGTGTAGGTCAATGGAGAGCTGGGGTGGATATATTGAGCAAGTGATTTCTTAGGGACGGGAGAAACCTGAAGGGACTTTGTCCTCAGGGAAAGAAGGCTGCAGAAGTGTGGGAGGAGCATATCTTGCAAAAGGGAAGGGAAGGCTAGCGAAGAACCAGCGCCTGAGTTCTGGGCACAAAGGTTACGGCTCTAAGACAAAGGCTGGGGAAGCAGGTGCTGCTGGAGACCAAGTCCTGTGGACTGTGTTCTCTTCCATGCTTTTGTCTCTACCAGTGCACTGCCCTGGGTGAAACTTTCCCCCCCTGGGGGTTGGGGAGTTAACCAGATTAGCAGATGTGAGAAGCTCAGGTGAGTCGAGGCTGGAGTAGGAACACTGTGATTTACATTCAATCTGCAGGCATTTTGCTTGGCACGCCCCTCCCAGTACAGCCAGAGCTTGGCCGTGGATGAGAAGGCTGTGGAGCGGAAAGGGGGGTTTCCAGGTACCGGGTGCATGGCCAAGCACTTTCCCTTGATTACAGACATTGGGCAAAATTTCTGAGAATGAGTGTCGCCAGGGGGCTGAATGATGAAATCTAGGCCAGCTCCTTGAATTATCTCCCAGGCCTCTAGCTAGGCTGTTCTGCAAGCCCCTGGGAAGTTGCCCAAATGTCCTCTCGGTGCTTGAGTGCCAGATGTTGATGCAAATAAGCCTATGGTGATCCAGGCAAGAGGGATGGACCAAACCTTGGCTGCTCAATCTGTCAAATGACTTTTCAGATGGAATATGTTTAGATGCCCCAGCTCATTCAACCATTGAAACATTTTAATTACAGATGGAACCAAAGATCAATGTTTTCCTAGGGAAGGTAACATGCATAGCTTTACAAAGATGAATTCTTCATGAGGGGGGTGGGAGAGCTCGTGACCTGCTGTGTGTGTGCACGCACGCATACCTGCGTATTCTCAGGCAAGTGATGCTTCCATGAGCGGCAAAAGCAAGCAATAAGATTCATTTTTTCTTGCAAGTTAAAAGATGGTGAAATCCCTGCTGTCTCAAGATAAAGGCACACTTATAGAACGTGTGCTGCTTCTGGAATATTCCTCAGAGTCTGGAATGACCAGTCCAAGTTGATTTTTCTCTCTGCCAGTCTTACCTGCTGACATAGGTGAGCCCAGCAGCGGTCAACAGAGTGAGTCCTTTCTTCCTCAGTGGGTAGCAGTGTGGTCTGAGGATGACCTCGACTAGCGATAAGGGCAGGATGAACGTGTGCTGCAGGAGAAAGGGTGAGAGCTCATCAAGTCAGTGTGCCCCGGCTGCCCCCAGCGCCCCACTCAATTCTCTCTCTCCCTCCAGTCTCCCCTCCTACATAGACATCAGATGAAACTTTCCAGAACTTGGCTTGGCTCTGCTCCTCAGATGCCAAGGGCTTACAGTGGGTCTCTACTGCCCACCACTTTGATCTGGACTCCTGTCTGGCTCCCAAGGCTCTTTGGGACCACCCTTCTGGTCTTGCGTATTGCCTGCTGCTCCGCTGTCCTCACACACACACACACACACACACACACACACACACACACACACATGCAACACTCCGTCACCGACCCAGGCTGCTTCCTTCCCTCTTTGCACTCAGTGCGCCTGCTCCCCCTTCACACCCCTGTTCATGCCTCGACAGTCTGTGGGGAGCGTGTACCCCCCCGGGTCCGTCTCGTCCACGCTGTTCACAGCCAGCGCAGTCTTCCGCGCCGCTGTCTCTGAAGTTCCCTCTCGCTGGTTTGGCTCCCCCAGGGCCGCTGCCTCTACACCCCGTGCCTGGAGTCTAGCACTCTCGGCGCGAGTGCGTTGCCTCTGTGGGGAGAGGCCGAGAAGCCAGCAGCCCGGCTCTGCCCACCGCGGGGCGCCCGGCTCCGTGGGCCAGTCCTGCTGGCGGTGCTGGGTGCTGGGCAGGGGCTGGGAAGAGGCTCCTCTGAAAACTCTGTCCTCTCCCCACGCCTTCGCTGCTTCCCCTCCTTCTTCATAACCATCTGTTTTCTCACATCTTTCAAACTCTTGACCACTGCTAAACGACACAATTGAGGATGAGTGGTATTCTCTGGCACAAGGACTGCCGTGTCCACTCCGCTCTGCTTTCTGGGAACTCATCTGAGAAAGGTGACTGGAGTCTACTGGCAACGTCCTTTCATTCACTAAACGCGTTTATTCCGCTCCTCTGTGGCACTCGTGCTTACTGGCAAACATCCGCAGGGCTAGTATTTTACACTTTTTACGTTCAGAGCGAGCATCCCTCTCCCATCCCTGCTCCCCAGTTCCCTCAGCTCTTGGAAGCCTCTTGCATCCAGAGATGCATCCGCCAGCTCTGTCTGAGCCCCGCTGCTGGGCCCCGGGACAGCCGTGTCAGCACCTCAGTCACAGCCGTGGCCGGGGCTTCGGAATGTCACAGGGCCGCGTCACATGCGCCCGTGCCCGGCTGTGCCACTGTCCCTGTGATTGCCATCCTCCCTGTCAGTGGTGACCCAGTGTGGAGTGGGGTGAGTTCAAGGCCCTGGGATGTCCACAGCGCCAGATGCCCGACAGCAGCCTTGCCTGCGGCCCCGACCGGCTGGAGTGTGGTTGCGTCTCCACGGGTCCCTCCCCAACCCATAGCTGCTGCCACGCTCCCAGCGATGGCCACCTCAGAGCCCTAGCAATACTCTGTGGCCGACACTGATGCCCCTTTCATCCTCCAGCAGGCCAGAGAGGGGGCTGTCTGCCCAGCAGAGCTGCCTGCCTCCCTGCTCCGCTTTCACTCCGTCAGGAAGGTCCGACTTCTATTAGGAACCATTAACAGTCCCATTATGCTGGCCACCGATCTGACAGAGTTTATTCCCCTGCCCATGGCCAGCAGCTTCTGTTCTCTACGTTAATGATCACTTGGAACAGAATTCCTGTGCTACAGTGTGGCGCGTTTGCACGGGGAGCAAATGAGTTCACAGTGATTAATGCTTTTACGACAAATAACTCAGGAATGCATGACTGGTCGCCTCTTCTAGGAGCCTGCCCTTTGCAAGTGACATTCAGTTGGATTTCCAAATGAGTTCTCCCTGATGGCTTCTGGGAAGTTTACTTCAGTGATGTCATTAGTGATGGGCCATATACTGTGGCTTAATACTAGCTAAAAGGTCTTTAGAAGAATCACATTGTTTGGTCAGGGCTGAGGGGTAGGAATGTGGAAAAGAGGAAGATTGTATTCTGTGAGCTTTCTAAATACTGAGCTCCTGTGAAGAGCCAGGTGTGATGCCATAAGCCTCTTGGTATTCCAGAGGTATTGGCATTTCACCTCACATTGACACAAATTACATAACCTTTGTCAGGCAGTACATATTTTTGAAAAAACAGGAGAAAAATTTAGTGAGAGAAAAATCAAATATGCTTTCTGCTTCCAAAAAATCTAATAATTAGGCTGGGATTGACACAAATTAGAATGCTGCCAAAAATTACTGAAAACAGTGACTCATTCTGTATTTCAATTAACAGTTTCTCAGTTTCCCTTATAAACAGTGAAGCTGACAAAAATTAATTATCTCAGAGGGGGTAAAATGTTTCCTTCCAAAGTAAACAAAACATCATGGGCTGAAACAATAGTATGCGTAAACAGAGGGGATGGGAGGAAGCTATCTCTCCTCGTCAACTGAGCCATCATTTCTGTCGATTTTTATTTAAATGCCTGATTCCAAGAGCATTGGTTAAAAGGTAAGTGCTGTTGTTTTCTTTCATCTTTTTCTACTAAGTTACACCTTCCCTTCTATCCTTTGTGTGATACCTACTTCCATCTGAACATCTTGGAGACAGAAATATAAGCATGAAAGACTGATTTAAGTATTCATATAATAATTGCACTTCAGATTCCATGGTTGCAAAGTAGCCTTGCAGAGAAGTGCTAAAATTTGCCAGCCTATGGAGAATTCCTGTAAGGTTATATGAATGGCAACACGGAAAGCAATGAGCACGAACTTTTACTAACTTCATTGTAGACAAATACCTGCACTAAACAGCTTCCCTGTGTCTGAGGCTCAAATTAAAACAGGATGCCTTTGCCTGACTACTGAGAAAGACGCAAGTCTTGATCACTCAGATTACCCACAGAGGCGACAAATCTCCCTCCTTTGGAAGGCTAGGAGAGCCACACTCTTATCTCCAAGATTCTTGGGGGTCCAAGAGCACTTAATTGTTTTCAGCGAAAGAAACCTAGAGAGCCGAGACATTTTAAAAATCAGACAATAACATTTTAAAGTCAGTTCTCTTCCTCTTTCCTCTACTTCATTTCCTTATGACACCAGCTCTTAGGTTGAGTTGACCAATATAAATATGTCAGCCTCCACCTTCTCAGACTGGTCACTGAGAGGCCTTTTCCTCCACATGCTGTTCCTAGTCCTGAGCTGATGTAACATTGCCCAGTTCGCATCTGCTCGAGTCTTCTTCCTCCGTCCTCTATGGTCGGCAACACTTGGATCTGAGAATTAGCTCCTTCTACTGGCTCTCCCCAAACTGAGGTTCTTTCTCTCGAGTCTCTAAGATCACGTCTTTGGTTTGTTTATCATCTTAATGAATAGACATTTAAAATGAAGTTTTAGTGCACCAGTAAGATTTTACTTCTGGATACATACACAAAAATATTTTTGCTTACTGTATATTAAATATATTATTTTAAAAATGTGTTTCAAAATGGAAGCCTTCACAAAATCTCCTCAGGGCAAATACATGGTCAAAACATCAATTAGAATGTGAACAAATAAAACAATAGACATAAAAATGGAGGCAAAACAAATCTTAAGAGGAAACCATTGTACCCGGGCTTGTTATTACGATGGCAGATCATGTTCCTTAAGCTTGAAAACTACACCCGGTGAAACACACACAGTAAACGGTTGCTTTGTCAGTCTTAGTAAGGCAATCTCTGGCTTTGATAATATTCATTTGCCAGCTAGAAAACTTGACCTCACTCCTTACCAGCTTCTCTCACTGCAGTTTCTGCCTCTAAATCCCACAGGCTGGGACAGGGGTGATGGTCTTTCTGGGGATATTTTGTATCCAAAAGCAGAGACCGTCTGTATTCTCTGTGGCTCTTATGGTACAGTTTTGCTGCATAGATGGTAATCTAGGTACATAGACATAGGTTATATTACTTATTTATCTTAGGGACTTTTTTTCACTCTTCCGCCAGGAGTCTTTTCCATCTCAAATACGAGAGTTTATGGAAGATGACTGGATTTGTAAAAATTCCTTTTTCTACTTTCTAGGAACTCAAGGGCACAGATTAGGCAATACTATAATTAAACAGTCAGTGCTTGGGTATGAGGGACTGGGAAGATAAGCCACCCACGGAAAGAGCTAACTGCTTCTCTTTGATCTTCAGAGTCTACCTAGGTGGGCTGACACAGCCCAGTTGGGTAAAAATTCAGAGAACAGAACTTAAAAAATAATAGTTTTATTTATTGCAGAAGAGTGGTACTGTTTGCAGTTTACTCTGATTGGGGACAACGGAGGATGAGATGGTTGGATGGCATCGCTGACACAATGGACATGGGTTTGGGTGGACTCTGGGAGTCGGTGATGGACAGGGAAGCCTGGTGTGCTGTGGTTCATGGGGTCGCAAAGGGTGGGACACGACTGAGCGACTCAACTGAACTGAACTGCACCAAAAATAAGAGGAGTTGGGGGACAGACAGATACATAGATTTATGACAAGCAAATTCCGTGGACTATTAATAGCAGGACCTAACGGGCAGGTTACAAGTGTGCTCTGTAAAATTCTTTCAGCTGTGCTTTATGTTTAAAAATATTCGTAATAAAATGTTGGGAGCGATGTGAATAGTCTTACTGACCTGGAAAGCGAAATGAATGCTCCATCGGGCTGAGGAAGAAAAGCATGCCATTATTTATGAGCTTGTATGTGACTTGAGCAGGTGGTTAAATGATAACTTTCTGAATCTTCTGAACTTTCTAAGTGATTTTTTACTGACTATGCTATTGTCCTTTGGGTTAATAAGTAGTTTAGCCAACATTTCAAAGCAGCATTCTTCTGTTAATAGGAAGCTAGTTGGCTCTGATGGTGTCCAGCCTGGTGAAGAAGTGTCCATTTAGAGTCTATCCAGTTAAGGATGAGACAAAAGAAAGATCTAGGCTCTTAGGACTGTCCCGTCGGGAATACACCTGCCTCTTCCTGTTCTCCTCCTTTCTGTCCCTGCCTCTCCAAAGCAACCAAACCCCTTCCTCCAAGCTGACTTTTCCAGCAATAATAACACCCCAGACACCAGCTGTAATCAGTGACTCATTTCTTTTCCTTCTCAATCCAAACTCGACTCACTTTCCCCCTCAGATGCTTCCCATGGCCGCCTATTCCTTTTATCTTCCCCAGTATCGCCTCGCTCACTCTCTCCTATTTTGGGGCATACTCAGTGTTGCAATTAGACCAAGCCTCTTAAGGAAGTTTCGTGTTACTTCTGTGGCTCCCTGTTGCCTCAGTCTACTGTCCACTCCTCTGACGTCATCTGTCTCTTGCATTCCCCACAGTATCTCCACAGGCTTCCACCCAACCCCAGCTCCTCATTATCATGTTCCATTCTGTTTCCTAGAACTCCTCCCTCTTCTCATCGACCTAACTCTTTTCTCAATTCTTCCCTCTCAATCAGACCCACACACCTTTGAGATGCCTCCCAACCAAAAGCACACACATTAACACGAGAAGATGTGACAGTCACGAGGACCCAGGAGAAGGCTGAAACAGGAACGTGCCTGCCAGAGGTTTGCTGGACTGCTGTGGTCGAGATTCAGACTTAGCAGCGCCATTCCGGAGCCAGAATGAAAAGAGAGAGAACGTATACAGTTCCTTGTCTAGGGGAAATTAAGCTTTTCCATGAGTAATTAGGCCTCAAAGAACTTCTCTCTGTTGCATTTTATTATAAAGAGAAACTAAAGAGCCTCTTGACGAAGGTGAAAGAGGAGAGTGAAAAAGCTGGCTTAAAGCTCAACATTCAGAAAACGAAGATCATGGCATCTTCATGTCATCACTTCATGGCAAATAGGTGGGGAAACAATGGAAACAGTGACAGACTTTATTTTCTTGGGCTCCAAAATCACTGCAGATGGTGACTGCAGACATGAAATTATAAGACACTTGCTCCTTGGAAGAAAAACTATGAGAAACCTAGACAGCATATTAAAAAGCAGAGACATTACTTTGCCAATAAAGGTGTGTCTAGTCAAAGCTATGGTTTTCCAGTAGTTACGTATGGATATAAGAATTGGACCATAAAGAAAGCTGAGCGCTGAAGAATTGATATCTTTGAACTGTGGTGTTGAAGACTCTTGAGAGTCCCTTGGACTGCAAGGAAATCAAATCAGTTAATCCTAAAGGAAATTAGTCCTGAATATAGATTGGAAGGGCTGATGCTGAAGCTGATGCAAAGAACTGACTCATTTGAAAAGACCCTGATGCTGGGAAAGATTCAAGGTGGGAGGAGAAGGGGACAACAGAGGATGAGATGGTTGGATGGCATCACTGACTCGAAGGACATGAATTTGAGCAAGCTCTGAGAGTTGGTGATGGACAGGGAAGCCTGGTGTGTCATAGTCCATGGGGTCGCAAAGAGTCGGACACGACTGAGCGACTGAACTGCCTGACTGAAGTAATGGTGCACTGGTCTCCCCTGTTTCCCCATAGCAGAACATTTCTGAGACCTCAGTACCCTAAAATGATACAATCTGATACAATCTGGAAGCAAAATAATAAAACATACTTTGAAGGGGATTCTGCCTGTAAGGGGATAACACTGTGCGATTACCTGGGCTTCTGAGGATCAGAGCGGTAGAGGGGCTCCAGAAATAACATCTGTGCCACGAGTGCCTTCGTTGGCTTTCACAGACAGTGTTAGTGAGTCAGACCACAGCCAGTGTCTCTTTCTCTGTTTAGACCCTAGAGTGTAGGTATTATGCACAGCTGATGACGCAGAGATCTAAAGGCTTGCAGGAATTCAGAGTCAGTGGCGGTGCTGACATTCTTTTATTGCAAATAAGCAGCCTCACCACAGAAACCATCCTGCCTCTCAGAGCTGAGCGCCCAGCCCTTTCTGCCACCTCTGGGGCCCAAGTCACAGGCGTGCCACTCCCCTGACACATCCTGCTTCTGTGTGAGGTGCGGACCCTCCCCTGCTCTTCGTGCAGCTCTTTGGGTCTATATCAGGCTCTTCTGTGCTTACTTATATTCAGTTTTCATTTTTCACACTGTTAATTTCATGTATTTTTCTTCTATTTTCAATTAGGCTATAAACAATTTAAGGTCAAAGCTCTCACCTCCTATTTTTTTTTTTCAGGACTCCCTTTTACCCTCTGATCAATACATACTTTTTGACTGATTTTCTTCATTGGGACCTATGTGTTACAAAGAAGAATTAAGCCCCTAATATGGCCTGCAAAGCTCCCTGTGATCCGGTCTCCTGCCCCATCTGACTTCCTTGCCCTGCGCCACCCCTGCCCTACGACCTTCACCTAACGCTTACCCTTCGACTACACTGCCCTCCACCCACGGTCCCCATTCTCACCCTTGGCACATTGCACACATTTATGTCTCTCCTTCCTCAGCCCCCTCCACCTTCTCCCCTTGTAGGGCTCAGGGTAGGTATCACAGCCTCCAGAGCAGGACGGAACCTCTAGCAGGCGCCCTTCCTTGGCAGGGCTGGACCACCCCTCTGCTCACCTCCATCACAGCATCACACTATCTCATTCGCCCAGTTCTAGCCAGACCTTCCAGAGATGGAAACAACTCGAGGCTGAGGGCTGTCTCCAGGTGACCTCCAGTGTCTCACATGGGGCTTAACCTCTCTGGCCACTGAATACCTGTGACATTAATGCTTGAATCAGTGAAACAGCAGAGTGGGACAGAAGAGAAAGAAGGGTTCTTCTGCATAGCCCAGGAAGACAGCCAGTGTTCCGGAGCGAGAGGACAACAGCCACAGGCTGGACGCAGCTGGCCTTGGCAGCCGCAGATCAGGCTGTGCCCGTGGTTAGTGGGGCCACAGAGCCAACCCCACTTCAGGCTGGCCACCTTTACCCTCTGTCATGGCGATAGTGCGTGCACGCATGCTAAGGTGCTTTAGTCACATCCGACTCTTTGCTACCCTATGGACTGTATTCCGCCAGGCTCCTCTGCCCATGGGATTCTCCAGGCAAGAACACTGGAGTGGGTTGCCATGCCTTCATCCAAGGGATCTGCCCCACCCAGGGATCGAACATGCATCTCCTGTACCTACTGCATTGCAGGCAGATTCTTTACCACTGAGCCACCAGGGAAGCTATAGATGGCACTCCAAATCCTGAAAACGGGTATGTGTGGGTCACAGGAGCACCTGTAAGAAAATGTGACTCCTGAACAACCTCTGGGTGCCCACTTGATGCAAACTAAACTACAGACTCAATAAAGACGGCTCACCCTCCCTGCAGCCCCGCAGGAAGTCAGGAGGTGTGGAGCCAGCAGACTCTTTTTTTCTGGGGCCCGCTGGCTGGGGCCCTCTGTTCTGAGACTGGGCCAGATGGAAACTCGCCAGGTTTTGTCCGCTGTCCTCCTTGTACCCCCTCCTCTCTGTCCATCTGTAATCCATGCTTCCTCCATGCTGCTGTGCCTGGCTCCACAGAGCACACACGGAGACTTGTTTTTAAGACATAGACAGATGGGCAGCTCTCTAGAAAGCTGCTCCAAGTTGGAGGAAGGAGACTGTTCTTTTCAAGAAAGAGAGAGTTTGGGAAGCGCAAGAATCCGCCCTTGCTTTAGAGCCCCCGTCTCTCAGGACGCTGTCCTGTCCTCTCGACGACTCTCTCCTCCCCGTGTCACTGAAGGTCTCCATGTGGAGGCAGCTGGCTTCCCTGGGAGACAGCAGTGAATCGGGAGAGCACCGGGTAAGCGCAGGCACTGGGGGCAAAATTCCAAACTCTTCAGGTGATGGATCCTGCGGTGGACCATTTCCACACTGTCTCTTTTCCTGCCTCCGGCTCTCCTTGCTAACCCATCAGGGTATTCCTAAAGGGACTCACCCGCTGTTTGGCAAGAATGGTGGTTGCTCACTGAGGATTTTCCCAAATGTATGTAAGTGGTTGATTGAGGGTTAGCCTGTAAGTTAGTCTGTATGAGGCGGGTACATGAGTTCACTGTATAGGAAAGAGATGGATCGGAATGGGGTCTGGAAGCAAAGGAAAAGTTTGCTTGGGAAATGCCCTCATCTGATATCCATCCACCACCTTGTGAACAGGAGAGATGCTTCAGCATTCCAGGCCATTAAAAGGTCCAGAAGATGTGGTCTTGGAGCTCACAAAGATACTGATGAATTTCAGCTTAGACTGACTCTGACACTACAGGCTGCACACAGACCTGGGCAGGTTGTCTGTCACGGAGGCTTTGATAGCATTAAGCAGTAGCAGGCGGCACTGGGTTGAGCCCTTGAAGTCCATATCCAAAGAGAACAAGTTGTCATTTGCCGCAGAGACCACCTCCTTCTCCTAGGTAAGAATTCATCACACCTAAGAGACTCAAGGGTTTCTCCAAACAGCTTTTGAGGCATCCCAGAAAAGGGGTGTCGAGACAGTCTCTGTCTTAACATCTCATAGACAGTCACTAAGCTGTGTTTTGTTATCTCAAAATAACAGTCAATCTTCATTCTGCTTTATTAAAAGCAGATAACTATAATCACAGACTACTTTTTCAGTTATGAACAATTATTTTTCTTGCTGAGCATCAAAAAGCCCAACAGTGAAAACAAAAGAGATCTTTATAGGATAGCAAACGGAAGAAGCCTGGTAGGATAGTAGATACACAAGTTTGGTGCTCAAAAGAGAAAGCTAGCTGGAGATAGAGCTGTGTGAGCCATCAGAGTGAGGATGATTTTTTAGTGGTAATTGATGAGATAACCCAAAGAAAGCATGAGAGTGAGAATAACAATAAGGAATCTAGAAGTAAAAACTGTGAAGCCAGGCTTTCTCAATCTCTGAACCCCTGATGTTGAAGAAGAGATAATACCTGGTCATGGAGGGCTGACTCTGCCTTGTAGGAGATGTGGCACGGCCCTTGCTTCAACTCACTAGAAGCCAGGAGTGCCCCCCACCCCCAGCCCTGGTTGTGATAACCACAACTGTCCCCACATATCACCATGTGTTTCCTGGAGAGCAAAAGCAATCCCAGTTGAAAATCCCTGATTTAAGTGATGGACAAAAGAAGTCCATCTTGCAAAGGTAGTTGAAAAGGAGTGTCAGACAGTCTGGCAGTAAGGTAAAGGCAGAGAGTATTTTGAGAAAAAGATGTGGCCCAAACACCAAGGAAAGGTATAGCGGCCCTGGCTTTAGGGCTGAGAACATGTGGTGAGCAGAGAGGAGCTGCCACCATGTCCCCGGTTGCTCCTTCTTCCTCCAAGGTTGACTCCCATGTTCCTGATCTAGTTTCCTGCATCTTTGGGTTTCAACCGCCTCTTCATAGTATTGTTAGCCTTGGACCTTGGAGCCCCTGGGTCTGGGAGAAGGTTAACATAAAGACGCTTCCGTGCCTGCCATGCCCTTCTGTTCTAAAAGCCCCCAGGAGTGGGCGGAAATCTAGACATGTTTGTAAGTGTAAAATTTGGGAGCTTGCGTGTGGGACAAGTTAATGACAAGTCCGCTTGTTCAGAGCCCTCTCCACTCCCAGGAATGCAAGCCTGGGGGACTGAAATAGTGTCCCATTGCCAAGAAATGTGGCTGACTTCCTTATTGTGGTCTTCTTAGGAAAAACAAAACAAAGTTTCTCAAAAGGTCACAAAATCCCCTCTTACCATGGAATAGTAAAATGCGGCTTTTATGAGTTCCTAGATGTGTTTGGAGAGAGATGCTCTAAACACACGAGCTTTTATTCCCAACCAGTTTGTGCTAGCTGAGCTCTCCAGGATGCCCCTCTGAAATGATTTTGCATTTTCTGGTTTCCAAACTCAGGGGGAAAATAGCACAAAGGTTTTTGTTTTGTTTCTGTTTAGTTTTTATAGCTTTCAGATCTGAATTTTCACTGCTAAACTCTGTTCTCAGTAAGGGAAGTGAAATGCTAAAATCTCCCTTGCCTTTATGAGGCCTTCCTTTTTTTTTCCCCCACTTTCTGTTTTGCCCTCAACATAAGGCTCTTCATTATGATGGATTCTTAAACCATTAGGTTCCATGAAGCCACCTAAGTTGTTGTTCTTTTTCTCCTGGTGGAATTCCACACTATTGGGCTTACTTTTCACGTATACTAATACACCCAATAACTTACTAGCTTCTGCCCATTAACAAGAACCCTTGGTTGGATCTTATCAAGAATCTGTCTCAGAGCCAGGGCTGGCCCAGCCAGAAAGAGGAAGGGGAAACTGACCTTTCATACACTTTCACAGAGTTAAAAAATAAATAAATAAAGAGGCTATTTTTGCAACTGATTCTTCTCCTCTTCCCTTTGACTGCTTTTCTTGGTCATTTCTTCATCCCTCTTCTTAAGTTCAGCCTTTGCCACCCTTCCGCCTTGATTTAATGGGTTTTTTTGAACTCTCTTTGGCTACGTTCCAATTCCAAAGAAAGGCAATGCAAAAGAATGCTCAAACTACCACACAATTGCACTC
>SJYF01000323.1:5405970-5443008 GCA_006410515.1 Procapra przewalskii
TAGCCCACCTGGCTCCTCTGTCCCTGGGATTCTCCAGGCAAGAATACTGGGGTGGGTAGACATTCCCTTCTTCAAGGGACCTTCCGGACTCAGGGATCAAACCTGGGTTTCCTGTGTTGCAGGCAGATTGTTTTACCTTCTGAGCCACCAGGTAAGCCCATTCTAGACATTAAAACATGCTTATTTAATGTGGTAATAGCTAATAAAAATCATTATTTCTAGTCCTCCCCATCAGCAATTGGGGAGGGGCATAACTTACTTCTAATCAGCTCTCTCTCAACTTACCCTATTTTCACCCAGGATTTTAGTTCATCCTTTTTAAAATCACCATAAACTGAACATGTTACTTGTCATCACTTTTGGTATCTCACCCTTCCCTTTTGAGGCCATTTTCCGTCTTCCTGCAGTATAACCTTTAGCATTGTCCGTTACTGTAGGTCTGCAGGTGGTAAGGTCTCTTTTGGTGTGTCTAAACATGTCTTTACTTTGTCCCTGTTTCAGAAGATACTTTCAGTGAGGAAATAGGTTGGCCATTTTTTTCTTCGATATTTTGAAGCTATGATTCCACCTCTTCTGGCTTCTTTGTTGAATTTGAGAAATCAGCTATCAGTGTAGCAGTGTTCTCTGTTGGGAAGATGCATTTTATTAGTCTGGCTACTTCTAGGATCTTTTTGTCTAAGGTGTCTGTGATGTCATACAAGAGATGGATGCTGTGGGTCTTATGGGTGTCTTTTTTTATTTGCACTTTTTGAATCTGATG
This sequence comes from Procapra przewalskii, assembly GCA_006410515.1. NCBI lineage: Eukaryota > Metazoa > Chordata > Mammalia > Artiodactyla > Bovidae > Procapra > Procapra przewalskii. The sequence continues at coordinate 5,406,731 of SJYF01000323.1, forward strand.
ATTAGATTCTCATAAATTTCAAGAAATAATGAGTGATTCTCTCTTCAAATCCTGCCTGCACATCACTCTTCCTTAGCTCCTCTTCTGTTTTATTTTAGCTTTGGGGAATTTCCATTATTTTCTTGTAAGTCAAATGTTTACTAATATTTTTAAAATATTTTGTTTGATATTTGAGGTGTCTTGTAAAGTTTGTGTGTGTGTGTGTGTGTGTGTGTGTGTGTGTGTGTATGTGTTTGCTTCGAGCTACCCTTGCTTTCTGTAGCCAGAAACTGCCATCACTCAGGACCTTGTCTCCTTTGGATGAATGACTCTCTCCTCTTGCTAAGGGTTGAGGGCATGATTTGGAAAGATGCAGGAATTCACTCTCATCATTCAGGATCCTGCAAGAACATGGGGAGCCCACTGAGGGTTTCCAAGCATGAAGGTTTCAGAGGCTTTGGCAGTTATTGGAAAGGCTAAAGCGGTAAAAGTCACAGAGACTTCCACTACGAGATAACGATCAAAGGAGCTGGCCAAGAAGCTGCAGCAAATCTCAGCAGTCTCTGGGCACTGCTTCCCTTGAACTTAGCCACTGAGGATAAAAGCCTGCGATTCCTGGGTGCCTGTCCGGGGGCTGATGCTAATCTGACGTCTGCACATCTGTTCTCAACGAACATTAGATAAAAATGGCTTCCTTACTTTTACATCTCACGGGTTTGTCTCTCATTGGCTGACTCTTACCTGGAACCATATGGAGAAAGGGATTCTAGGGCTGGAGTGTGGTTCCAAGCTTACCCCTTTGCTACACAGAGGAGGGTGGAGAAGGGGGGGAAACTATGATTCCAAGTTCACAACAATTTGGCATAGGTTGCTACATATCCCTGATAGCATTTTATGTTGCACACATATTATCTTATTTGCTTCTAATAGCATCACCTTTGTTAACAAAGCTATGGTTTTCCCCATAATCATGTATGGATGTGAGAGTAGGACCATAAAGAAAACTGTGCCAAAGAATTGATGCTTTCAAACTGTGATGCTGGAGAAGACTCTTGAGAGTCCCTTGGACAGCAAAGAGATCAAACAAGTCAATCCTAAAGGAAATGAACCCTGAATATTCCTTGGAAGGACTGAGGCTGAAGCTGAAACTCCAATACTTTGGCCACTTGATTTGAAGAGCTGACACATTGGAAAAGACCCTGATGCTGGAAAAGATTGAGGGCAAGAGGAGAAGGGGGAGACAGAGGATGAGATGGTTGAATGGCATCACCAACTCAATGAACATGAGTTTGAGCACACTCTGGGAGTTAGTAAAGGCTAGGGAAGCCTGGTGTGCTGCAGTCCATGGGGTCACAAAGAGTTGGACACAACCTAGCGACTGAACAATAGCACCAGGGAGGATTAAGAAGAGTAAACACACCTATTTTAAGGAATTAATACCTAGTGTAAGTCTATTAGCTTTTCCAAACACCACACAGCAAGACAATCCCAGAAATGGGGCTAGAACTGAGATTTTCTGGTACCTAAGTAAAATCTTTACATTAAATCAAACTTTAACTTGTAGAAAACTTGTTGATCTGAGATCAACCAGGCAACTGAGACCCAGAGCCAAGACATTTTGCTTCCATTCATCCCTAACTAAGGTTTAGGGATCAAAGGCCAACACCTTTCTTCCTAATATTTATCCATGCTAACTTTTTAGCCCAAGAAGAACCTTAACAGATGTGAAAAGACTTTTGTGAAGATAGAGTTTGGTTCACTAGATGGCACATTTCCTGATGATCTGCACCTGGAGTTGTCTTAGACTATATAAACCACGCTCTAAAAGTCACTGTCTCAAAAGATATTAAGTGTCATTCCCATTGGATATGCAGCTTAATATTCCAGTTGTCAAGTATCATTCAACAAATATTTCTTAAGCACCTTTTTTGCTAAGCTTACAATTTCTGTGATCACTGTGATATTTTAATGCCACTAACTCTGACATGATTAGGTTCGCAAAGTATTTTAAAATATGTCAGAAAAAGTATGCATATTAATTAAAAATGTTCCCACATATAAGCCTGAAACTAAACTCCCTAGGATGAATGGAGACAAAAGACTTTTATTAAATACTATTTGATAGGTTAAGTATTTTAGTAGCTCTGCCAATCACTGCTACAAAAGAATGTCAAGCATGAATTGGGTAAAAAGGGAAATATCATCACTACATTATTGTCTGTTAGTCACGTGTCCTAAAACAATAGCAAAAACAGTATTTTCAAGCAATCAATGGCCATGCCCTCTTGCTCCTGATCAGCAGCCTCGTTTCTAACATGAGGTTTTTATTCTGTTATTAAACGTTCATAATTAGATAGCTGATTCTTTGAGTGACAGGTGGAGTGGGCGCTGTCTGCCTATAGATTTTTGTAATAACGGAGATGCTCTTTAGCGGCATCTGGGCCATATTGGCTGTTAGACCAGTATTAAAAGACGGTGCATATACAGCCAGCACTCAGTGCAGAATCACTGAGCATAAGAGCAGGATCTTCTCTCTGAGCAAACCTTTTGCTCATACTCTTGTAGGCTCTGACAGTCACCCCTGTCTCACGTGGCTCAACACTCATGAACTCCCTATGTCCCTAGAGAAAGAGCTCATTCTCGTCTCCATGTTCTCACTCCTCTTCGGCTTTGCTCTAAATACAAACTTTCAGAGAAAATAAATGAGTCTAGTGCATACAGGAAGGTGATAGAAAAGGGCTGAAGCTGGTAAGTTACGGTGGGTTGGAAGAGCTGTTGAGATTTAGGAAGCAGCTGGCAAGCAAGTACCTATATATAAATGAATGTGCCCATCGGGTTGGGAGGGACAGAGGGCAGGGCTGGGAATTCAAAACTTTGAATATAAGCATGTGAGAGCTAGGAAACCATGTGATCAGTGTATAATACGTGGGCAAGTGGAATCACCATCAAATAGACTAGATAATTCTCTATAGAAATCATCTTGTTGCTGTTGTGGTTTAGTTGCTAAGTTCTGTGTGACATTTTGCAACCCCATGGACTGTAGCCCACCAGGCTTCTCTGTTCATGGGATTTCCCAGGCGAGAATACTGCAGTGGGTTGCCATTTCCTCCTCCAGGGGACCTTCCTGACCCAGGGATGGAATCAGCATCTCTTGCCCTGGCAGGTTAAATCTTTACCACTGAGTCACCAAGGAAGCTCGTAGAAATCATCTCCTGGAGGTGAGAGTAAGATTAGAGGATGTGGAGAGGCTCAATTCCCAGTCAGGCATCAGTGATTGCTCTGTAGGCAGAGAAGATAAAGAGACCAGGGAAAGAGATGTGGACGCTGGCTGAGAGTCTGGCAGCAGCTCCCTGTTCAAGGGCAGGATTCTGCAGCTGTCAGTGTCTGCTGTTGGGTTACAAAGCAGCTAGAAGCATGAAGGGGCTTTTCTGTGCTGGCTCCCTAATTAGGAAGGGGATGTCCATTCAGATCTATCAGAGAAGACTTTCCCTCCTTCCACCAGGCTGATTGTGGGCATTTTCACTTCTGTTCTGAGATCATGGGACTTTAATGCTCCCCTACCTTCTTAGGTCTGTCTAGTCAAAGCTTTAGTTTTGCTAGTAGTCATGTATGGATGCGAGAGTTGGACTGTAAAGAAACCTGAGTGCTGAAGAATTGATGCTTTTGAACTGTGGTGTTGGAGAAGACTCTTGAGAGTCCCTTGGACAGTAAGGAGATCCAAGCAGTCTATCCTAAAGGAAATCACTTCTGAATATTCCTTGGAAGGACTGATGCTGAGGCTGAAACTCCAATACTTTAGCCACCTGATGCAAAGAACTGATGCATTTGAAAAGATCCTGATGCTGGGAAAAATTGAAGGCAGGAGGAAAAGGGGTTGACAGAGGATGAGATGGTTGAATGGCATCACCAACTTGATGGACATGAGTCTGAGTAAACTGGGAATTGGTGATGGGAAGGGAAGCCTGGCGTGCTGCAGTCCATGGGGTTGCAAAGAGTCGAAAATGACTGAGCGACTGAACTGAACCTACTTAGATTCTATTTATTTGTCTTGGAATTTCAGGGAGGTTTAGGATCTTCTCTTGTGAGTTTCTCCATCCTGGTGATCCTCTAGCATCCTCTTGGTGGTACTGCACATGGTTGCCATGGAAGTAGGGATTAATTACATCAGACAGGAGGGGAGAACTGCTAGCAAACCCTCAAGGGCACCCGTTATTCAAATTCCCAGTAACTTCTTAGAAGATATGTATAATTTTTGATCATTAAAAATCTTTGACCTTGATTTTGAAATTGGGATGTATTTTCTACTGATGTTCTTCTATTTAAAAGGCAGCCCCTTGATAGAGTATCACTGGATAATAGAATTTTAAAAGAAAGCTACTCTTTAGCACACATTGGAAGTTCTCTGAATTGAGATAAAAAAAAAAGATATACTTTCACCCTCTGGTTCCTGCTTTCAAGTGATGAAGAAAGCAGGCACTGTGATTGCTTGGTTCTAGTTATATAAAACTTTAAGTGGACTGGTAATCCTTTGGAAGTTCATTATCAGAATCTCCTCTGTTTACCTTAAGACTTCCTGAAGGGCAAGATGGCTTTATTGTCCTTACTCAACTCACTCTGCCTTCTAATCCCAGCTTAGCTTCTGATTTCACTACTGAGCTTTACGCATTGATTTAACTTCTCAGTGTTTCTCTAGTCCCGTTGGAGAGCCTAATCTACCTTAGATTAGGAGGTGACTGGAAAGAATAAAGTATTTTAAAGCAAGAGGATAACTTATAAATAACACTGTAGTGATCAAACCTGAAAAAACACCCAAGTAAATATCAAGGTGTGATGAATGATTCTAGTTTCATTCTTGCCCAGGAACTTTAGGACAGGGCCCTGAAAAAGGATCTTTCCCGCGGTTGCAGCATCGACACATCCAGTCATTGGCTTAGCTAGAGCCGCTCTTCCCTCTGCAGAGTCACATGAAAGGTTATTTCCCAACACCCTTCTCTGGCCATTGTTGGCAGTCACGGCTTCTTTTTCTAATGTGGACTTGGTCTAGAGCACAAAATGTTCAGAGAAGGTTTAAGAATTTAATGGTGCAACAGATGGAAGGAGGAGGAGACCACGGACCGAGGGACGCGGGGCAGACTGCAGATGGGCAAGGCGTGGAAACAGACTCTGCTCTAGGGCTTCCAGAGGAGCGCTGCTGCTGCCACCTTGAGGTCGTCCCATCTGAGACCCGTTTTGAACATGTGGTTTAGTTGATAAGTCACATCCAGCTCTTGCGACCCCACAGACGGTAGCCTGCCAGGCTCCCCTGTCCATGGGATTCTCCAGGCAAAAGCACTGGAGAGGGCTGCCATTTCCTTCTCCAGGGGATCTTCTCCACCCAGAAAGCAAACCCAGGTCTCCTGCATTGCAGGCAGATTCTTTACCAACTGAGCTACGAGGGAAGCCCCTTGAACTTCTGACCTCTACAACTGTAAAATAGTAATTCGTACTGTTTTAAGTCATTAAGTTTGTGCTAATTTGTTACGGCGGCAGCAGGGAAGTAATACATACAGCACTACCAAGGGGGCTTCTTGGCCCCCCTGGCTCAAACTTCTCTCCTGCAAGTCACCAGAGATCAAGCCTGGCAGGCTACTGCAAATCCAGTGATCGTCTTCCAGTGACGCTCTTACTTGAGCTCTCAGCAACTTTTGACATAGAATATTTCTTCTTTCTCGAGATATTTTTATACCTGCCTTCCAGGAGACTGAACTGCACTGGATTTCCTCCGAATTCATTGGCATCTCCTCCACCTCTTCTGTTGAATTCTCCTGCTTTTCCTCACAAGTACTGAACGTTGGAATGTCCTAAGGTTTAGTCCTGGGGTATCTTCTCTAACCATACTTATTTTGTAGGTGATTTTATTTAATTTTAAAGCAATTTTTATAATGAAGACAATCAAATTTATGTAACCAACCCAGGAATTTCCCCCCCACCCCCAACCCTGGCTTATAAAGTCCAGCTGCTTATTCAGCATCTAAACTTTGTTGACCAATTAGCATCCCAAACATGTCCATACAAAACACGTGTCCTCCACAACCCTTGCACCTCCCCTACCATCTTACCTTCGATGTGTCTTAAGCTAATAATCCTGTCTCCCTTTTTTGCCACAATTCAGTGAATCCTGATGATTCTACATTTAAGGTCTATACTGAACACCAGCACAGCACATCCACGCACTCAGACTAAGCCTCCAAAGGATCTCACCCACCATCCTACGAGTGACGTGGGCTGGGACACTGCTTGATCGGCAGAACATGCTCTGGCTTTTGTCCTATGTCTTATGGAGAGAGAGGTAGATGGGGAGGCAGAGGTTGTCATAGGAACCCTGGCCAGGACACCCTCTTTCTATTCAGACTTGGACTTTCTGGGAAATAATCCTGGAGAAGAGGCAGTTGTTTTTTGACTGCAGCAAACATTCTACCGAAGATGCTGTGGAGCACAGGCTCTGCTTAGAGCAGGTTAAAAGGATAGGTAGGAACACGTGTGTAGAGAAACCATAAGCTTCTCGAGGTTGGGAATCATATCTAATATTTCTCTTGTCTGCCCATGAATAATTCTTAATTTTATTTGAACTCACCTGGGGGCCCACTTTTCAAGTATATGCTCAGTTATATCAGGAGATTTTCATCTGAGGTCCATAAATGGACCTTCGAGGGTCTATGAGCCTTCTACAACTCTGCACAAAATTTTGTGCTTATTTGTGCTTTCCTTGGGAAAGAGTTCATAGACTTCCTCAGATTCACAAAGGGTTCTGTTTCCTAAAGGGCGAAAACCACTGCGCTATCCAGAGATACCTAGATTGCGAGTCTCCTCTGCCCAGAAGGGCTGGGGTGTGGAACCAGGGAGGCATGGGTGAGGGGCTTGTAATGCTGAGGACAAAGGGTGGCTGTTTGATGCTGATATTCCCACAGGCGACCTTCTGTGCTCATCAGGACTCACCGCTGCTACCTGGCAGCCCAGCAGTCTCACACCAAGCTTACTGGTGGGAGAGAGAAATCTGAAACTGAGCTTGAATTTAGTGATGGACAATGTCTTGCATGCTATAAATGAGAAGGACACTGGAAGAATTGGAGTTTCACTTCCTTGGCATTTTGCTTCCCCAGCAAGCTCTCAGATAGGGTTCAAAGGCTTTCCAGGTTGCCCAGTCATGACCCTCAGCCAGGCTAGGACATACGGGGCACAGCATCCCTCCCATCGACCTTCTCCACTTGATAGTTTTCACATATCGCTGCATAATAATACCTATGTATTAGTACCTACTGTTATCTCTAGTAGCTCAGCTTTGCATGTGTAGGCCAGGCTCAACAAGATTTAAGGGTGCTGGAAGTCAAAACTCTTGTCAAATGTCCATCACGGTGTTATCCATACGGTCACTACTTCATTATTTTTTCAGATGAATAAATGACAACATGTTAAATGACTAGGTAGCTGGATTTGGTATTTACTCCAATTTTAAGAGCCGAGATAAGGCCTATCTCATAAGAACAGATAGTTTTGAAATCTCCATTAATGTAAATGAAGGCTTTTCAGTTCTAAAGCTCTGTGATCATGGACAGAGAGTCTTATATGATAACAGATATTGATATTTATGCAGTCCTTTTATACACATGCTCAATAATTGGGCGGTATTTTCAAATGCAGAAGGCCTCTGGGGGGGGGGGTGGTTCTCTGATATTTTCACCTTTCATTTGGAGAAACCTGAATGAAGTAGGTTGATTTCCAGAGAAATAAGTTCCCCAGACACCCCAGGTTAGGATCTAACTGTTTTCTCAGTTACTGAGTCCTCCTCCTGCTGTTTAAATCTATCTTTTCTGGTTCTCTCTTCACTAGTCATTTAGATAATGCCTGAGGCGTTAATGTTTTCCTGGCAAAACCTGGTGGAATACTGTGTTGTTTCTTTCCCTTCTTTCATGAAGACTGGAGAATGCTTAGCAATAAAACAGTTGGATTGATCTCCTTTAAATAAGGCAGCCTGACCATGGCGGATGTAGGCATTTTACTGATGTTACTGTTTGATTTGAATATACAGCAAGGATAGAAAAATGTCAATTAAAGATGATGATCAGCTTTGAACGGTCTTACTGCAATGGCAAGTCTATAATGAACTAGAGGGGTTAGGCTGGAAGGAGACCAACGACTGGAAACATAAAGGTTTTAGAACTGCACTGTGTCAAAGGGGACAGTGATATTTCTTAATTTGACGAATATTACTCATAAAACTCAGGGCAGCAACGCTAATGGTAACAGGAAGAATATTCCAAAGCTAAGGAACAGCAAACGTAAATGCTGTTGTGAAGTGAAAGACCCTTTCAGGAAAGCATAACGCTGGTTTTGTACAGCAGAAATTCTTATAGTGTGGAAAGGAAAAAAAGGAACAATACCGGTTCCTTTTAAAGCCAGGCCCAGCCCCACGTGGAGGCAGCGAGACCAATGTCCGGTTTGACGACCCATCATCACTTTGAGTGCCGCAGTAGTGGTTTCTGGGTATTTTTATTTACTCATTTGAGTTGTCATGCGAGGACACTGTTAAAATGTAGGAAGTGTCAATGAATTAACCCAGTAACAGTCATTTCTGTATTCTTTTGTACCATTATTTAGAAAATTAACAGAGAGCATTCCTTGAGGCCACAGACCAGGAGACTTTAATACTGAGGACAGAAAATGTCCAGAGTAAGGGTTGCAGGCTGGGGGAGAGGGATGAGAGGCAGTCATGAGCACATTGGGTGTGGATCAGACATGAAAAGGAGCCTGGAAATTTGGGGACGACCTCACTGGGAGCACCCAACGCTGGCTTTGCTGACACCAACATTTTCACTAGAAATGGCTCTCTTGAGAGATTCTCCAATTAAATTAACAAAATCTCAGAAGAGTCTGTGTCTGACCCAGGGCAGGTTGCCTTTTTTGCTCTCTTTTTCACTCTCCTGCCACCTTTTCTGACCCCTAGCTCTTTCACATTAAAGGATTCGGGTTACCTGACTGGCCAAAAGTCAAGGAGCAGGGTCAAAAGAAACCCTTAATTGTGAAGGTATGCAACTATTTTATGTTCTCTGTTGCATAGTATCTGCCTTGCTAATTAACTGATGGATAGGATGTACATTACCAAGCTGTCTGGTTCCCAAAGTACCAAAAACCCATATGGCTGTTTAGCAAGCTCACAAGTGCTGGGCATCACCATCACAAATTTGGAAGAAACTTTACTTCCATGTGGGAAAATGGTACCCCAAAGAGGCAGGAAGCTTGGAATAGATGTAGGAAAACTACTAGCTGGGCTAACAAAACCTTGAAAAGGTATTTATTTGATATATGTATTTGGCTCCAGATAAAAGGCATTTTCAATACTCTGCCTTTTTATTTCAGTAACGTCTAGCTCAGTCAGTTGTCTCAAATAGCTTCATTTTCTTAAGTAGTGCTTTGGCTTATTAGCAGACAGATGGGGGTTTTGGATTTTTTTTAAGTGAGAATTCTCACTTTGCTATGTTAATCAAGCAAAGTGACATCCTTTTTGATTGCCTGGTGAATTATGAAACCAGATCGAACCGAAAGTTCTGCACTTACTATAATATAAGGTGACAAAGAGTGAATCAGCCTTGGATTTAAATACTGTCCCACTTATGAGTTCAGTGGCCCCAGGTAAATCTCTTAAATTTTCTGAGTATTTTTTAAATTTGGAAAAATAGTCAGGATTGTAGTTATTATTGAAAGAAAGTTGCGTGAATTAAATGGGCTCCTGTTTGAGGAAAAGGCTTAACACAGTGTGTGTGTATGTGCATTCTGTCATGTCTTACTCTTTTCGACCCTATGGATTGTAGCCCACCAGGCTCCTCTGTCCATGGGATCGTCCAGGTACTGGAATGGGCTGCCATTTTCTCCTCTAGGGAATCTTCCTGACCCAGGGGCTGAACTCAAATCTCCTGTGTCTCCCAGATTGGTAGGCTGATTCTTTACCATTGAGTCACCTGGGAAGCCCATTTAACATAGTGTAAGTTTCAGATTAATGCTCATGGGAAGCTGGGAAGGTGAGGAGGTGAACTGACACAGAGAAGGTTGTAGCAGGGATCTCTGAGAGCTGGGCTTTATTTAATACATTTGGTTCTGAACTCTAAATGAGATTGGAATTGTATACCTTAGTTAATAATTAGTATCTCGCTGAGAACATATTTAAAGTGAAAGTATGTTTTTTTTCTAAGGGGCAGGCCATGTGGTACAGCAGAGTTAGCAGACTGAGCCACGTTTCCAAACTGCTAATCATGTAAGTTTCGGACAGTGGAAAAGTTGAGGGTGCAAGGAAGTCTGTGAGCCCGAGGAGCCTTGACATACTCTCTTGTTGCCAGTCGCTCAGTCAAGTCTGGCTCCTTGTGACCCCGTGGACTGCAGCATGCCAGGTGCCTTTGTCCTCCACTATCTTCCGGAGTTTGCGAAAGTTCATGTCCATTGAGTCAGTAATGCTATCTAACCATCTCCTCCTCTGCTGACCCCTTTTTCTTTTGCCTTGACACGCGACTCCCTTGTGATTTCCCAGAGGTTTTTAAATGTCATTTGTTTCACGGGCTCTCGGACCTCCTTCTGAACTCTTGACTATTGTGGAAATACATTCTGTAAATATTGAGAAGTGGAGCAAGCACTCTGAGCAATTACTTTGTGCCCATGACTCAGACCTCCTCCTTCATCCCAGACCTGGGTAGTCCTGCTCCAGTTTTGCCTGTCCAGACCACTGTCACTGGTATCCAGATACCATGACCTGAATAACTCAGAACAGGTCTCGTTTACTCTCAGCTCCTCAAAAATAAATGCATGAATAAAAAAATCAAACGGGAAACAGAATTATGCAGAACATTTGTGATAAATGTTCCTGATCAGGTATCAACTAAGAAATTACTTCTGGGCTGTGACATATGCTTTGAACATTTGGGTGGTTTGGTGGGGGAGGTGTTTAAGTATAATCGACACGAATTACATATTAGTTTCAGGAGTACAACATAATGATCTGATGTTCGTATGTACTGCAAAGTGTTTACCACGGTAAGTCTAGTTAACATTCAGGACGGATTAGTTTTAAAGCTTGCTTGATTCAGTTCCTAGGTAGGAATCTCATTACATGTTATTGATATTTGCTGAAGTTGCTTCTCTTTCAGGACTGGAACCTCCAGGAAGTTGCCTGTCCTTTCGGTTTCATGTCCTCTCAATGACTTCTATAAGCAACTTGGCAAAGAACTTTGCCTGGACATCCCGCCTGCTCTCAGTGATTCTGACTATAGCACCACTTTTTGTTCAATTCATATTCTCAGTGTGCTCTTTAAATAAACAGTGACAGGGTGAAGCCGGAGGAGTGAACAGGATGCTGGGCCTTGAGAAGAAGCTTGGAAACATAAATAAGGCCCTTGGAGTTCTCAGAACAGAGTCTATTGCTTTTCAGGATTCACTAAATTTTCCTTTTACTCACCATTGCATGATTCAACCACACTGGAAAGACGGTATCTAGGATCTTAGGGTAAACGAGTTCTCTATCGTAGAGAAAGAGAGTCCAGAATGACAGAAATACAAACTGCAAGAGAGAATAATAACACCACTAGGTTCATCTTCAATGCTTCAGTGCTTCCAAAGATAGTCAAGAAAACATAGCAGAATAAAAATAGATACCAGCTGTAAAGATACATTCTCATATAGAATTATTAAGTGGAGGAAAAAATTATTTATCATAGCATTACAATGCTCAGTCTCTGGGGACTTCAGAGAGTTAGGAATCACTTGCCACTGTGGCAGGCAAAGAGGATGTAGAGAAACAGGATTTGCAGATCATTAAGTCATTTCATTTTAACCAATGACTTTTCTCTCCTCTAAGCTTCCCCAGGAGGGTTGAAAGCAGCCAAATGGAGTGGCTAAGCCTTACACATGGCTTGCCCGCTCTCTAGGTAGGCCTGGCCAGGGGAAGCAGGAAGACTGGGGTCAGGGTTGGGGGCTGGTAGCGGGGAGGATAAGTGACAAGCCCCCAGGATAATCCACCAAGCTAGTTAACTGACAGTTGGATCTCTTTCTTGCTCACAACTCTAGATTGATCTCCATCCTCTTGTACCCCTTGGCTATCTTTTCAAAGTCTCTGCCTTCCATGCTACAAAATCAATGCAGAGATGAAAAAAAAAATCATTAATCTTCTGATCGTCCTATCTTCTTAAATTCCAAAGGCTCAATTTCAAACTCTTAAAAAAAATGAATAAACTCCATTGTTAAGCAACCTGGCCTTTAGAAGATTTTGGGGGGTGGAGGAGAAGGTGTCCTGCAAAGTAAGATTGGAATGCCAGTATTTGCTCTGCTATCTGAGAACTCATTAGTGCTTGGAGAGTTTCATGCTAGATTTAGATTTAAAGTTTCAATACTGTAGGAAGCAGGACAATGACAAGTGGGAGGAGATAGTCATTTTTCATTACAGGTCCTACTGGGCCATTGGTGTGCCTGGCTTCAGTTTGTTTTCATTCTAGCTAATGAATGAAATCATCAGTGATGTTGTAGAAATGTGGACAGTATCAGCTACAACTGCTCCTTGCATATGTCTTGCTTTTTCCTAATGTCCACTCATTCAACAAAAGGCATGAGGCCCCACCCACTGTGGGCCCCACCTGAGGTATTTCAAGACTGTCTCTCTCCTCTCAAAATGTCAACTTTGAAAGTTTTCGCACCTTAAAAAAAATGGTTTCCACTTGCAATAGTAACACATACTTATTGTTCAAGTGAAACCAGATGTATGAAAGGCAAGTTACTCCTCTCCCTCTTTAGAACCCTCCATTCCCATCATCCCGATGGAACCAAGGTTATCTTGGGTGTATTTTGGTTAAGAAAGGTCCTTTAGACTTCCCTGCCAGACAATAATAAGGATCTCATATCCAACATTCACAAAGATACAAAAGCTAATGATAATCTTGGCAGTGATGTGTCTTATTTCCCCAAGACACTGGGCAGTGCAATGCAGTCCTCGGGCCATTTATGCAAATACAGTTGCCACGATTACAGTAATGGGCCCTTGCTGCCTAGGAGAAGCGTTGGTCCATATGACACGTGCATTATATCACCTGCATATCTTTGTAACTTACTGTGGATACTGGAAAAGCCAGTGTGGTAAAAAGCAGGTCTCTTAAGGCCGTTACGAACTTAATGTCTTTTTCCCCTTTGGTTCTTTTCAGCACATCTTCCAGGCAGGCTACCCCGAAGAAAATGGCCTGCAAGAGCTAAATTCATTACAACAAATGAGCACATTTTCATTTCCTTTAATTAATACATTCTTCACTGAGGTGAAGCACCATCCCTCTGGGAGCAGGATTGATTTGAGAAGCAGGGGGCTGCTGGCTGTTCTGGTTGGGAGCCAACTGGAAGGCTGGTCTTCAAGCTCACTGGGCCCTGACCTTGCTCACTAAAACGGATTGTGTAAAGTTGTTTAGGGGATAATAATGTGTACAGTAGTTAGCGTAATGGACTTGAGTGAAAATGGAAACAGAATAGAGTCAGCTTAACAGGAGAATGTAATGAGATAGATGCCCTGGCTGCACAGAGGAGGGGAAAGCAAATAAAACAGCACAAGGGCGCAGCACCAGACTCAATGGTGGATGCATTCTGGCTCCTTCCTAGGAAGAAAACAGCTTTAAATGTCTGGTGTTGCAATCTCATTAGAGAAGCCAGAATCAGGGTCAAGAGCACCATGAAGAAGCTCTGTGCTCCCCCGGGGGAGACCCACACAATGGCATCTTGCCCGTCTGAGGAGGAAGCCAGTGCCCCCTCCCCGCCTCATTAAGAGGGGGCTGATTCATGCGAATGTATGGCAAAACCACTACAAAACTGTAAAGTAATTAGCTTCCAATTAAAAAAAATAAACTAAAAAAAAAAAAAGAGGGGCAATCCGAAGGCTTTGCAGAGACGATCTGTCTGAGGGAGTGATTTCAGTCCACGGGGACAGAGCACTTGGTGGACTGAGGTACATCTCTGAGTACCCTGAGGGCAAAACAGAAGCAGGTTGTTACAGAGCAGCAGTTTGCGGGCCTGCGTCATACTGAAAACTCCCCCTGGCTATCTGTCTCGCATTCGGCGGTGTGTGCTTCCCTGTCTCACCCTCTCCTTCCTCCCCCTGCCCTCTCTGCAAGTCTGCTCTCCTCGCCTGCGCCTGCGAGGGGAAAGGTGGGAGGTGGGAGGGAGCTTCAAGAGGGAGGGGCATATGTACAAGGGCTATGGCTAATCCGCTGATGTCTTGCAGTGAAAGTGGAAGTGTTAGTCGCTCGGTAGCATCTGACTCCTTGCGATCCTAGGGGCTGTAGCCCACCAGGATCCTCTGCCTGAGGAACCATCCCAGCAAGAATACTGGAGTGGGTTGCCATTCCCTTCTTCAGGGGATCTTCCCAACCCAGGGATCAAACCTGAGTCTCCTGTATTGAAAGCAGATTCTTTACTGTTTGAGCTACCAGGGAAGCCCCCACCCCCTCCACCCCCGCCCTGATGTGTGACAGAAACGAAACCAATATTGTAAAGCAATTATCCTTCAATTAAAAATATATTTTTTAAAAGAAGTAGGGCCATTTTCCAGGACATAGATCACAATCAGAGCAGACTCTGTCCATTCTCACAGTTTGCCACACACCCACAGCTTCTTAAAAGTGTCATGACAGTGCAGACTAGGAGCTGGTTTTGAGTTATTGCCTCAGAATCCATCCTGTTCCTTGAGAGCTCTGATTGGTACGGAAGGAACAGCCTGGACTCTGCTCCGAGTCTGAGTCAGGCAAGTTCTGGTACCTGGGCAGTTGGACTAATTAATAATCAACCACGTCGGTGGCTGGAAAACAACTTTGGTGTCTGGAACCCTAGAAGACCTCTTGCCGAGCTGGCCTTCTGCCGCTCCTCGGGCAGCAGGGGTGAGCAGGAGAGGATGCTGGGGGAAGAGGGCAGGTACGCTCCCACCTGGGTCCTCAGACCTGCAACATCCCACAGACTATTAGAAATGAGGGTGGCCAGCCCCTCCCCACCCCACCCCCAGCCTGCAGAATCAGAGACTCTGGGGATACGGCCCAGGAATTTGTTTTCTAATAAACTCTTCAGGTGATCTTTGTAAAGGCTTAAGTTCTAGAACCATGGGATTAGACAGAAATTTATCATTTACAGATCTTACTGACCACTCAAAAGTATGATAGCTGATTTGAGGGGTAATAGTTGACTTTTATTGATTTCCTGTTTTATGCCAGGCACTGATCTAAGCTTTCAGTTTCTTGTAGCAACCCCCTGAGGTAAGTAGTAATATTCCTCTCCGCATCCCATTTTACAGATGAGAAAACTGAAGTTGAATAAACTTGCCTGAAGTCTTGTGGTTGATAAATATCAAGGCCAGGAAACCCAGTTTGTTTTTCAAGCCGACTTTACAACCAACAAACGTACAAACCATGTGTCAGTTGTCTAAGAACAAAGATGAAAGCACTGTGGGAGCTCAGACCAGAGACGCCTATCTTCAGGTGGGAGAATTAAAAGACTTCAAAAACTGCCGAAGTCTGATTCTCAGCCCCCAAAGATTCTAATGTGATGTGTCTGGGGGTGCAACCTAGCTTCAGGATGTTAAAACATTCTCTCGGGTGATTCCATCAGAGCAGCCAAGGTTGAGAATCACTTGTCTAGAGGAACTTGCTTTTGCAAACGCAGACCTGGCAGTCTCCAGGGAGGCGGGGCTGCCCAGATGCAGAAAGTGAAGCTCCACAGTGGAATGAGGTTTCTGAAGAGACGAGAGAGGGAGGACGAGAGAAGCGGGCAGCCGAGGCTGAGGAAACGCCCTCCTCTAAGGGGCAGGTGGGGCCGCAAAGTAGCCAAGAATGACCAGATGGTAGAAAAGCAGGAACACGCAAGAACCCCTCTCTGACCCTGAGAAGGAAGCTTCAAGCCAGAAGGGGGCCTTCCAGCAAGGGTGCGTGTGCAGCAAAGCATGGGAAGTCACTCCAGTCATGTTGGACTCTTTGCAATACTATGGGACCCTAGCCCTCCAGGCTCCTCTGTCCATGGGATTCTCCAGGCAAGAATACTGGAGTGGGTTGCCACGCCCTCCTCCAGGGGATCTTCCCCACCCAGGGATCGAACCCATGTGTCTTTAAGTCTTCTGCATTGGCAAGCGAGTTCTTTACCACTAGCACCACGTGGGCTAGTTTTAAAGGCCAGGAAGAGGCTGCCACCCTGTACTTGTCATTCACTCCTGCTCTTCGGCCCCTTCAGAGCTGCAGAACTGGGGGGCGGCCTCTGCCTGTGGAAGCTGGCCGTGGGGGGCCTCGCCTTCCTTCCTCCCCAGTGGCCTTCAGCTCGCCCCCCGAGGACAGCGCAGGCAGCTGCGGGAGTCAGGGGGCCGGCGGCGGCCTGGGCCCCGGTGCGGAGGCCTGCACAGGCAATTCATCAGGCGCCGAGCGTCTGCCAGGCGTTCCCTCCTCGGGGAGAGCGGCCTCCGCCCAGCATGTGAAGTCCATGTGACCGCTTTCCGCAGCGGGAACCCCCGTCTCCCCTCTCCCCTCAGCTCGCAGGCGGAGGCTGCCTTGGAGAGATGCCCAATGTGGACGTGAGGCAGCCTTGTCTCCGCTGATTCCACCCGCAGTGCCGCGCCACCGTCTGCATCAACAAGGAGTCCCTACGGGGCCCTTGCAGAGGGCCCAGGAGGCCAGCGATAGGGGGTTGCCAAGAGAATTAAATAAGGGAGAACGAGGACTTAGGGTTTCCCAGGTAGCCCTAAAGGTAAAAAAAATGAAAGGTGCTCAGTCGTGTCTGACTCTTTGAGACCCCATGGACTATATAGTCCATGGAATTCTCCAGGCCAGATCCTGGAGCGAGTAGCCTTTCCCTTCTCTGGGGGATCGTCCCGACCCAGGAATCGAATCCCGGTCTCCCGCAATGCAGGCGGATTCTTTACCAACTGATCTACCAGGGAAGCCCTCAAAGGTAAAGAACCCGCCTGCTAATGCCGGAGGCATGAGAGATGCGGGTTTGATCCCTGAGTCGGGAAGATCCCTGGGAGGTGGGCATCGCTACCCGCTCTAGTATTCTAGCCAGGAGAATCCCATGGGCAGAGGAGCTGGTGGGCTACAGTCCATGGGGCCACAGAGGCAGACCGGACTGAAGCGACTGAGGAGGCACACAGGGCCTGGAGGAGGCTCACAGCAGAGCTGGGAGCAAGGAGAGGGAGTCTTCATGGAGGGCCTCGAGGCCAGGTTTGAATCAGCTCACAAAACGGACACCGGTCTGCTCGTTCTCTAAGGACGATACACTGGAATGTTGAGAAGACACTCACAGAATAGTCAAGGGGGATCATGGCAGCTGTTATGGACTGAATGGTACCCACTCCCCCACCCAAATTCACATGTTAAAGTTATAACCCTCAGTATCTCAGAAAGGGGCTGTGTTTGGACGCAGGGCCTTAAAAGAGCTGATGAAGTTAAAATGAGGACGGTAGGGTGGACCCGAGCCCACTAGGACGGGAGTCCTTACAAGAAGGGAGATAAGGACACATAACCACACGGAGGGTAGACCACGTGAAGACAGGGAGACACAGCCATCTGCAAGCCACGGAGAGAGGCCTGTAGAGGCAACCCCGCTAACCCCTTGGTCGCGGACCTCTGGCCTCCAGAACTCTGAGGAAATTTCTGCTGTTCAAGTCCCTTAGCCTGTGGTGAGCTGTTAAAGCAGCAAATTAAACAGTAGCATTCAGAGAAGACAGAACAACTGGCCACCATAATGGCTCTTAAAACAAAACTACTGTTGTTTACATTCCTCAACTAGTTTGGCTGCTCAGAAAAGCAGAGCTGATGGTATCTTCTCAGTCAGGGTTTACTTCAGAGTTGCTGCCCTCTGATTTATCTTCTCGTCCCTAATTCCGTTGGTTTTTTGGTGCCTTCTCCTGAAATGCTGCTGATCCAAATGTGTTCGCTGTCTTCCGTTTTTATTGCTAGCTGACAAGCTTACCACCTGGGAGAGCTTAATTTACATTTTTTATAACTAGTGCAATTTAAGAAACCACAGCTAAAGGATATTCAGTTTTTACATTTGTACATCTTCACAAGATTCACAAAAATCTTGAGAACACAGAAGCTTATTAACCTTTCTAAGCCATCGAGTTTATTTTCCTTGCTTTAAGCCAGAACCCTATTAACCTATCCCAGGAAATGAGAATTGCTTCATTTAAAAATAATTCCACAGAGGGAGATTCCACAAGTTTCCCGAGCAAGACGTTACAGCTCTGATTGAATAAGTCAAGTAATACAACGCCCAGCTCAGCTCTCCGTGCCTGAGTCAGACAGGCCGGGACTTTCTCAGGTCTTGCCTTCAGAATGAAGCAACACTTGCAGTGGAGATTACTCCAGAATAAAGCAGCAACTGGGGACTAGTTGTGAGGAGTTTTATTAATATATAACTGTGGTGGTCAGGGTGGTGGGGCTTGGGACAAGTGGAGGAAGCCTTTGCCAAATGGATCTGAATTGGGGCTTTCCTGGAGATCCAGCGGTGAATTAAGAACATTGAGGCTGGAAGGAAGATAGATTTGTCAGGGTACTTGGCCCGTGTTGTGCAGCTGGTCACAGCTGGCTTCCGCGTAGGGGCAGCGTGGTCATGGGGTAGACCACCTTACCAGTGCGACGGGCTTCTGTAGAAAATCACTTACTGGTGGTGTAGCCAACATTCACAGAATGTCTGTTAGGTGCCAGAAATTAGACGTGATACAGACCAGGGCAGGCTCTATGTTAATATGTCTTTATTAGGAAGAAGAAGAAAGAGGTGGCGGCGGAGGAACTTTTCTGTACGTTGACTCGCATTTTGTGGGTCAGGTTTCTCGAGAAACAGCATCTGAGATGCTGAGAGCTACCTGCCGACTGTTCAAAGAGGCTCAAGAGGGAGGGAGCCAGGAGAACCGGAAGGGCAGCGCAGCTGTGTGCCATCAGCTGCTCTCGCACTCCAGAAAGGAGCTCTGGAGTTCGCTCTGCCTTCAGACTTGTCTTGGAGCCCAGCATCTGGAGCCCAGGTCCGCCGGTCACTGGCCTTAAGCCCTGGTCCTGGCGCCTCCCTTCTGCTGAGGATGGCTGTGGGACAGGCGCTTGTCTGTGAGGCATCGGCAGTCAACCTTCTTCCCAGGAGCTGGGGATTGAGTACCTTGAGGCTGGGAAGGGTGGGAGTCCGTACACCACAGCACACAGCCACTGCGCACGAGGCACAGAGAAGGTAGGTAACCCACTCAGGAGCACACAGCAAGTGATGGGCACCCAGGAAGCTAGGCCTTCCTTCAGCCCTTAGTCTTTATACTGGGCAGAGTGAACCTACCAAAAGGCTGTTGTGGTTTCTCAATAAATTGCAGTTCTTTTATTTGGGTGCCGGTGGGGACTCTCCCCTCCTCTCAGCCCACATTCTTTCCACTCTCTAAGAGGTAAAACGGTGATCTCGAGTGTTTTTGTGGAATAGACGGTTAAGTGTATTTCTGACTCTGTTGAGCTTGGGAGTGAATATATTAGACTGATGATGGAAATCAGAGGTTGGTCCCAAGTATGGAAGTGGACTCTGGATACTGTAAATGAATCCCTATCTTCTCACTGTTCGCCGGCCACCTTGGACTTTGGACGATGAAATGTCCCCAGGCACCTCTCTTCCCCTGGCCCTGCTCTGCCATCCCCAAGGACCTATGCGTTGCAGTTGCTGTTGTCATCCTGAGAGCTTGAAAGTGAAAGTAGCTTAGTTGTATCTGACTCTTTGAGACCCCATGGACTGTAGCCCACCAGGCTTCTCTGTCCACGGGATTCTCCAGGCAACAATCCTGGAGTGGGTTGCTATTTCCTCCTCCAAGGGATCTTCCTGATCCAGGGATCAAACTTGGGTCTCCTGAATTGGCAGGCAGATTCTTTACCGTCTGAGCCACCAGGGAAGCCAAAGAGCCAGAGGGCTTGATGATACTCGAGTCAGAGCTGCCTGACTTGGGCAATTTTATATGAAGAGCAGAGGGAAACGTCAGTGCCTCTGTCGGTGAAGCAGGGTGTGGGAAACAGGAAGGGGCTCGCCCAGAATCTCCCCTGGAGATCCCAGTTACGAGGCACCGCCTCCAACCACATTTCAGAAGGAAGTCTATTTTTCAAAAGAGGAAAATCCAGCAAACTCTGAATTCTGCACTCCAGTTTAAATTGTAGCTGAAAATTCCCTCTATCTCCTCGCCCCAGCTTGCATTCCCTGGGGAATCCAGGACCACCCCTGGATGGAAGTGAAGCAGACAGAGGGAAGGGAACGTAACGTTTGTGGAAGATCCAGGCTCTGGAAGCCTAGCTAACAGGAGCACCCGGAGGGTGTCCAATGGCACTGCCTGGGCTCCACGCCCACCTTCTGGGAACTTTCCCATTCTGTGGGATTCACTGCCCTCTACTTGAGCCTGCAGACTCTCCCCTAGGGTGCCCCCCACCCCCTCGAGCATCCATTGGGCATCTGTTATGTAGATAAAACAGTGACTCCCCTGGGGGCCTCTGCCAGCTGGGGAGTCGGAGCACGAAGCCCATGGAGGCAGATACTTGAGCAGGGAGGCAGGTGGGTGATCCTTGCCTGAATCCATGACCCACCACCCATGGTGCTCAGGGAGGGGACTGATGTCCCACAAAATCCCTCCCCTTGGCCCCACCTCTGATCTAGCTGAGATGACTGGAAACTCACCAGCACTCCCCTATCTTCTCATTCCACTGTTTACCGCTTAACACCATTCTGGGTGCTTCCCTTGTCCCTCACAGTCTGTGGTTAAGCACTATTTTTATTTCTGTCTGACAGATTTGGGAGTAAGAGACAAAGAAATACCCAGCCTGGGGTCAGGAGTGGTAGAACTGAGGAGCCGCCCCCAGAGCCCATGCTCCTAGAGGCCATGGTGATAACTGCTAGGCTACGCTGCCTTCCCTCTCCACAGAGAATCAGCTGCCTCTTTCCTGGGTCAGTTTACTCCCTCGGAGACGCACATCTCTCCTCTCCTTCCTCTGCTCTCCTTAGGCATCAGACAGGAATCGGTCATGACCAGTTCTCCGTGAAATTCCCACAAATCACCTCACACCCCAGGCATCAATCCTTTGAATCCCTTGAGGTGGCCTCAGAAAGAAATGGGACACTCTTAGAATGCTGACTTGTATTAAGTCAGACTTGGTTCTCAGGGTCCATAACGGATATTCAGCCCACTAGAAATTAAGGCTGTCTAAAGAAGTGTAGGCATGCTAAGTCACTTTAGTCGTGTCTGACCTTTTGCAACCCCATGGACTGTAGCCCACCAGGATCCTCTGTCCATAGGATTCTCCAGGCAAGACTACTGAAGTTGGTTGTCATGCCTTCCTCCTGGGGATCTTTCTGACCCAGGGACTGAGCCCGCATCTCTCATGTCTCCTGAACTGCCAGGCAGTTCTTTGCCACTAAGAAGCCACCTGGGAAGCCCCATTTAAAGGGAGGGTGTAAATTTCCTGGGAGCAGGATGGGGTACTGACTTCAGTAAATTTACGTAAAATAAATCCAAGAGTGTTATAGTAAGTTATGAGACCTCCATGACTTTATAAATGCAACCATTAGTTAGTCATTTGCTAACACTAATCATTAGGAAATACAATCCTTTAAGACCTCAAGAGCTACAAATTTTAAGGCCCAGTATTTTACATGAAGTCACATGTTTGAAGTCTGACCTTAAATTAATCCTCTAAAACATATTCGACCCATCTTTATCAACTGGAAAATGCTTCATTAAGTCACACTTTCAAGACGACACCTAACAAAAAGGAAACAGCCACAGGTAAGACCCTCTCTGCCCATTTGAAGGGCCTGAAGCTGTCCAAAGAGTCTGTACTGCTCAGGAATGCAAGAAAAGTCTGAGGTCAAGTCCAGTCAATATACGAAGGCACCACGTTTTTATTATGGGATAATCTGTGCCCATCACTATAGCAAATACAATGCAGACTAGTAGAACGTTAGGGCTGGTGAAGACTTCGGAGATCAAACTCCTGTTCTACAGCTATTTACAAATTGATTGAAATGTTAAGAATCACACGTGGGCGGAGACGAGCAAACAATACATAAATAAGCAGAGACTAACAGATGCTGGAAAAACTCAGGGAAAGGGAAAAACAAATCTGGGAAAAACAAAGTGGCTCAGCAGAGATTTTTAAGGAAGATCTGAGATTTCTTAGAGGTGGTCTGGGAAAACAGCAACGTGGTGGAGAAGCACGGGGGCCTTTCGTTCAAGGATGGTGTGACTGTGGATAGAACAGTGACCGCAGAAAGCCTGGGGACCAACACTGGGGAAGACACAGGGCTTCCTGGAGAAGGGACCAGCCTTACTGGGGAGGGGAGCGCCAGAAAGAGAGCAAAGTAGGCAGGTGAGCGCCTAGATCAGGACTTTCGATTGATCTTGTGAGGTAGGAGGGAGCCACTCTAGTTTCTTGAAGAGCTGACCACACTTCTCAATCAGGCTTACTATGTTTGAAACAAAATAAAACGAAAACCATTTGTCGGGAAGATTGATCTGAAGCCTGAGTGATGGATGTTTGCACTGACAGTGAGAGGACAGTGAACAGATGATCTAGCCATCTAGGTACCAATAATGAGAGAGGCGATACGACTAGGGAAGAAGGGGAGAACCTAGCAAGAGGGAAAACAGGACTTGGTGGCTCATTACTCATATGTGCCTCATACGTGAAGTCACATATTTGAAATCTGACCTTAATCCTCCAAAAACATTTTTAACCCATCTTTATCAATTGGAAAATGCTTCATTATGTCACACTTTCAGGATGACACATAACAAAAAGGAAACAGCCACAAGTAAGCCCCTCTCTGCCCATTTCAAAGGGCCCGAAGATGTCCAAAGAGACTATACTGCTCAGGAATGCAGAAAAGTCTTCTTTTTGTTATTCAGGGAATTAGCACTAGGAAATGTGTCTTCGACAGATGAGTGTCTTTCTCCGTTCTTGGAAATGTGATGGCTCTGGGACATGTAACTGAGCTAGAAGTCAGTAAGCTGGTTGGAGGGAGTAGATGATGAGTCCGCTCTTAGCCATGCTTAGAGTGAAAGCTGGCACCAAAAAATTGATGCTTGTGAACTGTGGTGTTGGAGAAGACTCTTGAGAGTCCCTTGGACTGCAAGGAGATCCAACCAGTCCATCCTAAAGGAAATCAGTCCTGAATGTTCATTGGAAGGACTGGTGTTGAAGCTGAAACTCCAATCCTTTGCCCAACTGATGCAAAGAGCTGACTCATTTGAAAAGACCCTGATGCTGGGAAAGATTGAAGGCGGGAGGAGAAGGGGGTGACAGAGGATGAGATGGTTGGATGGCATCACCGACTCAATGGACATGAGTTTGAGTAAATTCTGGGAGTTGGTGATAGACAGGGAGGCCTGGCGTGCTGCAGTCCATGGGGTCACAAAGAGAGTCGGTCACAACTGAGTGAGATAGGACAGCCATACTGGAATTTAGATTTGATTAGATCATCAGTCCTGGCCGACACTGCTCCCTTTACATTGACCATTCTTAATATAAACAAATAGATACAGAAAGGTGAGATTTTTGCTGTATTATTCTAATTCCACAAAATCATTTTTTGTTATTGTTTTCTATTTACTTGTTTTCATAAAATTCTATGATCGAAACAGGCTGTCACCTTGATATTTTTCAAGCACGGTAGAGCTGGACTCAGGCTTCCCAGCTGGCACTAGTGGTAAAGAGCCTGCCTGCAGTGCAGTAGACAAGGGTCTGATCCCTGGGTCGGGAAGATCCCCTGGATGGGGGCACGGCAACCCACTCTAGTATTCTTGCCTGGAGAATCCCATGGACAGAGGAGCCTGGGGGCTACAGTCCATAGGTTTGCAAAGAGTTGGACATGACTGAATCGACTTAGCATGCACAGAGCTCAAATCTCAAATTTCAGGTCCCAAAGTCAGATTACCAGTGAGGAGGAAGCTGAAATTCCAGGCCTCTGTGAACTGAGCTTTCTGAATTTTCTCTCCTTAGCATTACAGAGAGTCATTTTTTTTTTTCTTACCATGCATTACGTCTGCCTGGATTATGATGCCAAAGAATTGGAATCAAATACTTATACTGCACCCTACATTTAGGTTAAAAATTCCAAAACTTAAATTAGCATCCCCAGAGGATACAGCATTCTTAGCTTTTAACTCTAAAAATAATGTTACATATTCTCCAAATGTTTTTTAGAAATCTATTTTTCTCCCGTTCACTTATACTTCATCATTTCATTCATCCCATTGTGGTCAGCTGGGCTAGGAAGAGAAGAAAGGAGCAAGCGATGTGATTGGTTTGTGGATGGTTGAAAATGTGCATTTGCCATTTGGTTGGGTGATTTGTCCTTTAAGATGGAGCCTGAGCCTATAAAAAAATTGAAGTGGGATCTGAATGTGGCAAAATGTATTTGCTTTTCTTAGATAAATCTGTTAGTCTGGGTGTGCTGTAAAATGGCATTAATCCTCCACTGGAAATTGCACTTCCTACGCAACATACGCCACTCTGCCTTCCCTCACAGACTTCCCCAAGCAAAGTTCAGAATCTCTTCTGCATATGTTGTCCATGTCATAAGGAAACCATGGAACCATGACTTTAGTTCCTCGTTTAGGCTCATCTGAGAAGCACTTCAAGGTAAGATTCTTTTTTTTTACCTGAGAAGGAAGGATTTATTACCTGCAGCAAGTAAGGAGAACACTGGGGATCTCTCCTCAAGTAGTGTCTCCCCAAATAGCAAAATTGGGGAAGTTTTAAGCTAAGAGAACATGCATATTCATGAGAAGGCTTGAGCAGAGGAGAAATAAACATCCAATTGGGGCAAGGACTTGTGGACACAGCAGGGGAAGGGGTGGGCGGGACGAATTGAGAGAGTAGCATTGAAACATGTACATCACCAGCTGACAGAAAGGTAGCTAGTGGCAAGCTGCTGTGTAACACAGGGAGCTCAGCCCGGAGCTCTGTGATGGCCTAGAGGGGTGATGCGGGGGGAGTGTGAGGCAGGTTCAAGAGGGAAGGGATATATGTATACATGTATCTGATTCCAGAGACATGGCATCTGGTCCCATCACTTCATGGCAAATAGATGGGGAAACAGTGGAAACAGTGGCAGACTATTTTTGGGGGCTCCAAAATCACTGCAGATGGTGATTGTAGCCATGAAATAAAAAGACGCTTACTCCTTGGAAGAAAAGTTATGACCACCCTAGACAGCATGTTAAAAAGCAGAGACATTACTTTGCCAACAAAGGTCCATCTGGTTAAAGCTATGGTTTTTCCAGTAGTCGTGTATGGATGTGAGAGTTGGACTATAAAGAAGGCTGAGCGCTGAAGAACTGATGCTTTTGAACTGTGGTGTTGGAGAAGACTCTTGAGAGTCCCTTGGACTGCAAGGAGATCCAATCAGTCCATCCTAAAGGAAATCAGTTCTGAATGTTCATTGGAAGGACCGATGTTGAAGCTGAAACTCCAATATTCTGGCCACCTGATGTGAAGAGCTGACTCATAGGAAAAGACCCTGATGCTGGGAAAGATTGAGGGCAGGAGGAGAAGGGAACAACAGAGGATGAGAAGGTTGGATGGCATCACCGACTCAATGGACATGAGTTTGAGTAAACTCTGGGAGTTGGTGATGGACAGGGAGGCCTGGAGTGCTGCAGTCCATGGGTCACAAAGAGTTGGACACGACTGAGCGACTCGACTGAGAGACTGAACTGACTCACTGACTAATATCTGATTCCAGCTGTTTTATGGCAGAACTCAACACAACATTTTAAAACAATTATCTTCCAGTTAAACTTTTTTAAAAAATAACAATTTTTAATAATTTTTTAAAAAAAGAGATAAGATTCTTTTAAAAAGAATTTTTAAAAATGTTTCACAATTAGTCAACACAAGAGGTAGCTATGGATAACTCCCAAAGTGAGTTATCAGAGCAAATTGCCAAATAAAAGAGAATGCCCAAACTCACAAACTATGAAGAAGAAAGATAATGGAATTTTGTACTGGATAAAATCAAAGGGTGCTAACGTTTAAGGCACTGATATTAGAGACAAATAGCTTGCTTCCTGATGTGTACTTACCAGATTAAGCAAGGTTAGGTACTTCCATTTTCCCCCATTTAGAAAGATTTGGGATATCTGTGGATCCTTTCCTTCTGGTGAGATATAAAAGTTGAGGAAGATATACCAGCTCAAGACAAACAGGTGGTATACGCACGTAGACGTCCTCGTCATGGCTAGGTCTAAGCAGAGAGCCGTGAGCAGCTTCCTTCCAGAGTCCTTGTAACAGCTGAAGTCCTAGGGCAGGCGGGAGACGGGGCGCTGTAGAACACAGCCCTCTCAGACTGACAACTCCAGCACAGCTGGGAAGCTTTGCTTGTGCATTTCAGTATTTAGGCTGTGAAGAGGGCAGGGAGCGGTGCAAGAAGTGCCCTTTGCACTATTTGGCTAGGGTGGGGCATGATTCAATGACCTCATTGGTAAGTCAAGTCTAGTGAAATGCCCTCGCAGCCAAATATTCTCTCTTCTACCCTTTCCTTTGGGGAAAGGAAAGTGTGAGAAAGTTGCCGTAATATATCCTGAGAGAATGAGATTGAGGTTGGCAAACCTGATGGAAGAGATTGTAGGTACGTTTAGCACACAGACGGGAGTAACTAGAAATGGGGAGGGTGTTGTAATCTTGCTCTGAAGGTCTCTGAGGCCCTCTGAAATCTGAAATAACCTTTGATACTCTATCAGTCAGCCCCAGGGTTCTAGCTGCCCCTACCTCCTCCTGCAGATTTTTATCTGTATCCTCGAGAACCAAGAGTTACTGAGAGCTGTCCCACACACTCCATTTGCATAGGGATTTCTATTCCCTGGGAGGGAAGAAGTGCAGCAAGAGGTCTGTAGCCAGAGAACCAGGAAGAGACGTGCGGCCCTGACCCCAACAAACCTGAGTTCGGACACCGCTGGAAGGGAATGAGGGTCTCTGCATTGTCTTGGAGTGGACAAGAATATGCTCAGGCTGGGCAAAGTTTTCAGAACTGGGCCCTGCCACAAGCCCGACAGAGGGGACCTCAGAGAGGTCTGGAAGTGTTTACCTTGTGACATCACCAGCTCGTTTCCCCCGGGCAACTGGTTCGGAGGGTTCTGAGCAGATCCCTAAGGGAAGTGCTCGCTCCTGCTGTAGTTAGTAGGAGTGGGCGGTGCTTGGTGATTTAATCAGAGCTCACAGTAACAGGGGAGAGAACAGCAGGCTGTACCTGGAGCACAAAATACAAGCAAGCCTACCTCCTAGGAATCACTGGATCCCAAACATCAGGCGCTAGACACGAGGGAAGAGCAAGCCTGAGCCGACAGTATAGGGTCTGCATTGGAACCGTTCTCAAAGGAAAGGGTAGTCTGGGAAATGAGAAATATAAAATCCCACACACAGGTCCACAGCCTACGCTAACACTGAATATAATAATATTGCCTAATATAGTACTTATGATGTGGGAGATATTGTTCCAAGTGCTTTGTGCTATGAAGTACGTTCCATTGTAACCCTCATTTTCAGATGAGGAAATTGAAGCCCGAGCTGAATGCATTCAACAGAAACTAAGAGGCAGGTTGAGCTGCAGTCTGAACCCTAACCAGAGTGAAGTGAAAGTCGCTCAGTTGTGTCCAAGTCTGCGACCCCATGGACGGTAGCCCACCAGGCTCCTCTGTCCGTGGAGATTCTCCAGGCCAGAACACTGCAATGAGTAGCCGTTCCCTTCTCTGGGGAATCTTCCCAATCCAGGTATCGAACCCAGGTCTCCTGCATGGCAGGTGGATTCTTTACTCTCTGAGCCATCATGCCTGACCACAAAGGAACCATACTTGCTCTGTGCACCCTCAGACTCCCTTTGCAATATTTCTCCACTTCCTGTTAAGCCCGCTTTAATCCTCTACTTCTTCCATCAGAAAATTCTCTCAGGAAAGGATCAGAATCGCCTTAAAACTCGGTGCCCATGCAGGTGCCTGTGCTATGTCCCCCAGGGTGGATTCCTAGAAAGCATCATCATAGACTGAGGGACTTTTATCTCTTTATACAAAATCTCAAACACAGGTCTGCAGATAGGTAAGGATTTGAAGAATTACTGGGAAAGGAGAGGAGACAAAGGCTTCAATCTCCCTGGCTTTTCCCAGGGAACTGGTCCAGCCCTTTGTCCATCTCACACTATGTATTGACCGCAGTGATTTTGCCACCATCTTGATCCCTACCACTGCTTTCTAGCTTATGACCAAAATTTTATACTTCTAGTCCCAACCCTCTACCCATTCCCATCAAGCTTCAAACATATCTTCAGCTATGTGTTGGACATTCCCTCAATTATTTAGATGCACCCCAAGCTCAAGATGTATAAGATGAATCCGCTGCCTTGCCCCATACCTGACTATCCCCTCCCTTCTCTGTGTGTATAGACCCATTTTCTTCCTGGGAGTCCTCCTCGTTTCCTCCCTCTCAAGATGCCAAGTTCGTCTCCCCAGTCCAGCTCGAGTCAGGCCTCCTCTTTCCATTTCTCCTACAGCTACCCGAGCGCATTCTTCATCTCTTGCCAGTACTGTGGAAACTCTCTTCTAACTGGTCTTCCTGATTCTACTCTCATCCCCCAGCTGTGTTCTTCACACAGTCACAGAGTGATTCAATCTACAATGCCAACCTTACAGCATCTTTCAGAGAATAATATCCAAGTCCCATAACTTAGGAAGTGGCCCCTCTCACCTGCCTTTGATGCTCTTTCCTGCCCCACTCTTGTCTTATACGTCATGCTCCTCCGACAACCCAAATTGGCAGAGTTTCCAATCACACCAGCTACGCCACGTCCTGTGCCCTTACCTTTACTGTTTCCTCTCCCTGGTGGCCTCCTCCCAATATGTCTTTGACTTGGTATCCCATAACCATTTACTAATACAGCTCAGCAGTTTCCTTCTCTTAGAACCCTTAGCTGAACCTCTTCTCAACCAGGCCATGTGGAATAGCCACTTCCAGTCTTCCTTAATCCCCTGTGCATCTCTGCAAATTGCATGATGATTAGTGTTTCAGTGCTGTAACAAAAATACCGCAGACTGAGTGGCTTATCAACAACAGAAACTTATTTAGCTCAGTTTTGGAGGCTGGGAAGTCCAAGGCCAAGGTGCCAGTAGGTCCTGTCTGGTGAGAGCTTGCTTCCCAGACAGTCACACAACTGCACGTGTGGGAGGGGCCAGCATCTTTCTGGGGCGTCGCTTGTAGCAACTCTAGCCCATCACCAGTGCTCCAGCCGCGTGACGTAATCCCCTTCATAAGGTGACATCTCCCCATACCATCACTTTGGGGGTAAGATTTCAACTCATGAATTTTGGAGAAACACAGTCGATAACAATTAGGAATTTATCTTATTTTGTGTTCCATTATCTCTCAAACACATACAGGTGGTGTGTTTTGATTCCTAGAGCTTAGCATAGTGTTAAGCACACAATAAGAACTTAATAAATATCTGTTGAATAAATGAATATGTGCATACCAGGTGCGCTTGTCTAATGAATTCTGCAGGCCAGAATACTGGAGTGGGTAGCCTTTCCCTTCTCCAGGGGATCGTCCCAATCGATGGATCGAACCCAGGTCTCCCTCGTTGCAGGTGGATTCTTTACCAGCTGAGCCACAAGGGAAGCCCCTTGTCTATTGAACCTTACTATAAAGCTGTTTCAGTCCTTAAATACCTACTATATTCAAAATGTTCAGCTGCTGGCTTCTGGGGAGGAGGCAGAATACTACAATGAGTAAGACATAGGCTAATCCCTGTAGGAACTCACAGTCAAGTGGCAGAGACAGATATGTAAACAGAAGATTATAGCACGATGTGATGAGCACTGTAATAGAGGCAGGCATAGCGTGCTAATGGAGCCTAAATTAGCCTGCAGATTATTCTGTCATTCTAAACATACAGAAGACGGAGTTAAAGATGAACACATTGACTAAAGCCAGGAGATTCTGGAGGTTGTGCAGGAGAAAGTAAGAATGAATGTGATCTCCCTGAAGAAAGTTGTTATGGCCACCAACACTGGCAACAGTTTTGTCTGACAGAAATGATAACCCATTCCTAGGCCAGTCACAGAATGACGAAGTGCAAAGGTCAGGGGCTCAAACATGGGCTTGCGTCTACTGCGTGACCTTGAGCTGGTCAGACATTGGCTTCCACTGGGGTGTTAGTTCCCTCGAGTAAGAGATGGTGATTGTCTTGCCTCCTAAAGCCAGGATGTCTACTGGGCTAAAGGAGGAGCTGAAGAGTGCTAGCCTCTAAAGAGGCTGGAGGGAAGCCCCATGCCCTCACAGATGCACACCCACTCCCAGGCATGCCACAGTGCCAGTCACAGAGGAAGGGGTAGTGGAAGACCCTTCCCAGTGATGGCCGCAGGTAGCACAGTGGTGAGAGGGAATTAAGGGCTGTGGAGCTCACAATTCTTGAGGTTATGGTGAAAAGGTTGAAAGATTATGGTTTCATTCTGGTGCAAGGGAGGGACCCCTCCAGCTGACGATGCTAAGCAAACTAACTGGTAAATCTTAATCCCTTTAAGCTTCGAGACAAGTTTGTGGGACTTGTCTGTATTCCACTTACCCTGTTAACCTATATAGAGCCGTTTCGATTTGGCTCATTCCTTTCAAAGTTGATCTATACCTCCACAGCCCTTACACACTCTCTTCACTTCGTCCACCCTTTAGTGAACAGTGCCATGATTAAATTCCCAGCTGAGTGGGGGCTACCTCTTTCTGCTACAATTCTGGGGAGCCAATCAGATTATGAGCTCCTCCCGGGGTATCTGATACACCTCTGGGACCTCAGCACTTTTTATTTGTTGTTGCTGTTTAGTCACTAAGTCGTGTCTGACTCTTTCGTGACCTCATGGACTGTAGCCCGCCAGGCTCTTCTGTCCAGGGGATTTCCCAGGCAAGAATCCTGGAGTGGGTTGCCATTTCCTTCTCCGGGGGAATCTTCCCGACTCAGGGATCATTGCGTCTCCTGCATTGGTAGGTGGATTTTTTTTTTACCACGGAGCCACCTGGGAAGCCAGCACTATTTATGGTAGCAGGTAAATTCTAGATGCTAATAAACTTTGTTTGCATGGATCAGTTCTGGTATTGTGGTTTTCTTAACATCTGCCTGGGGCAGGGGAAGTCTCTCTTACCCTTGGATTTCCTGATCATTACTGCTCTCATCACCCAGAGCTGTTTGTATTTATCTAGAAGCCCTGCTGCCTCTGAACCAATATCACCCCCACAGTCTTCTAATGGCTCTTTCCCCCAGTAAAAAGTAGGTATTTCTGGAAATAATTAAGTGTGTGTCATGCCCAGTTGAAGCCAGTTTCAGGGAGATTAGCATCTTCCCCCAGTGGACTTTGCGTCGCAAGGGCCCCTTATCCATTTGCTGTACAAGTGGCTGAGAACTGAGTTAGAATGAAGCGTTTCACCCTTTGGGTTATTTATGTCCCATCTAACAGCACTTGTTTCTCTCGGAGATCATTGTTATTGCCCTGCTTTTTAAAAGCTAGAACATTTATTAAAGGTTCCCATCTGAAGTCCATTTGGTGAAACCATGTGCGAGTTTCCCCCACCATACCAAGCCAACTCTGAAAGCCATCAGAACCTTTTTTTCCCCTTTTCCAATCTATGAGGACTTTCCTGGCCCTTCATGTTGGCTGTTGCCTCAGGAAACCTGATCCAGAGCTACCTTACTCTCTAATCCAGCTCTGCTTTCGCAGTGGAATGCAGTGTCTGTATTAACCTTCTTGGACCCACTCAAAGGAGCAGAGTTCTGCTGATAATTTTGATGCGTTTTCAGTTGCAAGGCCAAAGAACTCTTCCTGTTTATAAGCATGAAATTGACTCACATTGTCTTTAAGGTTTAGAGCAGGAAAGAACCGTTTGAGGTCAGATGAGAAAGTAAAGCTCAGAGAGGTTAAGGGACTTGCCCCAAATCACAGCTATTAATGGGGGGAGCAATGACCAGAGTACAAGTGTCTTAACAATCAGGCCAGCGAGTTTTCACTATTTCTTGAATTGCTTTGTTTGGTATCCAGGTTCTAAGATTTTCAAGTGTATTTCTCTTGCTTTAATTAGTTCTCTTGCTTTTATCAGTTGATTATGTGAGGTCTGATGAAGTTATTAAAGAGAAACTGTGTTCCTACAAATGACTTGTTTAATGCTATGTCAGATTTCATGTTTTGTAAAACTGTGATAATCAGAAATGTGTGAGTTTTCTCATGAAAGAACTCAGATATTTCAGGTAGAATTTTACATGTTGAACTAATCAGCAAAGTTAAGAAATGTATTCAATACTGACCAATCAGCAATTCCAGTTTCAACCTTTTAAAACTCATGTGACTGCCTATTTTCCTGGGAAATTCACCACAAGAAGTTTAGCAGTTAAGCTCTGGCTACCTTGTTTTAGCAGCCTGTACAGTACCATGTTTGAGTCACGTACATTTGTATATAGAAACTGCATTCTGATTTGCTGATTTTTTTATCTAATAGTTATGTCATTTGTTGAAGAGCAGTATTGAAGGCCCTAACAATAATTACAAATTAGGCTATCTCTACTTTCTAGTCTCTCAGTTTTTCTTTCATGTGTTTGCCGCTGCTGCTGCTGCTAAGTCGCTTCAGTCGTGCCCGACTCTGTGCGACCCCATAGACGGCAGCCCACAGGCTCCCCCGTCCCTGGGATAAGACTCTATTATTTGGTACATACAACTTCAGAATCACTTATCTTCCTGGTGATTAATCCTTTTAACATTTTGTAATGTACCACTTTGTCTCTAGTAAATTTCTTTGCTCAGATAAAGCCTACTTTATCTGATATTCATATTATTATTCTTTCTTTTTGAAATTAATGCTTACATGGTACATATTTTTAATCTTTTTACTGTCAGCCTATCTATTTTGTTGACATTAAAGCAAGTTTCATGTAAATATCATAGACGAGTTGTGAGGTTTTTCTTAACCCACTGTGCCAGTCTCTGCCTTTCAATAGATATATTTAGGCAATTACATTTAAGGTAGTTTTTAGTTTAAATTAGGACTTAAATTTTCCATTTAGTTACTTGTTTTCTCCTTGTTCCCTCTGTTTTTTGTTTGTTTTTTACCACTGTTCCTCCTTTCATGCCTGCTGTGTGTTCATTAAACACTTTTAAGATTCTATCTTGGTTTAATTATAGCATTTTTGACTGTATCTGTTTGTATAGTTTCTTAGTGATTGCTCTGGGTATGACA
The DNA here is from genome assembly GCA_006410515.1 of Procapra przewalskii. Lineage (NCBI taxonomy): Eukaryota > Metazoa > Chordata > Mammalia > Artiodactyla > Bovidae > Procapra > Procapra przewalskii. Next base: position 5,439,988 of record SJYF01000323.1, read on the forward strand.
ATATGCTTATGTGGCTTATCACAGCCTACTGGCATTACAGTTCGCCTCTTGTATTCCTTACTTCCATTTTAGTCCCTTCACCTTCCCCACTTTTAAATGTCATAGTCTTAGAAATCAGATTGTGTTATAAGTTTTGTTCTACTTATTAAGTAATTTTTAAAACTCATGAGAAGAGTTAGTCTATTGTTTACACCACATATCTGTTCTCTACATTGTTCTTTCATCCTTTCTGATGCTTCAAGCTTCATCCTTTTGTCACCGTCTTCCAGTTAGAATTATAGACATCCCTCAAGATCTTGGGTGATTCGTTTTAAGACCTCCTGCAGATCCAAAATCCAAACGTGCTCAAGTCCCTTATATAAAATGGTGTAGCATTTGCCTATAACCTAGGTACATCCTCCTGTACATGTTAAATCTCTAGATTACTTATAATCCCTGCTATAGAATAAATGCTATGTACAGGCAGATCTTGGCGATATTACAGGTTCAGTTCCAGGCCACCACAACAAAGCAAATAATATCATAAAGTGAGTCACTTGCAATTTTTTGGTTTCCCCGGGCCTGTAAAAGTTGTATTTACACCCTTCTATAGTTTATTTAATGTGCCGTAGCATTATTTCTGAAAGAATGTACATATCTTAATTTACAAAATACTTTGTTAGTAAAAAATGCTAGCCATCATCTGAGCCTTTGGTGAGTCATTGTAGAAACATCAAAACTCACTGATCACAGAACACCAAACAGATATAATAATAATGAAAAGGTTTGAAATATTGTGAGAGTTATCAGAATGTGACCTAGAGATACAGTGACAGATCTGTTGGAAAATTGGTGCTGATAGACTTACTTGATGCAGGGTTGCCACAGACCTTCAATTTGTAAAAAAAAAAAAAAAGCAATAATCTGTGAAGTACAATGAAGCAAAGTGCAACAAAATGAGGTATGTCTATGAATATTTATAAATGCAATAAAAATTTTATGTTAATAATTTCTGTCTGGCAAATTAACCTTTTGCTTTTTGGAACTTTCTGGAATTTTGGGAGGTGGGGAATATCTTTGACCTGCAGTTGGTTGAATCTGTAGATGTGGAACTCATAGATATGGACACGTTCAGTCGTGTCTGACTCTTTGCAACCCCATGGACTGTAGCCCGCCAGGCTTCTCTGTCCATGGAATTCTCTAGGCAAGAATACTGAAATGGGTTGCTATTTCCTTCTCCAGGGGATCTTCCCGACCTAGAGATCGAATCCATGTCTCCTGCATGCAGGCAGGTTCTTTGTCATCTGAGCCACCAGGGTCTTTACAGATATGGAGGGCTGACTGTAATTTCTTTAGCCATGTTTTAAGGGCAAGTCTGCTAGTAGCAAAATTCTTTTAAGTTTTCCTTCATCTGAGAATGTTTTTACTTCCCTTTCATTCCTAAAGAATAGTTTTCTAAGATACAGAATTCACTGTTAACAGTTCTTTTCTTTCAGAACCTGAAAACACTGCGCATCTTCCTTCCGGCCTGCACAGTCTTGGTGAGAAATGCACTTGCATCTGAACCTATGTTTCGCTACGGTTAATGCTTCATTTGTCTTTGGCTGTTTTGAAAACTATCTTTAGTATTCTGAAGTGTATTGACAATGTGTTGTGGCTTGAATTTCTTTGGACTTCACATATTTGGAGATTGTGTAGTTTCCTAAGTCCGTAGATTTATATCTTTTCCCAAATTTGAGAAGTTCTCAGCCATTAAAAAAAAAATGCTCTTTCAATCTAACTCTTTTTCTCTTTCCTTCCGGATCTCCAATGGGATGGATTTTGGATCTTTCGTTGTTGTCCCATAATTCCCAAAGGCCCTTCTAATTAGGTTTTCCAGTCTATTTTCTCTCTGGTTTTTGACTTGAGTAAATTGGTCCAGAAATGATGTTAGGCAGAAACTAGCACAATTCTATTAAAAAAAAAATTATCCTTCAATAAATAAATAAATGGAGCTTCCTTTTAAAAAAAAAGGTTAATTGGCTATATCCTCTGTTACCTCTTCTTTGGTACTGAGCCCATTCAGTGAGGTTTTTTTTTTTTTATTACTGTATCTTTCAATTCTATAATTTTAATTGGGTTCTTTTTTATAGCTTCTACTTCTTTGTAGATATTTTCTATTTCTCATCTGTTTCAAGAGAATTTTCAGTTGCCCATTAAAGCATTTTTTAATGCTTCATTTTAAATTAATGTAACGCTGCTTTACACTCTTTGTCAGATAATTCCAATATCCTGTTCATTTTTCTCTTGGTAGAAGTTGATTGTTTCTTTGAATTCAAGCTGTGCTTTTTCTTGGTTCATGGTATGGCCAGGGTTTTCAGTTGTATTCTAGAAATTTTGATTATTGTCTTAAGACTCTCTGAATCCTATTTAAACCTTTTATTTGAGCAATCAGTCACCCTGTTTAGGGTTAGCACACAGGTCTTGGCCTGACTTTCGTAGACCATGGTTCTAATGACAACCTAATTTTCTGAGCCTTTGTGATGCTACCTTGATTTACTTTGTGTATCTGGTGCCACTGGGGGTCCAAACATTACAACCAAAAGCATCTCTGGACATTACCAAAAGTCCGTGGGGAGAAAATCGCCCCTAAAGTGAAGACCAATACTCTATAGAAACTAAAAGAATTCAGCGTCCTCCGTACGGAACAGGCCATGATCCTGTGGGGAATGGGAGTACGCTCTCCCCTGAAGCTTTGGAGAAGCCCCTCAGGATCTCAGTCTGTGCTTACATGCACTGGCTTGGGATGAAGAAAGGCTTCATTTGCCTCTTGTTCCATCTCAAATTTATACTCAGGGAAGATATTGATAATGACTCCTATAATGGACCAGAGTTTGATTTCCTGTAGAACCCAGCTCAGAGATTAATCTAGCCCTTGACAAACAAGTGGTCTTTATTAAGGAATTACAGCTATTGAGTTTCAAGGTGAAATCCTCTTAGTATTACGTCTATGGCAGGCATGTTTATATATTCTGCTTTGAGACATCTGCCAAAGATTGTTAT
>SJYF01000323.1:5460403-5502898 GCA_006410515.1 Procapra przewalskii
TTTTTTTTTTTTTTTTTTTTTTGCATTCCAAGCTATAAAAACAAAATTCTTGGTGAGGCAAGCAGACTCCCTTCAGCCAACTAAAGGACACTCCTTGGTAGGGAAACTCCTGGCCCATTCATTTGGGATGGCCTTAGCTCACATCTGCCTGTTACGTGCAAATTCTGAGCCTGGTCTGGGCCAGCCTCTTGGGTTCCAAGCTCTTCTCTTAAAGGGAGGGTTGGATTTGATCTGCTTCTTTTGTCTTTAGCTAATTCCCGTTTTATCATTTAACAGGTTAAATCTAGTTCAGCACTCCATCTTCGTAGTTCAGCTTTCCAGTGTGCCATCAGGAGCAGAAGGAACTTTGAGTGGGAGGCACTGGAGAGGGCTGGTGTGGGGCCTGGCCCAGTAGGTAGGAGGAAGGGCCGCTGACATTCTAGGTTGGCCTCAGACACAGAACAGACCCAAGTACCACAGAATCCCTCTGATCCAGCTGAACAGAGGTTTAGAGCTGCATGAAATAACTAATCAGGTCTTTCCTTCTTACACCCATTCAGCAGTGTGGTGTGTTGGCATAGCGCACAGCAGTTGACAACCACTCCAAGAAAAGAAAGAGCCACTCGCTCTGATTAGCTGTCAGAACTAAGTTTCAGCCGTGTTATTACATGGTAAGGAAGAAAAAGGAAATCCAAGGAAACTGTGCTTACGGCCAGTGCCTAATCAGGTTTTTTCCCCTTCATCTGTTTCATACAAAAGCTGCCTAGAATTACTGGTGTGAGCCATTAGGTCCCTCTCTTCAAGTGTTAATTAAATGTGATATTTTAAAATATACACTCCTCTTTCCAGGTAGAACAAACTGAGCCTTTTGTAAACTGTTCAGTGCCCATTGGTTCCCCTTGCAGCTTTACTTCATTGCCTTATACCTTCTATTCCCCTGTTGGGCCACAGCTCCAGCAGCAATAAGTACAGAGCAATTATTTCTGCCAGAAGTGTTCCCCCTTTCAGAGCCTGAAAGGGGGTTGCCTTATTTTGGTTGTGTGTATATGTGTGCTTGAAAGAAAGGCATATTATAATATCAGGCCTCTTTGTTTTCCCTCTTTGAATACCCACTGGTTCTCCAAGATGTCATTGGCAAACACAGCACCATTCGCTTTTGTTCCCTTTATAAATATTTTCCACTTGAGCCCTATTTCTTACTTATAACTGCTGAGTGTCTTGCTACAGAAAACAACTGTTCCAAAGGAGTAGATGGAATGAACGCAGTCTGTGTGGCTCAGATTGAGGAATATTTACTCTACTTTTGAATTGAAATGCCTCAGAATCTGAAGCTGTTTATAGTCTCCTGGGTCTTTGAAAGCACCTCAAATGGTCGGTTTGTGTGTATAAGATGGGCAGGTGGTGAGATCTGGAAAATCCAATGAAGCTGTCCTGTCTGTTCCCGCCATGAAATTATCCATTCAGTAGCAGTCCCTGAGTGCTCGTTATGTGTTTGCACAAGTTAGGACACCCAAGGTGACCTGCCAATCCAAGGAGAAAGCTGTACTAGACACTCCATATCAAGAAGTTCAAGGAATCAGATCTCCTTGTTATTACATATCTATGAAAGGTGTAAACCCTATTGATGGCTCAGTGGGAAAGACTCTGCCTGCCAGTGCAGGAAATGCAAGAGATATCGGTTCGATCCCTGGGTCGGGAAGATGCCCTAGAGAAGGAAATAGCAACTCATTTCAGTATTCTTGTCTGGAGAATCCCATGGACAGAGGAGCCTGGCGGGCTACAGTCCCTGGGGTCGCAAAGAGTCAAACACAACTGAGCATGCACACACAAACCCTATCCACGAATCTGGAGCATTTCCCTGTCTTGGAAGAATGCTTACCATAAGACATTACATAATTAAGTACATTTTTATTCTAAAAAATGAATAGATTTTGTATTTTGCCAACAGACAAATCCTCTATAGTCTTGTACTCTGATAAATGTTCAGATCACTGCACAGAGTGCCAGCTCCATTCTTGCCAGAGTTTATTGTAATAAGATGCTTGAAAGTATTCTTTTTGTCTAGGTTCAGATCATCCCACAGAGCTTCATATTCCATGCTAGGTAATAAGGATAAGAGGTAAGCAGTTGGGAGTCACATGCCTGGATAACATCTTCAAGGTTCTGCCTTCTTCCTCTGAACACCCATGTAGCCTCTGGTTTTAATTTGATTTTGCAGCTATGACTCCTTCCCCCAAAATACTGGTCTGTACCTCACCCTAGATCAGATTCTACTAACCATTCCTTTTGGAAGCATTGTAGCAAGACGAGCCATGATTCCTTAAATGATTTAAGTGTTTGTTAAACTCTTGATAGATTTAAGCTAACTTCCCTGGACTCCTCAGGAGTATGTGACTGGGTAGACTTTGGGGAGCTCCATTCTAATAGGATTCTCATTTCAAACACACATCTAAGTATACAAGTGCTAGAGGGCAAGCACCGGCTCTTCCCGTGCCGCCCGCCATACCCCGTCTGGTGCTAGGAGTAGGGAGCACACACCGTGTCTCGCCATAGGGTAATACACACGCAGCGCTCCGCTAGTTGGCCATCCCAACTGACTGTTTTTGTCAAGTACTGAAAATGAACCCTGACTTTTCTTTTTCCCACGCATGGATTGGAGATGTGTTGCGTCTGCTGAGTAAGAATGTACTTCTAGAACTCATTTGAGAGCTCGCCGAATCTCAGGCCTTCCACCCTCTGTGTTCTTACAGTGACATCATGATGTTTTTCCTGCTGTTGATTTGCTTTCAAAATGTATTGTTCTTGTAACGGTCTTTCCTGCTGTGTTAAACAGTTCGAGTCGTGCACGAAGACTTTTAAAATGGCCTGTGATGGGTTATGTTTTCGAGATGTCTACACCATGTCTCTCATTTTACAGCCTTCTTGCTTTATTATCTTGCCACCCTCTCGTAAAGTGGTGAAGCTTATTTCCCTCTATACCCTCTTTGGATTAGGAAGTGACTCTTTTTATTAATGTAATATTTCCTAATTACACTGTGTATCTTCAAGGCAAGGTCTTAACTTTTACTTGCCTTTACTTTCTGGAAGGCTCCTTCTTAGACTCTAACAACCATGCTGTGAAGAAGCCCAATCGGACGCATAGACAAGCCCACATGGAAGAGAACAGAGGCTCCCAGGTAAGAGTCCAGTGAAGCCCCCACATAAACACCAGCACGATTAGCATCTATGTGACTGAGGCCATTTGGGATCTTCTAGCTGTCCCAACACCCAAGCCAACATTGAGAAAAGGAGGACTATTCCAATTGTGAGAAATAAAAAATAACCTTGAGCAGAAATACTCATTAGCAGAATTCCTGGAATTGGAGGACAGGCGATGGCAGGGGTGTGAGGTGCATTTTGGATAACTGGAATCTTCCCAATCTCTCTTTGATTTCCTGACTGCTTCTTTCGAAAAAATGGGAAGGATAGAAGGTGAAAAGAAAACAGAAACTTTTTAAAAATTAAGATTTCTCCTGTTTTTGATGTGGACAATTTTGAGATGTACTGAATTTGTTATGATATTGGTTCTGCTCCTTGCTTTTGGCTCTTGGGCCTCAAGGGAAAAAAAAATAAGCATGGGATCCCAGCTCCCCAGGGGATTGAACCTGCACCTCCTGGGTTGGAAGGCGAACTCTCAACCACTGGACCACTAGGGAGGTTCCCAGAAATATTTTAGTTTGGATTATAGCACCTTAAAGGTGGGCCCTGGGACTTCCGCAGTGGCTCAGATGGTAAAGAATCCACCTGCAATGCAGGAGACGTGGGTTCAATCCCTGGGTCAGGAAGATCAGCCGGAGAAGGGAATGGCAACCCATTCCAGTATCCTTGCCTGGAGAATTCCATGGACAGAGGAGCTTGGCAGGCTACGGTCCATGGGGTCACGAAGAGTTGCATATGACTGAGCAACAAACACACACACTCATACAAAAGTGGACCCTAAGTAGCCTACTCAGCTCTGTCTTGTAGGAGATGTTCAGTGGGCAAGGGAGTGAAGTCAGAGGCAGCTTTCCTCCTTGATCCCCGAGACTGTTCCTCTCCCCCCAACCCTTTCCCACTCCCTGAAACTAACAGGTAGCTTTCGTTCAAATAGAAACTGACATTGTTTATCTGTAAATATCTTCAAGAGCATTCCAACTAAGCAGGTTTTTTAAAAATCGACATCAGCTAGGATTCCAGCATTAATAGAAGAGCCGCTTTACATTAGGGGTCTTCAAAAAGATTCACATGAGAATGATGCTTTCTATCTTCCTCCAACTCCCACCCTCACCCCAGACCAGAGGCATTGAGCAGAGATGCACCTGCCCCACAGAAAGGGAGATTCTGTTTCACTAAACTTAGGAAAGGTGGAGAGCTTTAAATCTTGGAATTAGCTACAAATGAGCAATATAGCATTAGCATGAGCTGGCCATAATGTCCCTCCTAAGGACACATCCCTCTTGTTTGGTTATTCTGCTTGTGGAGCTTCAGCTGAACGTCCCCTGAACTCTAGCTGAACTCTCTCCTGGTTAGCGAGAGTCCTGTTGTGGAGCGGAGCTTCTTACATTTTAATGTGCATTCGGACTACCTGAGGTCTAGATAGAACGCAGATTCAGCAGTTCTGGAGAAGGCCTAAGACTCTGCATTGCTAACAAGCTCCCAGGTAATGCAATTGCTGCTGGTGCCCAGAACATGCTCTGAAGAGGAAGGACGTGGTAGATTTATCCCAAACGTCAAAGAGCCGTGAGACTTTCAATCTCATTAAAATTCTGACTTTTTGTCTGTAAAGTGACAAGTAGTAGTGTCTGCCCCAAAGCACTGTGTTAAGAGTTTAATGAGGTAACCAGTTAAGCACTTTATAAGTAAGTAAATAAATAAGTAAGTGAAGTCGTTCAGTCGTGTCTGACTCTTTGCGACCCATGGACTGTAGCCCATGAAGCTTCTCCATCCATGGGATTCTCCAGGCAAGAATACTGGAGTGGGTTGCCATTTCCTTTTCCAGGGGATCTTCCCGACCCAGGGATCGAACCCAGGTCTCCCTCATTGCAGGCAGACGCTTTAACCTCTGAGCCACCAGGGAAGCCCTTTATAAGCCTTTATCAGCTTATTGGTTGGTGATCTTGAGCCTTACTTGGATGCTCCGCCAAGTGTGTGTTGGATAACGGTGGGCTTCTTACAGCAGAATGGATGATGGGGATTTCTCAGATTCTCAGTGACTGACCGTCCTTGAGTCTGAGTGGAGGGAAAGCAAAAGTTAAAACTGATTCCTTTGATACCGCTAAGGGCTAGTTGAGACCCCAGTGCTTCAGAGATGCAGCAGTTAGCTGCGTCCCCATGCATTTCTGAATAAAAGACAAGAATACATATTTCCCTTTTGATTTTTTTTCTCATCAAAGAGAAAGGATGGGAAACAGAAAATATTTATTTAACTAAAGTGTTAGAATCAATGAATTTGTTGTACAGTTGGAGCCATTCTCTCCTAGGATTAAAAGTGATAACTCACTGTCAAAGGCCTTTGAAATCTCCAGTGCTTATACAGTTCTAAGGCTTTAGTATTGTAGAATGTCATTGTTGAAAAAGACTTTCTTGACTACATGCTGATCATGTTGAACTAGTAAACGTCTTATAATTCATCTAAATAAATGTGGTTTGCCTAAGTCCTGGCTGGTAAAGCTGAATTACAGCTACGTTTAAGTGCCACGATTGGAGAGAAACAGCTTAGATAAAGGTCAAACAAGAATCACATTCCCTTGAGCAGTCATTAAATTTCTAGAGCAAATTCCTATCAAGCCCCTTTCGATATTTGTAAGTTTTTCTCCAAATCTTTTTTTTTTAACGGGTTTTCTGCCAGAAATGAGTGCAGATGCATCAGATACCTCACAAGAAAAACCTGTTCTCACAAGTTTCATTGCACCGCTTGGCAGAGAAAAAGGCTTGGGTACAGGCTGAGATCTCTCACATAGACCCAGAAGGCTTGGGAATTGAGCCACTTGACTTCCCGCCCATCACCAAGAAGAAACTCTGAGGCCAGGATCTAAGATTGCCCTCATCAGGAAAGGAGGAAACTCTCCAGCTTTCTTTTTGAGGCAAATTCCATAGATGGCTACCAAGACAGGCCATTTCAGAATTTTCCAGGATAACGAGGGGCGCTCCTGGTTGCCATGGTTCCCTGGCTTCCTCTCCCCCCACCTCTCTCTCCCAGCCTCCATTGGTTCAGGAGACTCTAACCCCAGGAAGACGAAGAAGTGCTGGAGGGGAGGAGGGGTGGGGCAGAAAGCGGAGTAGGGAGAGTGATTATTTTTGTGGAGCCATTGTGCGTCTTTGGGAGCTCATGAGAGATAAAGGATGGACTCACTTTAATCAAAGAGTGGACAGTGAAGGCAATGGGATATGTGACTAGGAAGCTATGAGAATGTCTTCACGTTACTCACAAGTTAGTAATTCCCCAAGAGTGGGAGTTTCTTTCAGATATTTGAAGTTTATTTTTAAGCCTTTTGGAGTGTTAAAATAACACACACAGTTTCTTAGTATTTTCATGGTATTAAAAGGTTTCAGCCCCAGGCATTTTAAAACATTTTAGATTGACTAGAATTTGTTGTTGTCGTTCAGTCATGTCTGACTCTTTGAACCCCTTGGACTGCACTATACCAGGCTTCCCTGTCCTTCATTATCTCCTGGAATTTGTTACAAAGATATAGTCGAATTAGTTAGAAACATCCAGGGACCTCTCAAACTCATCACAGGGCTTACTTGAAACATGTAAGACAAAAAGTTCATTCGGGGTTTTTGTAAGATGTTATGGGAAAACCCAAATGAATATTATGGCCAACCCAATATATGCATACGTACATCCCTCACGATCTTCTTGACACTTATAGGTTTGAAGGGGTAGCATGCTCACTGGCTATAGTCCTAAGCAGCGTCCTCAGGAGATCATTATTGCTTATGCCAAGTCACTTTTCGTAATTGTTGCTGTGGAATATGTAAGTTAAGGGCATTTTCTGAGAACCTGTTAGGTAGCTACTGTGGCACTAGGGACTTGGAGGAAAACGTACCTTCCGAAGACTTGGCCCTTAGGGCATGATGGAAGAGGCTTCTGAAAATTGTAAAGGAGAAAAGCCAGTCATGTATTTGGATCTCAAACAAATCTGCCCATGTTCCCAGGTTACTTGAAGGGAAAATAAACAATTTAACTTACTTACATTTGTTGATTTCACAGATAATTTTATTTTAGTACTGTTAGGCCTAATAAACATGCAAAGCTGAGTGCATGGTGATTAAATGAGTCTGAATCAATGAAACCCACTAAACCATGGCACAGAGTAACAGTATAATAAATGCTATCTTATATCATCATCATCCTTATCCTCATGAGTTCTGTCACTAAGGATCTCTGTAGAGCAAATGACATGCATATATTTATGGAAGGCACAGCGTATACGGATTACTCACTATATGTTGGTACAGATAAAATTCTGTAGGAATCCAGGGAAAGAAAATTCAAATTGGAGATAAAGAATAAAACATATAATAATAGGGAAACACAATACCCTCCATCTCCTCAATATTATATATCTGAGAAGGCCAAGGAGTAAGACTTTTGTGGGAAAACATGGTAATTTGGCTTTCAGCACAAGAACCTCAAGTATTCCTGATTTTCTTAAATAATATATTGTGGTTCTGTGCAACATTAATTGATTCCAATCCTTCTAAGGTTTATTTATGTTTTTAATCATATGATCACTAAATGAGGGATTCTCCAAGCCTGCTGTTTGTCAAGTGTCTTTGTTGTTATTCAGCTGCTATGTCATGTCAGACTCTTCAAAACCCCATGGACTACAGCATGCCAGGCTCCTCTGACTTCCACTCTCTTCCAGAATATGCTCAAGTTCATGCCCATTGAGTTGATGATGCCATCCAACTATCTCATCCTCTGCCGTCCCCGTCTCCTTTTGCCTTCAGTCTTTCCCAGCATCAAGGTCTTTCCCAATGAGTCAGTTCTTCACATCAGGTGGCCAAAGTATTGGAGTTTCAAGTTCAGCATCAGTCCTTCCAATGGTATTAATAGAATTTTAGCTTTTGATAGGTAATCCTGTTGTCACTCCATTTTTATCTTTGTGATTTTGTAAACTTTGTATGTGGAAGTTAACTAGCCACACTAGCAAAATAATGCTCAAAATTCTCTAAGCCAGGATTCAACAGCACATGAACCAAGAACTTCCAGATGTTCAAGTTGGTTTTAGAAAAAGCAGAGGAACCAGAGATCAAATTGCCAATATCTGCTGGATCATCCAAAAAGCAAGAGAGTTCCAGAAAAACATCTATTTTTGTTTATTGACCATGCCAAAGCCTCTGACTGTGTGGATCACCATAAACTGAGGAAAATTTTGAAAGAGATGGGAATACCAGACCACCTAACCTGCCTCTTGAGAAATCTGTATGCAGGTCAGGAAGCAACAGTTAGAACAGGACATGGAACAACAGACTGGTTCCAAATAGGAAAAGGAGTACGTCAAGGCTGTATATTGTCACCCTGCTTAATTAACTTCTATGCAGAGTACATCATGAGAAACACTGGGCTGGAAGAAGCGCAAGCTGGATTCAAAATTGCCGGGAGAAATAGCAATCACCTCAGATATGCAGATGACACCACCCTTATGGCAGAAAGTGAAGAGGAACTAAAAAGCCTTCTGATGAAAGTGAAAGAGGAGAGTGAAAAAGTTGGCTTAAAACTCAACACTCAGAAAACAAAGATCATGGCATCCGGTCCCATCACTTCATGACAAATAGATGGGGAAACAATGGAAACAGTGACAGACTTTATTTTTCTGGGCTCCAAAATCACTGCAGATGGTGACTGCAGCCATGAAATTAAAAGATGTTTTCTCCTTGGAAGAAAAGTTATGACCAACCTAGACAGCATATTAAAAAGCAGAGACATTACTTTGCTGACAAATGTCCATATAGTCAAAGCTATGGTTATTCCAGTAGTCATGTATGGATGTGAGAGCTGGATTATAAAGAAAGCTGAGTACTGAAGAATTGATGCTTTTGAACTATGATGTTGAAAAGACTCTTGAGAGTCCCTTGGACTGCAAGAATATCAAACCAGTCAATTCTGAAAGAAATCAGTCCTGAATATTCATTGGAAAGACTGATCCTGAAGCTGAAACTCCAATCCTTTGGCCACCTGATGCAAAGAACTGACTCATTTGAAAAGATCCTGATACTGGGCAAGACTGAAGGCAGGAGGAGAAGGGGACAGAAGATGAGATGGTTGGATGACATCTCTGACTCAATGAACAAGAGTTTGAGCAAGCTCTGGGAGCTGGTGATGAACAGGGAAGCCTGGCAAGCTGCAGTCCATGGGGTCGCAAAGAGTCAGACATGACTGAGTGACTGAACTGAACTGAAAGTTTGTATATGTAATTGTCCTTTTGGTATTCTCAATAAAGAATTGTAGTCTGTTAACTGATTTTCTTAAAACAGTGCATCCAATCACATTACTCTTTGAAAATGCCTTCTTGCAGATCTCCATGGCTGTTGACTTGTTCTAAGTTATAACAACAGAGTGATACACAGAATTCGTCAGGTAGATGTGTCCTGCTTCGATTCAAGAATGTGATGTTGCTTTAATCCTCTTGTTAAAAACAGTGCGGTGTTAGCACAAGCTAGGGTACCAGCTTCAGGCTGACAGAAAATTGTATGAGCCACTGATCATGGAACATTGTTTGCTATCTGCTGCTGCTGCTGCTAAGTCGCTTCAGTTGTGTCTGACTCTGTGTGACTCCATAGACAGCAGCCCACCAGGCTCCTCTGTCCCTGGGATTCTCCAGGCAAGGACACTGGAGTGGGTTGCCATTTCCTTCTCCAATGCATGAAAGTGAAAAGTGAAAGGGAAGTCGCTCAGTCGTGTCCGACTCTTAGCGAACCCCATGGACTACAGCCCACCAGGCTCCTCCATCCATGGGATTTGCCAGACAAGAGTACTGGAGTGGGGTGCCATTGCCTTCTCCGTGTTTGTTATCTAGGTCTCCTAAAGAGACACTGTGAAATTATAGATTGTCATAGCTTCTTATAAAGTTGCCTAAAAAGAAGCTGACATAATATGATTAATCTCCCACACAACCTTTACATACCTGGTGCTTGGAAATGTTTTGATCAGATTATTTATTGAGTATGAAGTATGTATTCAGCATTGCACTAGCCACTCTAGGGGTTACCCAAGAAGCATATGGTGGGTCCTCTGTCCTTCAGAAGTTTTAAATCCACCTGAAACAATATGAATCATAAGAGGTGGGCACGTGACTCAGTAGAATCCAGGATGTTCTGCAGTACACTTCAGGCAGGAAACGCTTTTAAGAGTTCAGAGAGGACAGACACGAATGTCGACCGGAGTAGGTAGGTCAGGGTCACGTCTGGGGGCCGGAGAAGAGCTCTTTTGGTCTGCATTATAGAGCAGAAATGGCCTCTTGTTAGAGCTCCCAAGACTCAAGAGCCTTTTAGGAATAAAAATCATAAGTGTGCTCCTTGTCTAATGAAGAGTATCCTGTGTGTCTCGCATGTGTTCAAAGGCGGCGGCTGTAAGGAGCGGGGCCCAGGAGTGCTTTGATTACACTCCACGTTCTCGTTGAGCTGAGCCAAGTGATCACCTGCCTTTCCCCAAGGAAAATGTCTGAGTTATCTTGTCAGGGAAGAGGAAAGTTTCCTGTCATCCTTCTACTTGCTACAAAGGACAGAGGAATATTTCTCAGCTGAAAGGGAGAAATGTGTCTAGTCATATCCTCAGTGTCGCTGGATGTTAAAAACAGCAACATCTTTTCTGCCCCCTTTTTAGATGGCGCCTTGATGGAATGGCATGCGGTCACCAGTTTCACAGTCTTCATCTGTGTGTTTTCTGTTTTTATAAATTAGCCTGCACAACAAGGCCATTTAATCAAAACAGCAAAGCCAGGGTGACTGTGGGTCAGGCTGATGCAAAGGCTAGCATCTCAGATTTAACCCAGAGGATAATTTCCTTCCTGGTCGCCAGCATAACCACCCCAGGTTACTAGCACCAACAAAGTATGGTTTTGTGGCTGAAAATATATAACATATACACTGAGCATCCAGGAACAGTTTCTCTTTTGCTTGCAATGGCAGATACAGGGCCCTGGAACCGTCTGTAACCAGCATGAACACCCAGGCAAAACAGCTTGGACCAAAGCCTGGTGGCTAAGCAGAAACCTCCAGCCATTCACTCCATAAGCTCATTCATCCAACCACCAGTTGCTGAAACACCTGTGACGTGCTGGCCGCCTCGCCAGCTATGCGAAGATAAAGTCTCACTTCTGAGCTCTCTCTACCCCTAGGGAGCCATAGACATGGAAATACCTAATCAAAATGCAGTATGGGAAGACAGTTATAAACAAGGTGTCCTTTATTTCAGTAGAAGGCATGACTCACTCTAAATGAAGTGATAGGACGATTTCTGAGCTGCTGTGACTTGAAGGGCAAATGAGAGTTCTGGTGGAAAAAGGGAGAAGGGCCTGCAGTATAAGAAATTGCAAATAGTCCCGTATGGAGGGAGGGTCTGGAGGTTTGGGTTGCTGAGCTGGTGGTAAGTGATGGAAAGATGGGCTAAAGACAGACTTCCAAAGGGGCCTTGTTGGGTCCTCTGTCCCATGGGTCCTCTGCCAAACTGTTTTTTTTTTTTTTAATACCGAAAACATTTTGTATTGAAAACTGTAGTCACTCAGTTGTGTCCAACTCTTTGCGACCCCCTGGACTGTAGCCCACCAGGCTCCTCTGCCTATGGAATTCTCCAGGCAAGAATACTGGAGCAGGTAGCCTTTCACTTCTCTAGGGGATCCTCCTAACCTGGGGATCAAACCCAGTTCGCCCTCATTGCAGTCAGATTCTTTACCATTCGTATATATACAAACGTTTATATACCCCAATACAAAACGGGTTTCCCTGGTGGCTCAGACAGGAAAGAATCTGATTGCAATGAGGGAGACCCAGGTGATAGTTGTAGGTGAACAGTAAAGAGACTTGACCATACATATACATACTTCCATTCTCCTCCAACCCCCACCCCCACCCCATCCAGGCTGCCACGTAACCTTGAGCAGCGTTCCGCTGTGCTATCCAGCAGGTCCTTGTTGGTGATCCATTTTCAATCTAGCATGTGTACGTGGTTTAATTACTAAATCACATCTGACTCTTGCAACCCCGTGGACTGTAGCCTGCCAGGCTCCTCCGTCCATGGGATTTTCCAGGCAAGAATACTGGAGTGGGTTGCCATTTCCTTCTCCAGGGGATCTTCCAGACCCAGGAATCAAGCCCAGGTCTCCTGCATTGAAGGCAGATTCTTTGCCAACTGAGCTATAAGTCTAGCAGTGGGTACATGACCTTCCCAAAGCCCCTAACTATTATGCCAAACTTTGGAGTCAAGTGGAAGATCTCTAGCAGTTGATCATTGGGAGAATGACGTGGTAACTAGGTGTCTGTTTTGGACGTTTCCCTTTGCTTGTGGCTGGGGACTAGCTGGAAGTGACACTGAGGCTGGAAGAGAGTTATCAGGCTTTTCATCGCATGTGAGGGAGAGTTCCTGCTCTGGGTTTGCAGAAGGAGTCTCAGCAGGAGATCGACTGCTGGCCAGTTCTAACCACCACAGAAGTGAGTTCTCTGTGCTTCTCCTTTATTCAGCCAGTCCCTCGGGTGCTCCCATATTTACTCCTTAGATCTTTATGGAGAAAGTGCTATGTACTAGAAGCTTGGAGGGCTTTCCTGGTGGCTCAGGTGGTAAAGAATCTGCCTGCAATGCAGGACACCCAGGTTCAATCCCTGGGTTGAAAGATCCCCTGGAGAAGGGAATGGCAATCCGCTCCAGTATTCTTGCCTGGAAAATCCCGTGGACGGAGGAGCCTGGCGGGCTACAGTCCATGGGGTCACAAGAGTCAGGTGTGATTTAGTAACTAAGCCACCACCACGCACACATGCTAGATTGAATTCCAAGGACAGAGGAGGCTGGCAGGATCACAAGGAGTCAGACACGACTGAGGGACTAACATACACAGACACTTGGGGAGATGGTAGACATGTTCTACCCTGCCCTCTAAGAGTTTAAATATTGGAGCAAATGACAATCAGAGCAGTAGTTTCTGTAACTGAGTTTGATTCTCCTGGACCCAAGTTAAATGTAGCATCTGAAGATTGACGGTTGAAGGCATGCTAAAATAGTGCCCTTCAAATCTTCTCTGAATTGCCTAACAGGTAACCTCTAATGACGTGTTGAATGAAGGAATAGATAAATGAATGGATGCAAAGAGATGTCAGTCCCTCAGAGCTGCCTACGCTGTGGATTTTTCCTGGCTATGGGCTCCCGTCTCCACACTTCAGTCCACAGGTAGAGACAGACGTACAGAGTGGAGGTGTTCAGACACTGAGATCAGGAAAACCTACTTAGGTGCCCAGTTCTACATCTGCTAGGCTGGGGGAAGAGGAACAAGTCCCTTGACCTGTCTCAGTTTTCTGATCTTGAGAAAGTCTACCTTGCCAGGATAATATATAAACTGTTGAAAGAACTTAAGTCTAAAGATTAAATAAAATGATCTATTTTAGGGCCAGGCACAAAAGAGAACAGTTAAGGAGAAAGTGTCCTGGTTCTCGGGTCCCCTCGTGGCCTTTCTATATACAAAGAACTTGAAGGAGCTTCAGAATAACCCCAGCTCATGCCACTCTTCATCCTAAATCCTTAGAAGACTCTCTGTTGCTTTCTTTTTTGTTTTCTCTCAGTACAGCACTTAAGACCATCTCTGATTGAGTCAAGACCTATCTCTCCAATGTCATTACCCTTTCCCGATCTGGCATTACCACCATCCCTCCCAGGGCCTCTGCATTGCAGAGGACCCCGGAATCATAGAAAATTAACCAATCTAATCACATGGCCCACAGCCTTGTCTAACTCAATGAAACTATGAGCCATGCCGTGTAGGGCCACCCAAGAAGGATGGGTCATGGTGGATGGAGAGTTACAACAAAATGTAGTCCACTGGAGAAGGGAATGGCAAACCACTTCAGTATTCTTGCCTTGAGAACTCCATGAACAGTATGAAAAAGCAAAAAGATAGGACACTGAAAGATGAACTTCCCAGGTTGGTATGTGCCCAATATGCTACTGGAGAAGAGTGGAGAAATAACTCCAGAAAGAATGAAGGGATGGAGCCAATGCAATGGATGTAACTGGTGATGGAAGCAAGGTCCAATGCTGTAAAGAGTGATATTACATAGAAACCTGGAATGTTAGGTTCATAAAGCAAGGCAAATTGGAAGTGGTCAAACAGGAGATGGCAAGAGTGAATGTCACATTTTAGGAATCAGCAAACTAAAATGGACTGGAATGGGTGAATTGAACTCAGATGACCATTATATCTACTACTGTGGGCAAGAATTCCTTATATGGAATAGCCATCATAGTCAACAAGAGTCCAAAATGCAGTACTTGGACACATTCTCAAAAATAACAAAATGATCTCTGTTCGTTTCCAAGGCAAATCATTCAATATCATGGTAATCCAAGTCTATGCCCCGACCAGTAATGCTAAAGAAGCTGAAGTTGAATGGTTCTATGAAGACCTACAAGACTTCTATAACTAACACCCAAAAAAGATGTCCATTTCATTATAGGAGCCTGGAATGCAAAAGTAGGAAGTCAAGAGATACCTGGAGTAACAGGCAAATTTGGCCTTGGAGTACAGAACAAAGCAGGGCAAAGGCTAAAAGAGTTTTGCCAAGAGAACACATTGGTCATAGCAAATACCCTTTTCCAGAAATGCAAGAGAAGAGTCTACACATGGACATCATCAGATGATCAACACTGAAATCAGATTGATTATATTCTTTGCAGCCAAAGATGGAGAAGCTCTATACAGTTAGCAAAAACAAGACCAGGAGCTGACTGTGGCTCAGATCATGAACTCCTTATTGCCAAATTCAGATTTAAATTGAAGAAAGTAGGGAAAACCACTAGACCATTCAGGTATGACCTAAATCAAATCCCTTATGATAATACAGTGGAAGGGAGAAATAGATTTAAGGGACTAGATCTGATAGATAGAGTGCCTGAAGAACTATGGATGGAGGTTGGTGATACTGTACAGGAGACAGGGATCAAGACCATCCCCAAGAAAAAGAAATGCAAAAAAGCAAAATGGCTCCTTGAGGAGGCCTTACAAATAGCTGCAAAAAGAAGAGAATCCAAAAGCAAAGGAGAAAAGGAAAGATATGCCCATTTGAATGCAGAGTTCCAAAGATTAGCAAGGAGAGATAAGAAAGTCTTCTGCAATGATCAGTGCAAATAAATAGAAGAAAACAATAGAATGGGAAAGACTAGAGATCTCTTCAAGAAAATCAGAGATACCAAGGGAACATTTCATGCAAAGATGAGCTCAATAAAGGACAGAAATGGTAGGGACCTAACAGAAGCAGAAGATATTAAGAAGAGGTGGCAAGAATACACAGAAGAATTATACAAAAAAGATTTTCATGACCCAGATAATCACGATAGTATGATCACTCACCTAGAGCCAGACATCCTGGAATGCGAAGTCAAGTGGGCCTTAGGAAGCATCACTATGAACAAAGCTAGTGGAGGTGATGGAAATTCTAGTTGAGCTATTTCAAATTCTAAAAGCTGATGCTGTGAAAGTGCTGCACTCAATATGTCAGCAAATTTGGAAAACTCTGCAGTGGCCACAGGACTGGAAAAGGTCAGTTTTCATTCCAATCCCAAAGTAAGGCAATGCCAAAGAAAGCTCAAACTACCACACAATTTCAATCATCTCACATACTAGTAAAGTAATGCTCAAAAATTCTCCAAGCCAGGCTTCAGCAATACATGAACCAAGAACTTCCAGATGTTCAAGCTGGTTTTAAGAAAGGCAGAGGAACCAGAGATCAAATTGCCAATATCTGCTGGATCATCGAAAAAGCAAAAGAGTTCCAGAAAACTCTATTTCTGCTTTATTGACTATGCCAAAGCCTTTGACTGTGTGGATCACAATAAACTGTGGACAATTCTTCAAGAGAGGAAAATACCAGACCACCTGACCTGCTTCTTAAGAAATCTGTATGCAGCTCAAGAAGCAACAGTTAGAACTGGACATGGAACAGACTAGTTCCAAATAGGGAAAGGAGTACATCAAGGCTGTACATTGTCACCCTCCTTATTTAACTTATATACAGCGTACATCATGAGAAATGCTGGACTGGATGAAGCACAAACTGGAATCAAGATTGCTGGGAGAAATATCAATAACCTCATATACACAGATGACACCACCCTTATGGCAGAAAGCGAAGAAGAATTAAGGAGCCTCTTGATGAAAGTGAAAGAGGAGAGTGAAAAAGCTGGCTTAAAGCTCAACATTCAGAAAACTTAGATCGTGGTATCTGGTCCCATCACTTCATGGCAAATAGAAGGGGAAACAATGGAAACAGTGGCAGACTATTTTGGGGGGCTTCAAAATCACTGCAGATGGTGAATGCAGCCGTGAAATTAAAAGGCGCTTAATCCTTGGAAGAAAAGTTAAGACCAACCTAGACAGCATATTAAAAAGTGGAGACATTACTTTGCCAAAGCTATGGTTTTTCCAGTGGTCAGGTATGGTTGTAAGAGTTGGACTATAAAGAAGAATTGATGCTTCTGCACTGTGGTGTTGGAGAAGACTCTTGAGAGTCCCTTGGACTGCAAGGAGATCCAACCAGTCCATCCTAAAGGAAACCAGTCCTGAATATTCACTGGAAGGACTGATGTTGAAGCTGAAACTCCAATCCTTTGGCCACCTGATATGAAGAACTGACTCTTTGGAAAATACCCTGTTGCTGGGCAAGATTGAAGGGGGGAGGAGAAGGGGATGATAGAGGATGAGATGGTTGGATGGCATCACCAACTCAATGGACATGAGTTTGAGTAAACTCTGGGAGTTGGTGATGGACAGGGAGGCCTGATGTGTTGCAGTCCATGGACCCAGCCAAGAGTCGGACACAACTTAGCGACCGAACTGAACTGAGACCTTTATTTTGTATTACTCCAGGTTAGAATTTGCCAATGTGAGTTATTTGTATGAGATTTTGAAGGGAGCAGGAGAAGCCATTATTTTATGGAGGTGATTACAGTCCGACTGGTGGTAATTTGGTTTTCATGATCACATATTCATTCTTTACCAGGAGCAAGCCAGGAGCTGTTTTCCGCAAGAAGAATAGTATGGATAGGCCAAAATGTTCACTCAGTATTCCCATAGTGAATGGAAAAACCCAAATGAACTTTTTGGCCAACTCAAGAGTTAGTTTGCTGAAGAAGACATAGCTATTCCTCTAATAGGTCTGCAGAGTGAGTCTCCTGTCCAGGCTTTTAGATTTCTAATCCGGCATCTCAGACTTCTTTCACCATCTGATCTGCTAGATCAAAACACCCAAGCTCTAGAGCAGCTTATGCATTAATAGTTGTTTGGATGTGTAACAGACCCTTCTCTTGTTTTAACCCCTGGCGAAACTGTCTGACTTAATAAAACTCAGTAAATCGATTAGAACTGCACACTTAACTGTGACATGTGGGACCTGCTGTATCGAGCTATTTCTACCAGACCTTGGGCCCCTCAGTTCTAGGAGGTGTGTGTGTGTGTGTGTGTGTGTGTGTGTGTGTGTGTGTGTGTGCATGTGTGTGTGTGAGTCGCTCAGTCGTGTTTGACTCTTTGGTAGAAGGCGTAAGACCATGCAACTTCAGTTGCATCTCCACAGAGCACTTCAACATCCCCTAGCCTGCCAGGCCCCTAGAAATTTCCCCATAGATTTGGGTTTCTGCTCTCAGCCACAAGAAGAGCATATCCCAGGTAGGGGATGGTCCTTTAGCCTAGTTCCCAGAAGAAGATACTTGAAGCAGCACCAAACAGAGCTACAGGCAAGCAGAAGATCTGTGAGCAAGACACAACTTGTGGTTATAAACTTCTGAGACGTGGGGCTTATTTGTTATCATAGTAAAATCTAACTGATGTACCTCTCTTATCCCAGCCAGATGTATTTTGTAACCTCTTGCAGGCCCCTTTCTCACTGCCATTTTCTTGACTGGCAAGTCAAAAGGATGTCTTTCCTTCTCTTGTTCCTGATTCCAGTCTTCAATTCAGAAGTCTTTTCTTTCTTAATCCCCAGATGGGAAATAAGTTCTCCAGGTTTAACACCAAAACACTTTAGTTACATCACTTTAATGGTTCAGCACTTTCTATCTTGCAGTTTACGATCTGTTTACACGCCTGCTGTAGCTCTTCGGGTTGGTTTCTCAATATCTGCTCCTTGTGAAATGGTTAGTCGAAGCCAAACATTTTGGCCCCGTGCTTTCGTCAGTTCTAGTCTTAGGAGTGCTCCTGGACTCACACCTTGGCTAGAGGAAAAACAGGGGAAAGCTCTGCTGGATTTCTAGGAAAAGTTTCCCTGTTCCCCCAATTTTTTAAAAATAGATACTGAAGAGAGAGGCAGCCCTTCCTACCTACCCCCCAGCACCCTCCTCACCACCTTTCTTTCTCTGCTCACAACGTGAAGATCAAGCAAACTCCAAGCTGAAAGCACCGAGAAGGAGTGTCCTGCCTGCAGAGCTCCAGCCCGTGAGCCGCTCCCCCAGAGACCATCCCCAGAGATTTCTCCACGACACAGGGGCGGGCCTCGGCCGAGTTAGACACTTGAATAATTTACTGCATGAGTTAATAAAAAGAAAGTCTTTCAGGTTCTATATGTTTAGGATATAAGATCTTTGAGTAAATCATAATTCGTCAATGATGATGTGATGACAGCCTGGGAAGTTGGTGGAGAAGCTGCTTAATCAAGATACTCATGTACATTTGCTAGAAAGCAAAAACAAACAAACAAACAAGTAAACTTTTAAGGAAATGAATCACTGAAAAGGAAAAAAAAATAGAGAAATAACTTTCTGGAACAAAACTTGTATAATCTCCCTTCCTGAGGTCTTTGTAAGCCAGATGAAAGGTTGTACAGATATTCGTGTGTGCAGGAAATCCAGGTTTAATTCTACCCGTAGGATTTCAGTAAGTATGGCCAAACTAAATAAGGATGTGAACCAATTCGCTGGTGTCATTGTCGAAAGGCTACACGTTAAATCCGGTCATTTATCAATATTATGTGAATAAAACTGACAGATTTCTTTTCAGTTTTCATATATCTCTGTGTAGTAGTTTTCTATCATGTCTTTTAAAGAATACAGTTTAACATCTAATCACCACAGTTCAGAGTAGCCATTTTCAAACTCGCTGCGGAAGCTTGTGCATAGCGATCTGATTTCTATCAGTAAGCTGTATTTTGACAGTTTCTGCATTGAACAAACTCGTAGGTGATACGTCTTAGGGACCTTCCTAGCACGGAGGACCTTGAGGCTCCAAAATAGGGATGGTCTTTTGAAGACCTGAGAAAATTGTTTTAACTCCTCTGAATTGTTCAGCTTCTAAACATGGAATAATTAAAACTAAAGTAACACTTTCAGTAAGGTAAGGGAGGCTTTTTTTTTGTTTGTTTTATCTGGAGAAATAGATGTTGATGTCAGGACTACATTGATAGGGGCCGTTGAGCTTTCAATTCTTAGATTAAAAAAGAAAAATTACAAAATCCATTATATAATCATTAATTCCTAAGTTCCTTCACCCTTGAAAACAAGAAAAACCCAGTTTTTCTCAATCTGTAATTCCTTTACCTCTTATCTTAAATCCTAAATGCATAGATATTCCTGGGGAGAATGAGAAAAGCAGGGCCTAACACGGTTACTGGGAAAATTAAAAATGGAAGTTCTCATTTAAGTCATTGCTTGCTTGCTTGCTTGCTTGCTCAGTCGTGTCTGACTCTTTGCAACCCTATGGACTGAAGAACACTCGAGTGGGCTGTCATTTCCTCCTCCAGGGGATCTTCCCGACCCAGGGATCAAAGCTGCCCTTCCTACATCTCCTACACTGCAGGCGGATTCTCCACCTGCTGAGCTATCAGCAGGGAAATCCATCCTGCACCAATATTTTCCCTCTTGCAACACTGAAAAATAATCTGCTTCATTCAAGTGAAATGGCATGTCTCATATGACAGACCTCTGAAGAATCAATATTCTTCCAAAAGTGTGGGGTTTTGTCCTCTCGTGCACAGTGTGTGAGTCTCTGTATTGCACTCAGCCTGTAGAGGCTGTGCCATCTCAGGGCAGTGATGGAGACTGGGCAGGAGTGGAGAACCTAACGTATGATTTCTGACTTGGATATCGACTGACAAGAAAATGTGAAAGTAAAATCATTCCTTGTCCCATGACTCAGTTTTCTTCTTTGGAAAATGACTACATTATATTACAAAATCTTAGCACACAGTGCTGAGGAAAGCAGGTCAGATATTCTCTTTCAGACTTTTCTTTATTTGAAAAAAATCATTAACTTTGTATTCATCAATTCCAATCTTACAAGGAATAAGTTCTTAGCATACGGCTGTTGAATCACATCCTATAATAGCACAAAGGTGCATTTGTGGATGGAAGGTTTCGTTCAAAACATGGATTCAGAACAGTGGGCTTCGTTTGACTTTCTGGGACAGACGTTGAGCAGCCATCCGAGGGGTGACCTTGACAGGGACTTCTTAGTGGGGAGAGGGCTTGAAAGAAAGAGGAGGCAAGCTGGGGTCTTGCGCTGTTTCCAGGCTGGTAACAAACAGGACAAGTGGGAAGCAGAAGAGAGGGCGTGTTTCTCCTTTGTTTTTTCATTTGCCTTGTTGGTTAGTGTTAGTCGCCCAGTCGTGTCCGACTTTGGGACCCCATGGACTGTAACTCACCAGGCTTCTCTGTCCATGGAATTCTCCGAGCGAGAATGCTGGAGTAGGAAGTCGTTTCCTTCTCCAGCTGATCTTTCCAACTCAGAGACTGAACCTGGATCTCTCATGTTGCGGGCAGGTTCTTTACCATCTGAGCCACTAGAAGTCCCAGTGGCTTCTATTTACCTTGTCTTCTATTAAAGATACGAAATCAGTACTTAATGAGATAATAATATTATTTTAGACGTTTATGACCAAAGATTAATTGTATACCAATTCTAAGTTGCCTAAATAGTGGTTTGTTGTCATTGCTTGACATATTTGCTGCTGCTGCTAAGTCGCTTCAGTCGTGTCCGACTCTATGTGACCCCATAGACGGCAGCCCACCAGGCTCCTCTGTCCCTGGGATTCTCCAGGCAAGAACACTGGAGTGGGTTGCCATTTCCTTCTCCAATGCATGAAAGTGAAAAGGGAAAGTGAAGTCGCTCAGTCGTGTCCAACTCTTAGAGACCCCATGGACTGTAGCCTACGAGGCTCCTCTATCCATGGGATTTCCCAGGCAAGAGTACTGGAGTGGTAACACAGTAATATTGTGGTAGTTGACTAGAGACTCTGAAAAAGACAATTTTTTTTCAATTTCCTTTGGAGTTTTATTGGCATTCACTCATTTTTATAAAATATTAAGTAAGAGGCTAAAAATAAACATGACATATGAAGTGGCTGTGAAAGCTGCCTCTCAGGTCTTAGCTACAGGGGGCATAACTGACCAGCTGCCCCACTACTGCATTCAGAAATGCATCCCCACCACTTTGGCTCCAAGACCTTGCTTCCCATGGGCTGCTCCCAGGGCAGTGAGTGAGTGAGGCAGGGTTATTACTCGAACCCTTTCCTGGAAGACAGGGACTCTTCAGATGGACACTTGTGGCTTGTGCATGCGTGCATGCTAAGTCATTTCAGTCGTGCCTTCCTGACCCAGGGATTGAACCCCGAGTCTCTTGTGTCTCCTGCCCTGGAAGGCAGGTTCTTTGTGGCTTGAGGAAGCCCTGTGGCTCAAGCCTTCCACAATAGTTTTGCCAATACTTCCTTAAAACTGCACTGCAGTCTGAGATCCTTCTCCATCATCCTTCCTTCTTCCTCTTCTCCAAGGTCTTGGCTCTTCCAACCTCTTTTGCTTCATTTCCTATGCTTCTCCCAGAGACATGTCCCTTTGGGAGATCTCATCTTGAGTCTCTCATTGGGGTTCAGATTAGCACAAGATAAAGGAAGGAAACTAGTCATTTGTTGACTGATACCTATGTAACCAACAGCATTCATCATTTGATATTTATTGGCTGTCTAACATGCGCCAAGCACTGTGGTAGCATTTGATGACAACAGAAACAAATATTTGAGCTCTGAAGAGATTTCAGAGATCTTATAAGACCAAGTGTTGACTCAGTATCCAATCTCATCACTGAGACGAAGAAAAATTGTGGTTTGATTTTGGAAAGAGGCAGCAGATTACTAAAGAAGCAGCTGGACACGCAGGCAGGCCATGAGGGTTACATTTTCCTTGGCACTATCCTCTCTACAGTTTGATCCACAAACTCAACTTTCCAACGCTCCAGATTTAATTAAGCTCTTATGCACTGACTCACACCAAGCAGACAAATATTCAGAGTCACCATTGACCTCCACACCACTGTGTCTAGTGCTCAGATCTCAGTCCTCATCTTACGGGACTGTCCATAGCATTTGGCAGTCACTCTCTCTGCTCTGGAAACTATGACATCACCTGGCTTCCAGGCACTGTAGGCTTCTGGGTTTCCTCTTCCCTCCCTGGCCATTCAGGCGTTGGCTCTCGCTTGTTCTTCTTCATGCATTTGGCCTCTTATCATTGTTGTGCTCTGGAGCTCAACCCTTGGACTTTTTTTCCTATCCTTCCCCTCAGCAGTTTCATACAGCTTCTTAAAAAAAATATTATCTTATAATATAATATGTTTATATAATAGTGACTTCAGAATTTATGTTTCTAGTCCACACCTCTGCTGCAAATTCCATACTCATGTTCAAATGCCTACTTGACATCTCTATTTAGATGTCTAATTAACATCTCACACTGAATATGTCCTAAACAGAATTCATATCTGCCCACCCTAATTCGCTTTTTCTATAATCTGCCCATCTCTGGTAATGGCAACTCCTTCCTTTCAGCTACTCAAGCCAAAAGTCCTAGAGTTATTCTTGAACTTCTTTCTTATAGAGCCTGTACTCAATTCAAGAGCAACTTCTTTCAGTTCAGCCTTAAAAATATTTCCCAACTGCAAACTGATATTACTACCTCGACGATACTGTCACCTTGGACTGAGCCACCTCCATAGCTCGCCCCTCCTGTACTCGGGCTTCCCAGGTGGCACAGCGATAAAGAATCTGCTTGCAACATAGGAGACGCAAAAGACTCAGGTTCAATCCCTGGGTCCGGAAGATCTCCTGGAGTAGGAAATGGCAACCCACTCCAGTAATTTTGCCTGGAAAATCCCGTGGACAGAAGAGTCTGGTGGGCTACAGTCCATGGGACTGCAAAGAGTCAGACACGACTGAGCAGCTGAGCACACACACACTTGCACTCTTGTATCCATGCAGCATTATAATCTATTCTCAGCACAACACCCAGTGATTATGCTAAAAATTCCATGTTAATAATTCCATGATGTTAACAATTCATGTTAAAAATTCCAGATGAAGTGTCATGAACTAAACTGTGTCCCCTTGAAATTCATATGTTGAAGCCCTAATCATCAGTACATTAGAAAATTCATGTGTTGGGTTACAGGGTCCTTATAGAGGTAATTTGGTTAAAAAACAGTCACGAGAGTTGGCCATAATCCAATACAACTGGTGTCCTTCTAGGAAGACAAGATTAGGACATGGATGATACCCAGACTGAGGGACGACCAGGTGACGACCCCGCAGGAAGGCTGCCTCCAGGGAGAGAGGTCTCAGGAGCAGACAGCCCCACTGGCACCTTGACTTTGGATGTCCAGCCTCCAAAACTACGAGAAAATAAAGTTCTGTTGTTTATGCCATCCAGCCTTGTGGCAACCTTAGAAAGCTTTTATGAGATGATAAAATTCCTCTTCTTAAAATCCTCCAATTGTTTCCCATCCTCCTGAGAGTTCTTACAGGTGTCTACAAGGTCCACAGACTGGTCCCCAGATCCCAGGTAGGGGGTGCATGGTGGAATAACCTTAATTGCCAGCAGCCTGAAGCCTTCCACGCCTTTCCCCACGATCTGGTCGCTCTCTCCAAGCCAGTGGCACCACTGACCTGTATCCTCTCCTCTGGACAGCAGAATAAAAGTGAGCTCAGTTTTTACCTTTCTAACCTCTCATTTTGTGTTTTCATTTAGGGCATCTTCCTTTGGCTGTGTCTACATTAATGATTAGACTTTAGGGCCACATAAACCTTGAATAAATTATTGAAACTACGTGAGTCTTAATTTCCTCATATATAAATGGGGGATAACTTGGGAATAATAATATCTATTTTGTAGAGTCTTTTTTATTGAGTCAGAAAAAGTGTATTGAACATGGTAGGTGGCATGCACTGTGGTACAAAGATAAAACTATATAAAATCTATAAAGCATGACCCTCATAACTTGGCTTATATGAGTTGCTTGATAAGTGATACTGTTGTTGATATATCACTGCTTTTTTTTTTATTATTTATTGTTGCTGTTATGACTGTTTTCTCATCCTGATCTTTACTCTGAGAGATGGTTTGTCTTTTTAATGTGGCTTTTGCATAGATGATCTCATTCATTATTTTCTACTTTTCAAGTTTAACCCTAATAATCCTGAAACCCCTGATCTGCAGTTGATCATCCTGTCTCTGGTTTTCTCCTACACATTCAAATTTCTTAAGAGGGTTAACTTTGCTCCCTGTCTCTCTTTACTCATCTCCCACTTATTTCTCAACATGCTCCAATCTACTTTTTCATCTCCATCTCTTCCCATAACAATTTTATCATCAGTAATCTAAGACCCTTGTTGCTTGTATTAGTTGGCTAGGACTGCCATAATGAAATAGCTAAGCAGTTTAAACAACAGAATTTCTTTTCTTACAGTTTGGGAGGATGGAAGTCCAAGATCAAAATGCCAGCCCTTTTGTTTGTTCACAAGGCCTCTCTCCTTGATTTGCAGACGGTCACCTTCTCCCCGTGTCCCCACATGGGTTTTCCTCTGTGTACATGTATCTCTGGACTCTCCTTTTCTTCTTATAAGGACACCAGGTGTATTGAATGAGGTCCCAACTTCAATTTAACATTAACATTAATTTGCCTCTTTGAAGGTCCTGTCTCAAAAAACAGTTAATGGGGCAATAGTGCTTCAACCCTTGAATTTGGAAAGGTAGAACTCAGTCCAGTCCAGTTCAGTTCAGTTCAGTCACTCAGTTGTGTCCGACTCTTTGTGACCCCAAGAACCACAGCATGCCAGGCCTCCCTGTACATCACCAATTCCTGGAGTTCACCCAAACCCATGTCCATTGAGACAGTGATGCCATCCAACCATCTCATCCTCTGTCATCCCCTTCTCCTCCTGCCCTCAATCTTTCCCAGCATCAAGGTCTTTTCAAATGAGTCAGCTCTTTGCATCAGGTAGCCAAAGTATTGGAGTTTCAGCTTCAACATCAGTCCTTCCAAGGAATACCCAGGACTGATGTCCTTTAGGATGGACTGGTTGGATCTCCTTGCAGTCCAAGGGACTCTCCAGAGTCTTCTCCAACACCACAATTCAAAGGCATCAATTCTTCGGCACTCAGCTTTCTTTATAGTTCAACTCTCACATCCATACATAACCACAGGAAAAACCATAGCCTTGACTAGATGGACCTTTGTTGGAAAAGTAATGTCTTTGCTTTTTAATATACTGTCAAAGTTAGTCATAACTTTTCTTCCAAGGAGTAAGCATCTTTTCATTTCATGGCTGCAGTCACCATCTGCAGTGATTTTGGAGCCCCCCAAAATAAAGTTTGCCAGTGTTTCAACTGTTTCCCTATTTGTCATGAAGTGATGGGACCAGATGTCATGATCTTAGTTTTCTGAATGTTGAGCTTTAAGCCAACTTTTTCACTCTCCTCTTTCACTTTCATCAAGAAGCTTTTTAGTTCTTCACTTTCTGCCATAAGGGTGGTGTCATCTGCATCCAGCCCAGCGTTTCTCATGATGTACTCTGCATATAAGTTAAATAAGCAGGGTGACAATATACAGCCTTGACGTACTCCTTTTCCTATTTGGAACCAGTCTGTTGTTCCATGTCCAATTCTAACTGTAGCTTCCTGACCTGCATACAGATTTCTCAGGAGGCAGGTCAGGTGGTTGGGTATTCCCATCTCTTTCAAAACTTTCCACAGTTTATTGTGATCCACACAGTCAAAGGCTTTGGCATAGTCAATAAAGCAGAAATAGATGTTTTCCTGGAACTCTCTTGCTTTTTTGATGATCCAGCAGATGTTGGCAATTTGATCTCTAGTTCCTCTGTCTTTTCTAAAACCAGCTTGAACATCTGGAAATTCAAGGTTCATGTATTGCTGAAGCCTGGCTTGGAGAATTTTGAACATTTCTTTACTAGTGTGTGAGATGAGTGCAATTGTGCAGTAGTTTGAGCATTCTTTGGTATTGCCTTTCTTTGGGATTGGAACTCAGTCCATAATATACTAAATATTTTTTTTCTTTTGCTTATTGTATTTGACCTTACACAGAATTCAGGAGTATTGTCCACTCTAACCTTCTTGAAACCCTTTCTTCTCTAGGTTTCTAGACACCCCACGTGCTCCTAAATTTTCTCCTACTCTTCTGACCACTTCTGGGAGACCATTTTCAACTTATCTTTCATGCTCCAACAATTAAATGTTGGAGTTCCTGGACCTTAATTTCTTCCTTTCTCACTCTGTCCTCTCTTTCTTCACGAGCTCAAGCACCCACATGGGATCCCACTAAGAGGAAACTCTTCATTTTTTTAATCAATAAATGAGAAGTATTGACCTGCTTGAAATAGAAGAAGCCTTAAGAAAAACACAGTGTTAATGCTATTTTTGCTTTTTTTTTTTTTAGTGCTATGTTTTGGTCCTGTATAGAATGTTTGTTATATTGAAAGACGTTTACCCCCTAAAATCACCTGTCATTCCACTATACCACCACACTCATGAGAGGGAATTTCCAGGGTAATCTCAGATTTACTTGTGTGGCCCTTTACAGAGCTGACCCACAAGTGTAGCTCCTCTTGACATCAAGGTGGTGGGAGAATGGGGAATTCCAAGTTGCAGAGTGCATGAAAAAACCTTTTAAATGTTAACTGATAACCATCTCCGTTGCGAGCATTCTGTGACTCTGTCACTTTATGGTTAAGGACTCTGATGTTATTACCACACACCCTCAGTGTGAAAGAGGGGAATTTTTCTTAGTCTGAGCTGAGTTGTTACTTTGCTAGGTATGGTGACCAGTTTCAACATACTACAGCTCTCCAGATTTTAGATGTAGTTACACAGTTCTTGACATAATATGTTACTAATTATTATTAACTATAAATGAAAGAAGTAAAATCAAGTCATTGGCAAAGAACACATACATTGAGCATCTGTATTAGGTACTGAGCATTGTGCTTCTAAGGGAGAGAGAAAGCAAGAGATGATAAGATGGGAAGGTCCCAAGACAAGCTCATGGACCTCACTAGTGATGCGTGACTGTTCATTGTACTCAGAACCATCTGCTGCTGCTGCTGCTGCTAAGTCACTTCAGTCGTGTCCGACTCTGTGCGACCCCATAGACAGCAGCCCACCAGGCTCCCCTGTCCCTGGGATTTTCTAGGCAAGAACACTGGAGTGGGGTGCCATTTCCTTCTCCTCAGAACTATCTACATTGGATCATCTGTTCAATCTACTAACACACACACATCTTAGCTAGCCACCCTCTGCACTGACCCTCTGTATGTTTGCCCGAAGGCAGCCTAACTCTACTTTGGACTTAAATATGCAGTTCCAACCATCCAAGCTTCTTTCACCAGGAACTATTTAATTACACACAGTCCGTGTTTGTTCTGAGCTGAATTAGCCTAAGTGATAATTTGATCAAAACCTCCAACTGAATTTTGCTCAAAGGCATCTAACTTGTCAAATGTCATATAATTACCATTCCTATATTTATATATTTATATTCTTTCAAAGACTCTAACACAAGATAGTTCCAGCAAACTGAGTGACTGTTTGTTGGATTTGGGGGTTTTTCTCTTTGCCTAACAAATTTGATTGTATTTAAGGAAACATACGCACTAAAAAATTTTCCTTTCTCTGGAAAATGTAGAATTTCATGTGTCAATTCTGTGCACTGTGAGTGACGTAATCCCATTCAACCTAAACTTGAGGATGGGTGGGATTCAATCTAAAACTTGAGGATGGATGGGATTTCCCCATGAGTGCCCAAACTGGGGGCAGGGGTGGGGGCACATTAGAAATAATGGAGAAACAGATACCTTAGGTTAGGGGTCCTCAATCTTTGGGATCTAATGCCTGATAATCTAAAGTGAAGATGATGTAGTCAAAATATAAATAAAGTGCACAATACATGTAATATGCTTGAATCATCCAGAAACCATCTCCCCATCTCCTTGGTCCATGGAAAAAATTATCTTCCACAAAACTGGTCTGTGGTGCCAAAAAAGTTGGGCACCGCTGCTTAGGTAACTTAACTTTGAAGAAAAAAATAAAAGGAATGACTTCACCCCATTTCAAGTGGAGTTAAGTGGGTTTCAGTAAAATGGAGATTAAGTGTGCTGGAATGATTTGTTCTTCCCAGGCCCGCTCCCTTTCCCATCAACGCCTCTGAGTTTTTCCTATATATGGGGCTCTCGCTGAATTCTAAAGAAACTCAGGGAAGTGAAGAGGAAATGAGAGCAGGATGAAAAAAGACCTCTTGATTTCAGCTGAGTTTACCTAGGTGGTAAAAAAGGTGGGGAAAGTAACTGTTTCAACCTTAGAAAACAGTTTGGTAGTAAGAAAAGTCCACTTGAGCTCAACTTCAATTTCCTCTTTGATGGCTAAATAAATGTTAAATTACTTTGTAAATATTTTTAAACGAGTGGTTTTGGAGTGGGAGCGGTGAAGAAAGAAAGGGGGAGAAAAGGTTAACTACCACACATAAAACAACCAGCTCACAGAGCCGCTGGCCAACTTTTACAGCTGGATTCTTATAAACTCCTTGAAGAGTTGGGTGAAGGACGGGTTTATGAGGTTACCATGGTAGTTCCACAGTTTTTTTTTTTTTTTTTGACAAAATATTGTGACCCTGAAGCAGATGTATGATGGGGAGGTAGGCATAGGGGCTGGGACAAGTAGGAAGGAATTTAAGACCCTCACTAAATATTTCAGCAGAGAGAGTCTCACCGAAATGTCACTGGATTTAATTAGCCTTAGAGTGAAAGGTGAAGGGTTAATCCAAGGTCAGAGTGGGGGAAAATGAAGCCTGCGACACAAGCAGCTCTGCTATTTGCTGAACGCACACTGTCTGCCAGTAGAATAGTAAATCAGCCCAGTGTGCGGAAGAACAGGCTCTAAGTCAGTGTGATGTCATGGTGTTCGCTTATTTCATTTCCATGTGCATTTCTCCCAGCTTCTGTCAATGCAGTCATTCTGAAGTGTTGAAAGTGTCTGCCAAGTGAGAAAAAAGTGTTTTCCAATTTTGAAAGTGAGAAACAATTTGATTGAACTCAATTAGAAACTATTAAATTTTGTTTAATTGTGTTGATGTCTGTATTTGCCTGTTTACACTACAAAAAAAAAAATTGTTTCTCCTTATTCTGAAGGAAAAAAAATTTTTGGAGCTGACATTATTTTCCTTCCTGCATTATCCATAACAAACTTAGTTGAGTAGAACACACTCTGTGTGGAATAAGGCAAGATTTGTCCAGCATCTTGAGCACCTCCAGTGTTCATTAACTGATTCCACAGATATTTCTTGAACATCGAGCCATGTTCCCACTAATCAAGTCAGAAGAGTTCTGTCTTCATAGAGCCCCGATGGACTGGGACGCAGAACAGTGGCTTCTCTTTAGGGTAGAGGTCTCAGGTGGCAAGAGGATAGTTTTAGTACATTAACCAAAAGAGTGCTTAAATGGTTAGTCACCTTTGCAGTCACCAAATGGTGCTGGTGGTAAAGAACCTGCCTGAGGATGCAGGAGACGTGAGAGACATGGGTTTAGCTCCTGGGTCGGGAAGATCCCCTGGAGGAGAGCATGGCAACCCACTCCAATAGTCTTGCCTGGAGAATCCTACGGACAGAGGAGCCTGGCGGGCTACAGGCCATGGAGTCGCACAGTCAGACACGACTGAATGACGGAAGCACGCACCATGCACCTTTGCAAAGAACAGTCACTGAGACACAAACTGATCGGCCAAAGCTCACCAACTATTCTAGTGTGTACAGACATACTGAATAGTTCTCTGACTTAACCAGATGCTTCACAGTACTTTTTTTTTTGGTTCTGATTATGCAAGTTTGACTTAATGTTTAAAATTCAATCAATATAACTAACTATATATATACAATAAGCAAGAAAAATTATACAATCATCTCAAGAGATATAGAAAGATCATTTGGTCACATTCAAGTGTTTCTTATATAAATTCCTCATATATACTTTTATGTAATATTAAAGACATATTTTAACTTAAAAATTTTTTTTCTGGATCTGCACAAATATAAGTTTAATACGCAACTCAAAAGGAGTATTTACAGGGAAGCCTGACGTGCTGCCTGAGTCCATGGGGTCTCAAAGAGTCGGACAAGACTGAGTGACTGACCAGCAGCAGCTCTGGTTGGAGTGATGTGAATGAGAAATTTCCCCTATTCACCACTAGTAAAAGAGGAAAATCAGCTGGCTTTTACAGAGTCGTAAAATGGTGAACTCCCAAGAGGCTACTGGAAAATGTGAAGATGAAAAGAAATTGTGTGCCGACGTTTAACCATGTTATCACATTAGGCATAGACATCAATCCAATCCAATCACAGCAGTGTTAGCCAAGGAACGCTAGCTTCAGCAGAAAGCAGTGGGCAGTTCTAAGTACCCTGGATTCTGTGGAAGATTTTAGAAGGCGCTCCAGTCAGGGATGGGCTTAAGGAGAATGGCCAAAGATTAAGTATAAGCCAGGGTGAAGGCTGCAGGCCCCCACCAGCTGCCCTTCCAGGGCTGACCTTGGAGCTTAAGGGCCTGACAGCTGTGAACTTTAGCAGTTGTGGAAATAAGATACCGCAGTTTCTTTACTCCTACCCCAACAGCTCGTGCAAGTCATCCAGTTGAAATCTCTTTACTGAAAGCCTCTCTGGGCAGATGCTGAACTGGGTGCTGAAGCACAGTCCTGGACGAGAATACACTGTCCTTGCGCAGATCAGTTGAGTTGGTGGTGCAGGAGTGGGGGCTGGTGATTTGGCTATTTCTGTAAACTGATGTTTTCATTAGACTGTGTTGAGTCCCTCTTGCTCTGATGCTGCTGGTGATCTCTGCTGTCCAGGTACACAGAAGCACAAGGACCTTTACTCTGGGAGGCTCATGGGTAGCTGCCACGAAGGGGAAAGTCCCCTGGAGGTCTCTGCAGGTGGCAGGAGACGTCACCAGCGCCTCCTCAGTGCTTGGAGGGTCTGTCCTGTCCTACTCTCCTTGCAGCTATTCAGAACTGTTAGACTGGTGCACGCTGGCAGTTCACATTCTACCTACCTCCTTTCATTGCTGAAAACCCAACACTCTGTGGGAACCGGCCTGTTCTACAAGTGGCGTGTATTAATAAGAAGCCCATTAACATAAGTATCTGTGTCTGGAAGAGTCATTGGGAAAACAGAAACAGGGGACATGATACTCCTAGTCTAATGACATAAATTTTCATGGGATTCTTAGCTGATTGCCTCATAAATGCTCAAACTAAACTGACACTAATCACTCTTACTCATCCACAGATTTTCATCTTCCACTCAAGAAGTGTGTGCACGTGTGCTGAGTCATTTTAGTCATGTCTGACTATGCGATCCTATGGACTGTAGCTCATCAACCTCCTCTGTCCATGGGATTCTCCAGGCAAGAACACTGGAGTGGGTTGCCATGCCCTCCTCCAGGGGATCCTCCCTACCCAGGAATCAAACCCATATCTCTTATGTCTCCTGCATTGGCAGGTGGCTTCTTTACCACTAGCGCCACCTGAGAAGCCCCTGCTCAAGGAATTCGTTGTTGCTGTTCAGTTGCCCAGTCCTGTCCAGCTCTTTGCCACACCATGGACTGCAGCATGCCAGGCCTCCCTGTCCCTCATCACCTCCCGGAGTTTGCCCAAGTTCGTGTTCATTGCACTGGTGGACCTGCCCAGTCATCTCATCCTCCAAAGCCCTCTTCTCCTTCTGCCCTCAATCATTGCCAGCATCAGGGACTTTCCTGAGTCATCTGTTCACATCAGATGACCAAAATACTGGAGCTTTAGCTTTGGCATCAGTCCTTCCAGTGAATATTCAGGGTTGATCTCCCTTAAGATTGACTGGTTTTTTTCTCCTTGCCATCCAAGGGACTTTCAGGAGCCTTCTCCAGCACCACAGTTCAAAGGCATCAATTTTTTGGCATTCCACTTTCCTTATGGTCTAGCTCTTACAGCCGTATGTGACCGCTGGGAAGGCCACAGCCTTGACTATATGCAAGACTAATGTCGCTGGGAAGACCATCACACTGCCTAGGTTTGTCATTATTTCCTGCCAAGAAGCAATAGTCTTCTGATTTCACGGCTGCAGTCACCATCCACAGTGATTTTGGAGCCCAAGAAGAGGAAATTTGTCACTACTTCCACCATTTCTCCTTCTATTTGAAGGGAGAACAGATACACTTAATTTGAACTAAATGAAAGCCAAACAACATCAAAAATTCTGCCTAAAAGTAATGGCTGTCACTGTTAAATACTACTTAAAGCCAGTTTTGGAAAGTAGTTGTTACTCCTAGAAAGAAAGGATGTAGGATTTCAGTTCAGAAGTATGCACGTTTCTACGACGTCAGGAGTCAATGGCACGGTCACTCTGTTTCCCTGATTCTTGGTTAACCAGATGGTTATCAGAAAATTCTCCCTTGAACTTTGTTAATAGGAAAAACCCTTCCATGATAGTAGCTCTCTTCTTATAAATTCAAGTAGAATGGTTGTATGAATATGCCTAGTATCTCTTAAAGCTGTAAATGTGTGCTTAGTGTAAAAGAAAAACAATTTCAAAAAAGGCTGACCCTGAAACTCCAAACCCATTAAGATCTTCTTGAAATCTGTGGAAGAAGAAAGCCAAGGTAAGGTTGAATTTGTTTTTCCTACTGGGAAATCAAATAACAAGTAAGGGTTCCCATTCAGGTCTGCTATGCTTGTTGATAACCACTTAAATTTCCTGTGAGCTAAATCCTCCGTGACCACTTCGATAAACATTTATGAAGTACCTTCTTAAGGACAAGACTCTGTACCAGATTTACAGGTAATTTAAAGATGATGTGAATCTTACTGAAGATTTGGTATCTGGTGATTAAATTTTATTCACGGAAGTGGGGTGTGAGTGGTGCCTGAGCTCATATATAAAGGCATTCTCTTGGTGGTTGGATTTTCTTATCTGCAGATGTCCATGCTGGGAAGAGCAATGCCAATCAAAGCCTCCAAACTGCTGTACACGGACACAGTTTTGTTTTTTTTCCTGAAAATGGTTCTAGCAACAAAATTTCCCAGCTCTGACAGTGAACAACATAGAAGGCATTACACGAAGTGAAATAAATCAGCCTGAGAGAGACAAACACTGTGTGATCTTACTTACATGTGGAGTCTAAAAAAAATAAATCACACAAACAAAAAAAGAACTCATATGGCGAATAGACGGGTGCTTGACAGAGGCAGAGGAGTGGGCACTGGGATGGACAAAATGGTATGGTTGACTGTGATCAAAGGTGCAGTCTTCCAGTTATCATGTAACTCAGTCGCGGGGATGCAATGTACAGCATGGTAACTCGGTTGTTAAAACTCTATTGTATGTTTTAAAGTTGCTA
Source organism: Procapra przewalskii (assembly GCA_006410515.1). Lineage (NCBI taxonomy): Eukaryota > Metazoa > Chordata > Mammalia > Artiodactyla > Bovidae > Procapra > Procapra przewalskii. Next base: position 5,494,280 of record SJYF01000323.1, read on the forward strand.
AGATAGTGGATCTTCAAAGTTCTCACCACAAGAAAAAGATTCGTATCTGTGTATAGAGGTGGATGCCCACTGGGCTTGTGGTGATAGTTCTAGAATACATTTCCCTCCTCAGTTTTGAATACATGCAAATATCAAGTCATTATGTTAGATACCTGAAACTAATGTAGTATGTTGATTGTATCTCAATAAAAGAGATAAATAAAAGATACTTGAGCCTTCTTCTGGAAAAACCTCCCTTGGCTGACTTTTGGAAGAACCTTGAGGGCAGCGTCTGAAGCTCTCACTGGGATATGGGGTTTCTTTGTGTTGCTGTTTGAATGACAGGGCCCATTCGTCCATGTCTTGGTTTTGAATGATGAATTTTCTTTCTTTTATTTATTTATTTATTTATTTAATTTAAAAAATTTTATTGAAGTAGAGTTGATTTACAATGTTGTGTTTACTTTCTGCTATATAGCAAAGTGACTCAGTTATACATATATATGTTCTTTTTCATATTCTTTCCCATTATGGTTTATCACCTAATGGGCTCCATCCCTCCACCATTCCCCTTCCCCCTTGATAACCACAAGTCTGTTAAACACGATCTCCCAATACCAAAGCCCCCTCCCACCTCCCATCCCATACCATCTCCCTTAGCTCTGGGCAGGTGAGCCTACCTACAAAGGGCCATGGTGTAGAAAACACACACATACATACACACACGTAACATAAGGGTGTGTAGAGCCCCTCCAGGTTAAGTATGCAGGACAGGGAAGCCTTTGGGGAAGGAAGGTGTTGCTGAGCTCGCCTCAGTAGTAGGAAAGCCGCTGGTCGGTGGACCAGAAGTCAGATACTGATGCCATCAGGAGGAGCCAGCGCAGCCACAGGAGGAAGAGAGCATGACCCAGGGAGAGGCTGGGAGAGTTGGTGGAGCTTCAGATATTGAAATTAGGATTTTTGAGGTTAAAATGAATGGTCATGAGGAGCTGTTGGAAGATTTTTGAAATATGGATGTGTTTAATCATTTAATGGAGGTGCTGTAAAACTCGATGGTCACCAATAGCCTCAACGGTCACTGATTATTCTCAGGCAGCTGCTGTTCTGCCGGCCTTCCAACAGCAGAAAGTCCTTGGAAGCCAAGAGCCAGCTTGTAAGGGGCAAGGGCTGATGGGAAGAAAGTGATGGCGACCACTCAGCAGCCGCTGTCATTTTCTGGGGCTCCAGAGGCAGTGGTTACCTGTGGCATCTCCAAAATCCAGGTCTCTTAGAAAGATGTGACAAGCAGGGCTCAGTGCTAGAACATCGGGGTGCAAGTTATTTATGGCAGAGCCCAGCTGCCACCAGAATCCCCCTTCCTAAAATAGCCAACAGGTGGGTGACCTGGCTTTCGGAAACACTGTGTCAGAGCATGCATGGAATACGCGACTGCTTGCTTTCTCTTCCTGCTTAGACAGCACCACATTTTTTTTTCTACTCATAAATCCACCTCGATTAGGGAATTCAGTTAGCACAAAAACTACTAGCGCAGTGCCATTCAATAGGTATTTAAGAAACGTCTGCATTCTGATTTGTTAGAAACTCCTGAAAGTGTTTTGGGGGCTGGGGTTGAAACAGTCTTTGTTCTATTGGGATCGATACTGATCATCCATTTATCTTCTTCGTGTGTGGTCTATTGACTTCTTCTCTAAGGTATGTACCAAGTGCTTGCTGCTTTATCCTTCTAAGAGAAAGAAAAACACAGGGCCACGTTTCCTCTTTCTCAGAAAATGAGGGTGACTTTCCAGAACTCATTTTAATTAACGTCTCTGCCCCTTGTCCATGGAAAAGAAAGGTGGAACAGCCTTCATTTTCCTCTTGTGGGCGGACTGTCAGGGGAGGAAGCTGGCGCTGCAGCTCAGCCTGTGGGCTGGTCTCCTCCCACGCCCGCCTCTGCCCTCTCCAGAGCAGGGAGACATTTACAGGGTGGGGCCAGGCCCCAGCGAGACCAGAGGCTTTACCGCCTGGGCCCAGGGGACTGCCTCTGGCTTCAGGTCTCCACTGATGGCCCTGACATGTGTTCCACTGGGATGGCATCTGAACCTTGAGATGCCTGAAAACACAGAAAATCACGTATGGTAAGGAAACAACTCCCTAACTGGCTCTTCAGCGCTTGTGCTTTATGTTGAACTTGGATGCATTGGGTTGAAAGCAGGGATGCTATTAAGCAACAGGATGGGGTTTAAAAAAAAAAAAAGACAGTGAAAGAAATGGGGTTTCCAGAGAGCAGGAACAGAGGTCCTCCAGTGAGGGAGGCACCCACAGGGTGAGGGCTGACTGCCCTGAAGATCTCTGGATGTGAGGAACCAGGACAGACGGTGAGAGGAACTGAGGTCACGTGGGAATATGTACAGCTTACAGGCAAATGGTGTGATCTGGGGTGAGTGACACAGAGATGGGGACAGAGAACCCCAGAGCCTGGGAATCAGAGAATCCGAAATCGGCTCTTGGCGTGCTTCCAACCAGCTGCAGGCTATTGGCCACAACATTTTATCCTATCTGAGCCTCCATTTCCTCATCTCCAAAGTGTAAGCATTGCGTTGAGTAACATCTAAAGTGCCTTTCATTTTTCACAGTGCTGGCCTGAGAGAAGCTGTCATTTTGATTTGGTTCTACTAGGATCGTGTTTTGTTGTTTTGTTTTTTTAAGCTGGATAACAAGGATAGTTTGCATGACTAAGGTGTGCTTATCTGTTTTCAGATTATTATTTCCTTTAATGTTTTGCCTTACCCTCCTTGGCAAGAAGGGTAACGTGAAACATTAAATTTGCCACGTGCAATGGACCCAGGCATTCTGATCCTCACATGCTAAGATGCCTGGCCAGAAGAGCTTGGCTTGGTTAAGCTTCCCAGGTTGGTTATCAGCCTCTTCTTCAGCACCTGTGGGATTGCAGCAGAGAACACGGGGTTATCATTCACTGGCCCTCACACCAGATCTGCAGGAAAGTTATAAGTATAGCAAAGATCAGAGACCGAGAAATAAATCCACTGGAAAACCAGGCAGCTAGTGAACTTTTCCCTTTAGAAATACTCAAGGAAAACTGAATTTTGGACTTTAGACTTGAAAGGGTTCACGTGGGTATTGGAAGAATATTGGCTTGGCCAGAAAGTTTGTTTGGGTTTTTGGTGGTGTAGTGGTAAAAAACCTGGCTGCCAGTGGGGCAAACTTAAGAGATGCAGGTTTGATCCCTGGGTTAAGAAGATCCCCTGGAGGAGGTCACAGCAACAAAATCCAGTATTCTTGCCTGGAGAATCCCATGGATAGAGGAGCCTGGTAGACAAAGAGTTGGACACAACTGAAGTGACTTAGCACGCATGCACCCACCTACTATGTTAGGGTGTTCTGCAGAAAAACCCAAACAAAATGTTGGGCCAACCCAATCGTTGTTTTTGTTCAGTCACTAAGTCGTGGCTGACTCTTTGCGACTTCCATGAACTGCAGCATGCCAGGCTCCCCTGTCCTTCACTATCTCCTGGAGTTTGCTCAAATTCATGTCCATTGAGGTGGTGATGCTGTCTAATCATCTCATCCATTGCCATCTGGAGGAGGGAATGGCAAGCCACCCTGGTATTCTTGCCGTGAGAACCCCTGAGCAGTATGAAAAGGTCAGCCCAATACTTGGCTATAATATACGAAACTGGTAAAGACCACAAAAGTCACCTAACCTATCCTTGCTTTTTTTTTTTTTTTTTTCCGCGGGGGAAGAAGTTGAGGCTCATAAAAGATGAGTGAATTCTCCAGAGACACATAATTGGTCAAGTAAAACTGGGGTCCACTTAGGGCCTTTGACTCTCAATCCAACGCTCCCTTCTCAATTAGTTTCTTCTGAGCAGAGGTGAACCTACTTAGAGATGAAGACATTACTCTCCTAGGTAGCAGACATCAAACCTACACATCAGGAGTCTCCCAAACAGCCTGTCCCAAGACATAGAAGCTTTGGGGGAAATGGTTTCAAGTTTTGTTACTAATGACATTGACTATAATGTCCTTACAAACCCAGCTTGCAACCTCAACTGTTGCTCCACTACGTGTAACTGCCAATCTGGCTGCCAGGGTCCCTCCTGAAATTTCCCAGAGAGGCTGACAAGAGGAGGAAGGCAGGGAGATTCACAGAGTAATTCTTGAAAGAATTCCATTATGACAGCACTACTCCTGATCCCTACACAATTTATATTTTCTACCTGCAATGAAACATTATATCATTACAAGAAAGATAAAAAGCAAAAGAGTAATATTAGAATAATAATGATAAATTTGTTTCTGCTGTTTTGTTATACTTCTGTAAATTATATTTCTTGCTCTTTGCACTGACCTAGATATTTGTGACAGGTTTGTGGAACTGCCATTATTTTATACAAACAAGCTTGTTATTTTTAAATATTAAGTCTAATGATTGCTTCATTACCATCAACTCCCTCTTCCCTCCAGATCACTCAATAGATGAAAGACGTCATAGAACATTATGAGATGGATCGTGTTGGAGACAGCTTTTCCTCGAAAACTTTTTTTTTTCTCAAGATCAAAATCAGATCCCATCCTTTTCAGGAATAGACCTGAATTTAACTCCCTTTCCTTTGTTCTTGGTTCTAGTCTCTCTCCAAACTACAGTTGGCCTTCTGATGTTCTTTCCCATTTAATGCCAATAATTTGCGCCTCTGTCCGCTCTTTCATCTGGTATACCACAAGGCCGTTTGAAACGGTCTCTGCTGGACTTCAGAGGGGCGCTCTAACCGGTAGATCCTTTGATGACCTTCTTTTCAAAATGTACAGCAAGAGCAAACTTTGCAATCATAGAAATCGCTTCTGTAGTCTAGGCTTAGGGGATGTTAAGTAGCAGCTGGACTTGAGTGACGCGGGTGGTCACGTGGGACGCGGGTGGTCACGTGGGACGCGGGGAGCGTGGACGTGCAGTGGAAGAACTTGTGAAGTCGGGTGTGCCTGCACGATACAACCCTCTTCGAAGAACAAATTGCCCTAGGGACCTCCCTGGCAGTCCAGTGGTTAGGACTTTGCTTTCCAACACAGGAGGCTTGGGTTTGATCCTTAGTTGGGGGCTCACATCCCACAATCTTTGTGGCCAAAAACCTGAAACATAAAACAGAAGCAATATTGTAACAAATTCAATAAACAATGGTTCACTAAAGAACCATTCAAAATGGTTCACCTAAGAAAAGAAAAAGAAAACAAAAAAACAAACGAATGGCCCTAAATCCTTTGTCCTGTCTCAGTGGTTCTGACTTAACACAGAATCCTTGGCCTGGGAAATAAAATCAGTTACATGTGTTCTCTGGATAAGTTGATTAGACTTGGGTGAGAACTGGTGTCCTGCCAAAGTCACTAATCTTGAGAGATATCTGCCACTTTCTAGTAGGTGGTTGGCATCAACTAGCCAATAGAAGTTTCTGTTTGTTTGCTTTTATCTTTTGTTCATGCCACATGGCATGTGGGATCTTACTTCCCTGACCAAGGATCAAACCTACTTCCCCTATGTTGGTAGCAGAGTCTTAACCATGAGCCACCAGGGAAGTCTCTGGAAGTATTTGACACTGAGATCATCTGAACTGATTAGTTCTGGGGAAAGCTCAAGTGCAAGGTGAACAAAGAGAGGTCCGGCCACTTGAGCTCAAGTTTATCTCCCTAGCAACCCTGAGATATTATCTTGGAAGAATCTAAAATATACTGCAGACCCCAGGATGAAAAGAACAAAAACCCAAGGTGACAAGGAATGGAAAATTATCCTTCTACTTCTTGTTTCCATGGGTGTGCTAAACCAAGTTTTGCTTTACAATTTACAATTCCTCTTTGCAGGATGGTGCATTGTCCTTATAGCCTCAAAGAGCTTGACCAGCAGGACCAGCTCTATCGAGCAAAAATGAAAGAAAACAGTACTTTCACAGCTTCAGATAACATGGACATGCCCTGAGGGAGCCTACTGGTAAACCTGAGGTGATCAATAGCTCCTTAGGGATGAAAATGAACTTGAAGAGATAAATTTACAGTGTATATGGTATTGTCATATCTTGTCTTTTAAAGGAACTAAAACATACAGTGAAGTAGAAGGATGAGTAACATAAACATTTATCTCTCTTCAACATTCAAAAATTATGTACTCACCCTAAAAAGGACCAATATTGTATTGCAACCTTTTATCAACGGGGCTTCCTTGGTGGCTCAGATGGTAAAGAATCTGCCTGCAATGAAAGAGTCCTGGGTTCGATCCCTGGGTTGGGAAGATCCCCTGGAGAAGGGAGTGGCAACCTACTCTGGTATTCTTGCCTGGAGAATTCCATGGACACAGGAGCCTGGGTGGCTATAGTCCAAGGGATTGCAAAGAGTCAAACATGACTGTCTGCTTCGCAGAGGCATATGGACATGCCAGAGTGTTTCCTGGTTTAGCAAGAAGACCCTGATGTCCCCCAGGGAAGTTCCCACAGAGGGCGATCAGTATGACCCTTTGCCTTGCTGTCTGGTGCTGGATGCTCACGTTATTTCCTGGCCTCCTGGGGACCAAGCTCTCCAGTGGCATGGCCAACTCATAGCTCTCCCCTCAGAGTCAGTTACAGGTGGGCTTCTAGCTTCTACATGGGGCTTTTTCTCCTCCAGAACAGTGGTTGGGAGCCACCCTTGAGTCTAGTTGGGTGTGAGAACTCATTTGGGAGTACTCTTAGTGGAGCAGGAAATGGAAACCCACTCCAGTATTCCTGCCTGGAAAATTCCACAGACAGAGGAGCCTGGCAGGCTACAGTCCATGGGGTCCCAAAGAGTCAGACACGACTGAGCAAGCGTGCACACATTCACACCCAGAGTGCAACAAAGGGCAGGGTGCAGCATGGCACATGGGTCATCTTTTGGGTCACCCCCACCTGCTGTAGCCTCAATGGCTTCTACACTGAGCCTTGCCAAGCACAGGCTCTGCATGACCCCTCTCTTTGTTGGAGATATTTTTCTTTATTTAACTTTTTTTTTTCCTTTTTGCTAGATATGGCTGGTACCCTGCCTCCAGGGAGCAGTTGAACATGGGGACTTTCTAGAACTCCCTTGAAACAGACCTGACCACAAAATACTCATTCAGGTTTAGACATGAATAAGAATAAAAATTGGGGCTCGGTTAAATGTCACTTTCTTTTGGTTTACTACTGAACCAGATAAAGCAGTGCCAAGGGAAACATACATGATCGATGACGTGGTGCGTGGACCCAGCCCTCAGTTCTGCCCTGGGATTTCACAGAGTTCTCTCCAGCGATCCGTGCAACCCCTGAGGAGTATGAAAGCTGTTGGGTCAAAGAGCTGTGGGCCCCTTCGGCTGGAAAATGTAGCTGACTACATCAGTACCCAAGAATCTACGTACTACTATATAAGGACATCTTCACAGCATCTCACAATCATATACTCCTATGTTATATTCTTAGTGTATCATTGGGCTCCTTGCCATCCTGGATGTAGAATACCCTAAATTCTTTACTTAAGTCCTAGTGTCTGACTTCGTGCCAAGGGAAAAACATAATACATATTTTGGCTAAACGTCAGGAGACATATGTTCTAGCCCTGGCTATGCCCCTAACTAACCAGTTGTGCAGACTTACACAAATCACATAATCTCCCAGGACTTTGGTTTACTTAACTATAAAGGGAGCCGTAGGTGGGATCTCCAGTCCTTTCCAAGCCTAAAGTTCTACAAGTCTGATCCAGTGTCTCCCTCAGGTATAAAAGTGATAGACTTGTAACTCATAGGCTTCTGGGCCTGGTGTAGGGGATGGATAATGTGCTTTTGAAATAAATCACATAACTGACCTAAAAGCAAGAAACACAAGTGAGTGATGATGGACTTTAAGCATGAAGGCAGCTCTAAATCTCATTCAGCCAAAAGGCACAGCATCTGAGAAATTCCAGATGGGCTGCTGATCGCTTCATGTCCTAGGGAGTTAGGAGGAAGATAATCTAGATCTTCTTTAGATTTAGAGAAATTTGCTGGTAAAGTGAATGTGGTGGGAACTTGAAGAGAAAGTGAATTTTTGGTAACCAGGGTGAAGATGGTCAAGTGAAAGAAATACTTTAAAATTTCTAGGAAAAATGTTAAGCTGTATCAACCAAATGAGATACTGAAGAGGCAAAGAATTCAGGAGTTATAGGATAGTTATAGGATAGTCTAGAATATTTTCACCTGATTATACTATCATAAGAGATGCTAAGCAATGAGAGAAAAAGAGACATAGGAAATTTAGTTCTCAAAATAATTCAAATTTAATAAAATATGTGTAGTCCTGGAATAGTAACATAGAATCAATAACCTCTTCCCTTTCTTAGTAAATGTCCAACTATCCATCCAAATAATGCCAGAAACTAAGGAAAGTTACCCTGGGACCTTGCTTCTCACTCTTATTCATCCAGTTGCCAAAGTCTTTCCGTTCTTAAATGAATTCATGTCTCATTTTGGTCTCCACTGCCATTGTTTTAATCCAGCCTTCACTGTATGTCTCAATTTACTACAAGAGTCTCCTAGCTTGCACCCTTATCAGTTCAGTTCAGTTCAGTTGCTCAGTCGTGTCTGACTCTTTGTGACCCCATGAATCGCAGCATGCCAGGCCTCCCTGTCCATCACCA
>SJYF01000323.1:5516063-5527466 GCA_006410515.1 Procapra przewalskii
GATTGGGGGCAGGAGGAGAAGGGGACGACAGAGGATGAGATGGCTGGATGGCATCACCGACTCGATGGACGTGAATTTGAGTGAACTCCAGGAGTTGGTGATAGACAGCGAGGCCTGCTGCTGCTGCTGTCTCTTCAGTCGTGTCCAGCTCTGTGTGACCCCATAGACGGCAGCCCACCAGGATCCCCCGTCCCTGGGATTCTCCAGGCAAGAACACTGGAGTGGGTTGCCCCTTCCTTCTCCAGTGCATGAAAGTGAAAAGTGAAAGTGAAGTCGCTCGGTCGCATCCGACTCTTAGCGACTGCATGGACTGCGTGTTGCAATTCATGGAGTCGCAAAGAGTTGGACACGACTGAGCGACTGAACTGAACTGAACACTGAAGCAGTGTCTCTTTGACAGCAAGGACACAGCCCCCACATCGCTGTAGCACTCAGTTATACTAACGTCCTGTTTCAAGGATGTGGGACGGAGCATTGGAAAGCACTTCCCTGAGGCACGAGCCACGTCAGTCATGAAAAGGGGAGTTTTCGGGTTCTGTGTCAAGCTGTGGAAGATCTGAAGGGAGAGCGGCTGTACTGTGGAGCCAAGCCCCCACGAGTATCCCTACTCCACGAGCATGGTGCACGTTTGGCCAAGGTCTGGACACAGCTGCACGGCCATCTGATGGTGGTGGACCTGGCTCTCTCCCTCTAAGGCGCCCGCCTGATTAGGCTCCAGCCCTGGGCTGAATTAAACCTTTTCTCCTGCTTGAAGCTGAGCTTCCTGCTTTCAGCAAAGCAGAAGACACTTGCTGCCTTCAACACAAAGTTAAGTAATTCATATCATGAAGTGCTCCGTATTGTCCATATGATTCTTGGAGGGCACCAAACTGCTGATTGGATCCTGTTCCATTGACTGACCAAGCATCCGTTGCTTCTTCTCACCTATTTCTGGCTTAAAGCAGCACTTTTCTTTTTTTGTAGCTGACTTTCTCACTCATTCCATCTTGGACGACCAATTCCTCTCTGTTTTCTAATTTTAGCAGCAAGAGCTCTCTCCTAGGACTAATCATGTTAATGACAACAAGGACGGCCACAAGGAGGGCTGCACTTATCAAATGCTTACTAAGTGTCAGGCATGTTTCTGAGCACTTGAAACCCGTGAGCGCATTTGTCCTCATGGCAAGGCTACGAGATGGATACCGTTTTCTCCAACACATTCACCAAAGAAGAAACGAGGCCCACGATGCTGAGCAACCCGCCACAGTAGGTCACACAGGCAGTCTGACTCTAGCTCAAGTTCTTCTCCAGTTTGCTGTGTGATACTACAGGAGAGGGAGAAATGGTGCTTTTTGTATGCCGTGGGCATGTTTGGCTTATTTCACAGGAAGCATAGGTATCCTCGCCAACTGGTTGAAAATGATATATACAAGATAAAGCACCGTATACGTTCACTGATTGCTTTTGCTTCTGGAGATGATGCTGTCACTGATGCCATTAATACCAGAACTGCTAATATTAGGAGCTTCCCAGGTGGCTCAGGGGTAAGGCATCTGCCTGCCAGTGCAGGAAACACAGGAGAGACGCAGGTTGAATCCTTGGGTCAGCGAGATCCCCTGGAGGAGGGCCTTGCAACTCACTCCAGTATTCTTGCCTGGGAATCCCATGGACAGAGGAGCCTGGCGGGCTGTAGTCCATGGGGTCACAAAGAGTCGGACATGACTAAGCCACTGTGCAGGCATACACACACTTCTTATCTAGCACCCATTTTCCCAGAAGACGGCGTGTGTTCATAGAGACAAGCGGGCAGAGGAAAGGAAGAAGAACCCCATGGAACTCCATTCAAGCACCGACCAAAAATCTGCAAAGAACCCACAAACTTCAGGGATAAGTTTACAGTGCCCCCAAGCATCACAGCCCACTGGGCAGGAAACAGTTAAATCATTTCCCTGCAAGGTCACCTTGAATGTCACTGAAGGAGTTGGGCACAGAGCCCGGGTCTCTGGATCCTCTTGCTGAGTTTCAGAAAGCAAACCATACTCTGACATTTAGCTGGTGAGACATTGTGTTTGTGTTTAGCCTCCCCTTGCAATATTTGCAACCCAAACACTGTAGCAAGAGTTAGTGCTTGAATAACTGGGAAGAAAACTGGATCCGAAGTCAAAGTGCCAGCCCCAAATGCAGAAAGAATAAAGCTAAATCTAGCCAGGTTCAATAAAGGATACCAGAAAAAGTCATCTTTAAGGTTTTCTCTGCCTAATCACCAATATTAACACAGTTCACATAACCTTAAGACAGACGCATGCGGTCGTTATAAGAGGAGTCTTGAACTTCAGCCCTCTTATTGCAAGCAATATTTGATGAAACCAAATTTTAGGACTCTGCGAATTTGCTGCAGTGGGATTTGGGCTATACTCTATTAGGGTGCCCCATATATCTTAAAGATCTTAAAGAGTTGAAGGTGTGCAATGGAAAGAGGACCTGCTATTAGCAGGGAAAACTACCCAGTCTATTTTCCACAAGTCTGATTGCTGGACTAAGTGTAAAGCAAGAAAACTGTCACGAGGAATTGGTATTACGGGGCTTCCCTGGTGGCTCAGATGGTAAAGCGTCTGCCTACAATGCAGGAGACCTGGGTTCGATCCCTGGGTCGGGAAGATTCCCCTGAGGAAGGGAATGGCAACCTGCTCTACTATTCTTGCCTGGAAAATTGCAAGGACAGGACCTGGGAGGGCTGCAGTCCACAGGGTAGCAAAGAGTTGGCCACGACTGAGGGACTGATGACATAGGCCTGGAGCTACAGCTGGTTCAGCTTCTCTATGACTATGGAAAAGATCTGCATCTGACTAGTTCTGGGTTGAAATCAGACTGAAAAAAGTTTGCAGATTTAGAAGGAGCTTAATTTCCCCCTTGTTTCCATAGCTCCCTCATCTTTACCCTGAAAGGTGATCCCAGCAATACAGTTCTCAGAAGAGCTTCTTCCGGGCACTCTCAGTGCACTGGTCATGTGGGCCTCTTTGCCTTCAGAGCATGGGTCCATCACGCCCTCTCAAGACCATGGGAAGATTCCTGGGGACACCGGGAGCCTTCAGTTCCGGCTCACGGTGGGGTCTTGTTGCTTCCCTTTCCCCTCACACAGACCGCCTGCTAGGCTCCTGACTCCGTGTATCTCAGACTTTGCCTGAGTCCATCATCACTGCCATATTGGTCTTTGCACCCCAGGGTATGCTCCCTTGGTCTCTGAAAGCTACCTGTATCAACCCGACACCTGAGAGTGCGGAGGACTTACTCATCTCCTCTCGAGTGAACCCACCCCGTGTATGTGAAGGGCTGGACCAAGTCACTCCTGCTTTATCCCATCCAGTCATTTGGCGCAAAACAGTAATGTAAACAACTTATTGACCCAGAGACCTGAATCCGTCTTTTGTTACCCAAACCTTATTGATGGAGTATTTCAATACTCACTTACATAGCAAATCTCTGGCCATAGGCATTTGTTTCTGCAAAATTCCCCCAGTCGACAAGTAAGAACCAGCCACGCAAAGGTGTAGCTGAAAACCCTGCGGGGGGCTCACCAATCCCTTTTCAGCGGGCGACACCGTCTTGTACTAGATCTGTTTGTCTGACACCGAGGTGCTCCCAGCTCACTGCCCCATTAAACTGAAGTCATGCTCTGGGCTGTTTCTTCGGAACCCTTTTATCATCCTCTTAGACAGTGTTGCAGTGGCCTTCTCTGGCTCATTCTAATCTGATTCTCTGTGCACCCTCTGCTTGATGCACAGGGCAGTCTATGAGTCTCCAGAAGAGCATGGTGTGGTTTTCTACAAACAATGCAGCCTGGAAAGTGTACTGCTCCAAAGAAGCAGAGCAAGGCAAGGGCTTTCTGTTTTGTATTCACCATATGACTCATCTTTTGTTAAACAAGACACCCAAATTGCTCACTCAGGAACTCTCATTTCTTTCTTTTCTCCCTTCTTTCCTTCTCTCTCTTTTCTTCACTCCCTTCCTTTCTTTGAACAAATTGAATGATAGCTATGAGTCAGGCCCTGAGAAAGCTGTCAGTCATATTAGGCCATGACTGCTGTGCTAGGAGTCAGCATGTAGCTAGATTTTCAAAGACCTCATCATACCTTTCAAGGTAAAAAATAAAAATGTTAATTTTATAACATAATAAAGTATAACTGCCTATTGAAATCACCATAAATAATTTACTGTCTTAAATAATTTACATTCTGTGTTATGTACATCTATGAATTATGTTCATTGGGTGATTGAATTAAAAGTGTTGTATCACATGCCAAAGTGTTGCTAGGTAACAACTAAAAGTAATACACTCACGTACACATATCTCTATATACATATGTGGCCTAATATTTATATAATCATGTCCACATTATCTATGTACACATGTGTGTATTTACTGTAATACTTAAAAAGGGATCAAACTGTCTCAATACATATATAGACAGATTATTATAAATAGGTAAATATATAACATATTTCTTTGAAGGTCATTACCATGTCCTCAGAAATCATTTAAATGATTCAGTTGATGGTAAATGGCTCCCGATTCTAAGAGCACATCCACAGGGCACTTGCAAGTTGTCAGACACTCCAGATGACTGTCTCAAAGTCTTTTCATGATATATGGAGGAATATTCTGGATGATGAAATACGAATCTTAAGTCTTCTGGTTTTGTGATCAATCAGAAAAAATTTTATATACATATTTAGTTTATTGATATTTTTACATACATGTGTTGAAGTGTGAGAGTATTAGTTGCTTGGTCATGTCCAACTCTTCTTCCATGGACTGTAGCCCACCAGGCTCCTCTGTCCATGGAATTCTCCGAGCAAGGATACTGGAGGGGATCGCTGTTTCCTCCTCCAGTGGATCTTCCCAACCCAGGGATGGAACCCACATCTCTTGTATTGGCAGGCTGATTCTTAGCTGTTTGAGTCATCAGGGAAGCCTTGCTTTATTTTATTGCTGCTATTTTTTTAAAATTTTAAACAATGTTCAGTCATGAGGTATAAAGGTATATCCCAAATGAGTCATTGGCCTAAATCACATTGTAACTCCCAGCCCAAAGACAATCTTTGTGTTTTCTGAACTTGGTTTTTTGGTTTTTCTTCAATTACTTCCCCCCTTTTTTGGATGTTAAGTTGCATCTCTAATAATAGAAAATTGAAACACATTATTTTAAATATTGGAACATCCAGTCAACATTGAAAATATTTAGCCATTCTATCTGAAATGTACTTAAAACAATTAAAAATTTTAATGATCTAGTAATTTCAGTACTTCGTGATTTCTAACTGTGTAGTTTATAGAATAAGCATAAGTAATTATCTGAAAGTGTTCTTCAGAGAGAATGGTTTTAAAAAATCTAGAGACAGAAATGTAGTACTTTCTGAAAAAGGTGCTTATGTGAAATGCTTCTTTTTTATAATATTTTATTTTTATCTGCTGATGATGACTACAGCCATGAAATTAAAAGACACTTGTTCCATGGAATTGACTCTTTGTGACCCCATGGACTGTAGCCCGCCACACTCCTCTGTCCATGGGACTCTCCAGGCAAGAATACTGGAGTGGGTTCCATGCCCTGCTCCAGGAGATCTTCCCAACCCAGGGCTCGAACCCAGGTCTCCTGCATTGTAGGCAGATTCTTTACCAACTGAGCCACCAGGGAAGCCCAAGAACACTGGAAGAAAAGCTATGGCAAACCTATAGCAGCATATTAAAGAGCAGAGGCATGACTTCGCCGACAGATGTCCATACAGTCAAACCTATGGTTTTTCTAGTAGTCATGTATGGATGTGAGAGTTGGACCATATAGAAGGCTGAGCATGGAAGAATTGGCGCTTTCAAACTGTTGCTGGAGAAGATTCTTGAGAGTCTTTTGAAAAGCGAGGAGATCAAATGAGTCAATCCTAAAGGAAATCAACCCTGAATATTCATTGGAAGGACTGTTGCTGAAGCTGAAGCTCCAAAACTTTGGCCACCTGATGCCAAGAGCCTGATGCTGGGAAAGACTGAGGGCAAGAGGAGAAGGGGGCAACAGAGTAAAGATGGCTGGATGGCATCACTGACTCAGTGGACATGAGTTTGAGCAAATTCTGGGAAACGGTGATGGACAGGGATCCCAGGCGTGCTGCAGTCCATGGGTCTCAAAGAGTCGGACACGGCTTAGCAACTGAAAAACAGCAATATATACACACTCAAACAGTAATATGGTTTATTACTAAAAACATCAGTCTCTAATCTCACTTATCCTTAGCTGAGTTAGACATGTCACAACCTTAGAGACCCCACTTTGACTTTTTCTTTTGCTTATTTGACCACATCCAGTCTTGTTATGGCATGTGGGATCTTCATTGCGGAACTTAGACTCTAGCTGTGGCATGCAGACTCCAGAGTGTGTAGCCTCAGTAGCGGCAGCTCACAAGCCCAGTTGTTTGGCAACATGTGGGATCTTAGTTCCCTCGTGTGTGTGCATGGGTGCGTGCTCAGTTGTGTCCAATTCTATGTGACCCCGCGGACTGTAGCTTGCTAGGCTCCTCTGTCCATGGGATTTGCCAGGCCAGAATACCGGAGTGGCTTGCCGTGCCTTCCTGCTGATCCAGAGACTGAGCTCCTGCTTTGGCAGGCGGCTTCTTTACCACTGAACCACTTGGGAAGCACAGTTCATCTCTCTCGTCTTTCTAGGCAAAGCTGCCCCAGATAGACACCGTTATTTTCCCCTCAGCATGGACCTTGAACTTTACTCTTCTTAATGGAAGCTGTGTCTAAACCATCAGAGTCAAATTATACTCCTTCTGAGGCACAGCAGATGAAATCTATTTCAGACTGTCCTCTAGAAGAAAACAAAAGCCGTCTCTCTCGGTGAGGTAAACACATCTCCATCTAGTTTCACTCTACTCAGTGCTAAATATATTAAAAGTCGTCTGTACAGGATGCAGGGCCAGTGTTGAACTAATGAAAGAGCACTAAGAAAGCAACATGAAGGCATAGCAGAAAAGAAGAGCCTCCTAGCTTTTCCAATGCTTCTTTTAATCCAACAAGGAATCTTTGCAGGGTGTTGGCTGAAAAATGTCAAGCCTCCATTCAATCTTACCTTTATACCTGTCGCTACCTGTAACCCATAATCTTGTGAGTGCTCAGGATTTGGAGATCACTTACTCCAGCTTTCAGAAGATCAATATAGGTTGGTTTTGCAACAATAAATACATATATGACAAGATGGGGTCTGATCTGGCTGCAGCATCTCTGGAATAAGAATCAGCAGACCTGTGCCCCAACCTCCACTCTGCTAAGAAGTAGAATCCATCTTCCCTCCAAAGGAGTATGATTGACTACTCCCCATCCAAGTCCTCAAAAATACGGTCCAGTCATTTGCCCTGGATAGTCTAAGCTTCTGGGCTTCCCTGGCAGCTCAGCTGGTAAAGAATCTGCCTGCAATTCAGGAGACCATGGTTTGACCCCTGGGTAGGGAAGATCCCCTGGAGGAGGGATAGGCTGCCCACTCCAGCATCACCGGGCTTTCCCGGTGGCTCAGATGGCAAAGAATCCGCCTGCAGTGTGGGAGACCTGGGTCCGATGCTTGGGTTGGGAAGACCCCCTGGAAGAGAGCCCAGCAACCCACTCCAGTATTCTTGCCTGGAGAATCCCCCCATGGACAGAGGAGCCTGGTGGGCTGCAGTCCATGGGATCGCAGAGTCAGACACGACTGAGTGGCAAAGCACAGCACAGCACAATCTAAGCTTCTAACCAGGCACTCCCAGGGCAAGAGCTGGCTCTGAAACATTCCTGAGAGAGAGGTTATTTGTAAGGTGCTTCTTCGTAAGGACATATATGGAAACTAGAGCAGAGTGGTGATTAATAGCCAAGAGACTCTCCAGCCCCTCTCTGGGCAGCATAGAGGTTAGCGTAAGGCAGGCTGGTCTTGGCTTGTGTCCAGGAAGCTCATTCCCACGAATCCTGAGAAAGACCTTGTTACAATAAAGTTATGGTACAGCAGACCCACTATGAAGGGTGAATTCAAGGCTTCTTTTACAAGGAAAAGAGTTTTGAGAAATTTGCCAATCGTGAAATGCCTCAAAAAGGAGTGTGCCCAGCAAAATATTTTGCAGTTCTTGCATTTTAGAAATAATGGGATTCTCTAAGGCAGCCCATAATAGAATTCACTGAACAAGAGTTGCCCTGCTCCCTAGGGCTTAGCTGGACTGGACAGAACAATTTAACTCAGGAATTACACTTTGCGATTCAGCAGAAAAACACAGAAACACACATCCTAAGAAATAAAGGAAGGGCATGAGGAAACGCTCAGGTTCTCTCTTGTCTATCTTCAGTGGTTTAGATATTTGGGGGCGGTTAGCAACAGTTTAATTTCATAAACAGCAACGTAGGCAGGTTTGCCGAAACATTCAAGAAGACTGCCTACTATTTCTCTTTCCAGTTACGACGCATTTCACATTAAACATTTGATTGGATTACTAATTGTAAAACTCACCACTTCAGAATCACCTAAAGCTTTCATTTCCTATCTAAAAGCCCTGGGGAAAAAAAAGTCATAACTACCTCTGAACTGAGGCGGCAGGCTGCGTCAGAGAATTTTGAAAGTGTTGGGTTTTTTTTTTTTCTCTGAACACAGGCAGCTCAGAAAGCAGAGCACCTGCAGATAGGTTAACGAAGCTCAGAACTGCTGGAGTTGTCAAGACCAACTGCTGCGAATTCCCATGGAGTTAAGTAGGGTATGAATCCGGCTCTGAGTAAATATCATTACTCGTGCGTTCTGACTTCTGCTCTCGGGTTTTGCAGCACGCGTGGGTTTTTCCCCTTCAGTGCAACCGTTGGGTAGCAGTTGGGCTGGGGGTGGCTGGCAGTAATCTTTAAAATGACTCTGGGGTGGGCAGAGGCCCTGGTGTTTATTCTTGGAGCTTCCTGAGCCATAGAAAATTCATTGCGTTTTATTCATGTGTATGTACCAGGTGAGGCTGGTGTTTTCAGAAAAACAAGTGTGGCTGGTCATTCTGAGTGTCTCGTTTTGGTGTTTAACAGTTATGAGACATGGTAAAGAGGAAAAACAGCAAGAACCATCTGTGTTCTAAAGGTAAGTCCTCTTAGATCCAAACGCTCAAGTACTAACACTTACTGTTCTGAAGACCTGTATGAAGAAGACTTTTAGCAGATTTTTGGTGTGGTTTAGTGTAAATGTCAGCCTCTGGTTGAAATGTATCATAGAAAGTGCACAGAATCTAAGTGTACAGCTCAGTGCATCTTCAGAGTGACCACACCTGTGTAACTATGAAATCAGATCAAGAAACAGGACATTCTCAACACCAGGAGCCCCTCTCATGCCCTCTCAGTCTAGACCCTAGGAGTAACCACTACTCTGAGCTCTAATATTGGCTTTGTTTGGGGGTATTTTTTGGTAAGGTTTTTGTTGTTTTTGTTATTGTTGCTGGGTTTTGTTTTGTTTTTTGGTTGTTTTCAACTCTGTACAACAGGAAACAGACAGTATATATTCTTTTATATCTGGTTTTTTTCAAACATGCAGAGATTTTACAAATATGTCATTGCAGCCTTTTACACTGCCGTCCCATTGACAAGGAAATCATCAATCTGCCTCAGTGCAACAGTTTGCTCTCCTCAAAATGTGTCAAGTAAAAATACTCACGTCGGAAATAAATGTATACATGGCTGCGTTATATGCTTTAGCCTGCCAATGAGCACATCCGGTTTCTAACAGATGGGGAAGGGAACTTCCACTGGGCCTTTTTAAAGAAGGAGGATAATATGAGCTTTGCTATGAAGCTCCAACAAAAAGTTGGAGGAGGGTGGGAGGTCAAGTTGGGGAATTCTGAGTTCTGAACTGAAGCATAAAGCTGGTGAAATGCACAAGAAAGTGAGACTTATTGGTTGAATGTTGATGTGCCGGGATGGAAAATGAGAGCTTGATGTATAGTTGCAGACAGTGCTGTTTCCTCCTGCTTTACCTTGGTGTGTTCCCAATAAACAGGCCCCTGCAGGTCATATTTTGCTTCCTGCCATGTGTAGCTCGCTTTACTAGGCAAGTGACTTCCGTAGCCTCCAGTCAAGGAGAGGATAATATTAGTAATAATAACAATAAAATCATTGCTCATGCCTGAGCTGAATTAAAACAGTACAACTTTGTCACTAATGATAATGCGAGGCAAAGGATTTAGAATAGTTAGAGTCATAATTGCAAGTTACAAACTAATTAAACGTTATTGCTGTGCAAAAATACTTAGGAGCCGACTTTATAGCTAGTGTTATGGGATTCTCGAGTCACACACACGTGAACCACAGTTGCAGACTTATTCGACCATGCGTCAAGCCTTCCAAGAAAATCATGCACTTGTTTGAAAAGTAATCAAATACGGATTATTTCAATAACAGCCAAAGAGTTTCTTCCTGAGATCCCTGCCAGTGAAAGGCAGGGGATTTATGCCTCTAGTTTTTGAGCAAGCCATATTTCTCTAATATGGCTGATCCCTCCCAGTCTAAACATTTTCTTTGAAAACCTGAAACCCCGCAATTAAATATTTCTCCCTGAAACAGGAGAGTTCACTGAACTGAGAGCAGAGTAAATCCCCCATAGAGAAGACTGTGATTGGAGGGAGGCGATGTTGTTTGGTGGGAAGACCCACTGAGGGAATGAAAACAGGAAGATGCTGGAGCGGAGGAGGAGAAAAACAGGAAGATGTTTGGAGGGGTGGAGGAGAGGATAAAACCATGTGCCCATCTGAGGACCTTCTCTACTCAGACGTTAAGGCTGGTTGTACATGTACTTGTCCCTGAGCCATAGAGACACAGCTAATACTCAAAATATTTTTTATGTTTTTTGGCAAAGATCACATTTAAATTAATCAAGCATTGCTACTGACAATGTTCCTTTGAATCATGTTTTGCCTTGTGAAGAAGGGGGGAAATCTTTAATAAGGGAAATAAAAGCTTTGGTGTCAAATGTTTTGCAAATGTGATTTTCCCTTCTCGTGACTCTTATTTCCTTAGCGTTTATCCATGGTGATATTTCACAAAGAGTCATTTCTGAGAGAGATGCAGAAATGCATTTCTTCCCATGACCACTGTGTCAGTAATTCCCTGGGAAGGATGCTTGGAAACAGGGTCTACTCAACAGCATATAATAAGTCTCACACAGATTGTGTATTAAGGAGTGGAGGCTGAGGAGTTGGGAGTAGATATTTGTTTAGATCGCCTTCCCAAAATACTCTTTCAGTACCTTGACACATGGCCCTAAATCCTTGGGACTTCCCAGTGACCCTCAGTTCAGTTCAGTTCAGTCGCTCAGTCATATCTGAATCTTTGCGGCCCCATGAATCGCAGCACACCGGGCCTCCCTGTCCATCACCATCTCTCGGAGTTCACTCAGACTC
>SJYF01000323.1:5527579-5544774 GCA_006410515.1 Procapra przewalskii
GCAAAGTAATGTCTCTGCTTTTGAATATACTATCTAGGTTGGTCATAACTTTTCTTCCAAGGAGTAAGTGTCTTTTAATTTCATGGCTGCAGTCACCATCTGCAGTGATTTGGGGACCCAAGAAATAAAGTCTGACACTGTTTCCACTGTTTCCCCATCTATTTCCCATGAAGTGATGGGACCGGATGCCATGATCTTCATTTTCTGAATGTTGAGCTTTAAGCCAACTTTTTTCACTTTCATCAAGAGGCTTTTTAGTTCCTCTTCACTTTCTGCCATAAGGGTGGTGTCATCTTCATATCTGAGGTTATTGATATTTCTCCTGGCAATCTTGATTCCAGCTTGTGGGTGACCCTAGTGGTAAATATAAGAGATGCATGTTTGATCCCTGGGCATGGAAGATCCCCTGGAGAAGGGCATGGCAACCCACTCCAGTATTCTTGCCTGGAAAATCCCATGAACAAAGGAGGCTGGTGGACTACAGTCCATGGGGTCGCAAAGAGTCAGACATGACTGAGTGACTTAGCACGCGTGCACACCGGCCACATTATCCCACCCTCTTCTCCAGGATTTCCGTATCAGTGAAATTGGTAGTTGTCAAATTGTTCTGCATAACACAGACAGGCACTCACATACATAGTTTTATCTATTATACAGTATTATGGATTATATATCTATATAACATCCAGATCTAAATTATATAAAACCCTTGATAATTGTATTAGCATGGGTCCTCCAAAAAGTATACGTTAAGGTGAGTCTAGCTGTACATGAGACTGCCTCTGAGGAAGAAAGAGCAGAACCAGAGTGGGCAGACAAAGATTTCAGGCCGCAGGGCAGGTTTGGTGCCTCTAGCAGATGAAGGCAGGAAGGCAGGTGGAGTAGGAAGAGTCTTGGGATGCAGCAAAGTTCCAAGAAAGATTCAGTTTAGACTGTTGAAGAGACTTTGAATCAATGTCACCAATCAGAGGGCTCTCAAGGATCTCAGGGATGGGCCTGCATTAAATCCACCTTGTGCTCAGTCACTGGCTGGGAGTGGCCCATGGGAAACGTGAACTTGGTGTGAACTGTGGTGGGGAATCTGGAGGGCGGCAGCTGGAGCTATCCGCCGTTATGCTCCCCACAGCAAGAGACCTCAGCAGCACCCCATGCTTGCCACAGTAGTGTGTTTTGTATTTCTGTGTGTGCGTATGTGTGTGTGGTAAAATATACTCTATAGTATTTTGTGTGTGTGTATGTGTATATATATATATATATTTTTTTTTTTTTAAGTCTCTCAGTCGTGTCCGACTCTTTGCAACCCCATGGACCATACACTCCATGAAATTCTCCAGGCTAGAATACTGGAGTGGGTAGCCTTTCCCTTCTAGGGATCTTTCCAACCCAGGGATCAAACCAGGTCTCCCACATTGCAGGCGCATTCTTTACCAGCTGAGCCACCAGGGAAGCCCAAGAATACTGGAGGTAGATTCTTTACTAACTGAGCTATGAGGGAAGCCCATATTTTGTATATATAATACATAATAATATAAAATATGTTGAAAGCATTAGATATATTTTGTAGTACACTATTTTTTAGTTATGTGTTCAAGAATTAAAGACTTCTTACTGGGGAGCCCAATGTTCATGAAAATCAAGGATTTCTTCTAATTAGGTGGTAGAATCAAAAGGACTTGATATGGACACTTCTACTCACAGGAAGATGGAGTAGACATGTTTCCCTATTCCTCCCACTAAGTACAACTAAAATCCCTGTACCTTATATGCGAAACAGACTTAAGAAGTCTCTAAAAGGTGAGAGAGAAGGGCAGTCCAACTATGAACCTCACACTCAAGGATTGATGTTGCATTAAATTCCCAACCTTCCCCCATATTTCCCAAACTGGGTGCTACAGAAATTAACAACCCAGAGATGTCCACAAACACAGATTTTTTAAAGCCCTTACAAAAGCCTAATCTCTTGAGCCAAAGGACCAGAAAAGGGACAATCTAGCAAGAAAAAACAAAAAACTAATAGAGACAAACATCACAAGGCAGAGAAAAATCTGTAGCCACATCCCACCCACACCAGCAAGGATTAAGTTGAAAACTTAGATTTCCCTCCTTTTTACATGTGGTAATGTATATGTTTCCATGTGCCATATGTATACCTGTGGCTGATTCATGTTGATATATGGCAGAAACCAGCAAATATCTTTCAATAAATTTTTTTAAAAGAATGAATTTAAAAAGTTCCAGAAGAGAAATAATATTTACTGGGGCTTGCCTGCAGTTTGTTCTGTCCTATAAGTAACTTAACCGTTCTCCAGGATTACGCTGGGTCATCAGAAGATTGAACTCTACTCTTGTTACTTTTCCCATTTAGCATCATAGAGCTTCTTTTAAAAGATTGTTTTTGGGGATTATGGCGTCAACCTGCTTGTATGTGCACTGTGAGAAGCAAACCCGTGAAGTTTGCTGTTGGATGTGCTTTCTTGATCTTACTGAGGGCTCCAGTCACCGAATCATCACACAAGATCTCAGTGAAGACCCTTGGGAGGAAATCCCTTCAGGACACACTAGCAGGAAAATCTGTGTCTTGATATTTTAAGTATTTTAGGAAGCAGGTATATAATCACACCTTCTCTCTTTCTGATAGCTACTGGAAAGTTCAGTTGTATCTATGGTCTTCTAAAAACTTTTCCAGTCTTGAAAGTGAAAGTCACTCAGTCGTGTCTAACTCTTTACAACCCCATGGACCATACAATCCATGGAATTCTCCAGGCCAGGATACCGGAATAGGTAGCCTTTCCCTTCTCCAGGGGATCTTCTCAACCCAGGGACGGAACCCAGGTCTCCCACATTGCAAGTGGATTCTTTACCAGCTGAGCCACAAGGGAAGCCCAAGAATCCTGGAGTGGACGTGGCCACCCTTCTGTACCAGCTTCTCCTCTGTTTGCTTTGCTTTCCCGATGCTTGCTCATTCCTATTTTACTAGATCACTCTCATTTATTTTTTATCTTGTTGTTGTATCTTAATGTACTAATGAATATAAATAATTCCATCTTCTGTAAGTCTCTATAAATCATTTTCAGAACCAGT
Organism: Procapra przewalskii; assembly: GCA_006410515.1. NCBI lineage: Eukaryota > Metazoa > Chordata > Mammalia > Artiodactyla > Bovidae > Procapra > Procapra przewalskii. The sequence goes on from SJYF01000323.1 coordinate 5,530,661, forward strand.
AATAATAGAATTCAACAAATAGCTGCTAACTGTAGAGGTTGTCAGCAAAAGGAAAATTTTAAAACCAACCAAAAGTAACTCAGACAAGATGAAGATAAAGGACCTGAAATGACGGCCAGAGCAGATGAAGAAATCCATAAAAATGTGATTTGAGCTGTAACCACTATTTACAGTGATTCGTTGAAAATAAATTAGGAAGATGCATTGCTTTGAATTGTCTTCTGGAAATGCTTTGGAAGTTGGGAGGCTGAGGGAGCAGGGAATGTATGGGAATTCTGTAAACTGCTCTGACGCAATAATCACTTCTCACTCTTCTGTGCACACGTTGTGCTTGAAAATGTCAACAGAAATGCCAATTTGTATTTTCTGGGTTTTGAGAAACAGGAAACCTTTCGTTATTGTAAGTTCTATCTTTTGTTGAATTTAAATTAATCCCACATTGGCTCAGTGATATAGACTGTCAGCCCATAGTCCTTTACTTCAGAACTCACCCCTTATTGCGCAGGAAAAGACTTGTGGTAGTTCCTGTGTCTTAAATTCTCAGAGATGGTTCAATGTGTTCTAAAGTACACCAACCGCTCTGTGGGAAATGACCTCCAGTGAACATTACATCCAAAGGACAGTCTAGGGTTTTGGTCACTGAGTAGACCACATACCTTGCCTTCTGTTTGCTAAACAAACTGTCATGTAGACAAATCACTCTCCTTCCCTGTAAGCTCATGTGCTTCCAAATGGAGTTGAGTCTTCTGCCAGCTCCAGCAATGGAATCTCACTGGCCTTTAGGCAAATAAGTAAATCCCATACCTGGTCATACTGACGGGTTCATAATCACAGCCAGCAGTACATTTTGATGAGTCTACTGGGAAAGATAGAAAGCCAAACTCTTTTCCAGTAGGTTTAATGACATGAAGATTTAATGCTTGTAGTTGTTTCAGCCATCTGGAGAAAGCCTGGGTCTGCTGAAGGCGGCACACGCTGCCTGGGTTAGGACTAATTCAAAGATGAGAGCACCATGAAAGTGAAAGCCACTCAGAAGTGTCCAGCTCTTTGTGACCCTATGGACTACACAGTCCCTTCTCCAGGGGATCTTCCCAACCCAGGGATGGAATCCAGGTCTCCCACATTACAGTTAGATTCTTCATCAGCTGAGCCACCAACATGGGAGGGAGCAAAGTAACATCCTTAAAGCCTTAAGCAGGTAATACCCGAGGTGACGTTTGCCCATTAGCCTTTCTAATTGAGTCAATATACTTAGTTTTGCATAAGCCAGTTTCATCAATTTTGTGCTCCCTGAAACATCATGAACTATATTTAATTTTACCTTCCTGGCTGCCACTGGCAAATAGAACAAAAACATTTGTTTTCATTTTTCTCGATCCCTTCTAATCAATTTACATGCCCTGTATTTATTTGCACCATTTTCTTCGTTCTCATATTCTCTACCCTTTTAAACTTTGTGCTACCTATGATTTTTTCCCCCCGTCTTTATGTGAACTTGAGGCAGCTATCTGAAGGCTATTAAAAATAGGTGAGAATGTATACATGACCTTATTTGCTGGAAACGAAAGGAAGCATACTGAAGTCCTTTCCATGTTTCCACATTTCTTATGTTGCTCTCCTAAGTCTACAGGAAGTCTGCAAAATGGGGAACCATGATCCAGTTTGTAACAGGTCTTTGTCATTGTTCAGTTGCCAAGTCATGTCCGACTCTTCGCGACTCCACGGACTGCAGCATGCCAGGCTTCCCTGTCCCTCACCTCATCATTCTTTACCAGCCAAGCCTCCTGAAGAGCCCCTATATGTTCATGTGTATATATGTGCATGCAAAGTCGCTTCAGTTGTGTCTGACTCTTTGTGACCCTACGAGCTGTAGCTCCTCTGCCTATTCTCCAGGCAAGAATACTGGAATTGGTTGCCATGCCCTTCTCTAGGGGATCTTCCCAACCCAGGGACTGAACCCAGGTCTCCTGCATTGCAGGCAGATTCTTTCCCAGGTGAGCCACCTGGGAAGCCCTCATGTGCATATATACACATATTTAAATTCACCATACCCACTCTAGCAGGTCTAAACCCTACAAATCTAGTGTTTGCAAAGTGTGGTTCAGAATCGTTTGAATTCAGAATTGCTGGGGTACAGACTACAAAAGCAGATTACCAGACTCCTTCCCAGCCTCAAATCCTAACTTTTAGGAACTTGATTTGGTAATCTCAGTTTTATTGATAATAAACTCCCCAGGTGATTGATATGCATATAACGTTTGAGAACTCATACCCTGGATTTATCCTGTCAGCAGCTGCAACAGGAACTGCTGACATTACCTATGGAATCGTTTCATATCACTGTAAATTCTGTTCTCTTAATTTATGGGTCATGTAGCTGTTTTTAAACATAAAAAGTATTTAAGTACTTTGAGTAATGGGAGGATTTTTAGCTGGTTGGACTGAATGAAATGCAGGAAAAACTGAAGGAATTTCAAAAATACTTTTTATCTAATCATTCATATTGAGTGTCTTTCTTCATCTAAATCAATTTTTCTTAATTTTACTGTTGTCACCTTTTAAAAATGTTGAATAGGGAATTTGGAGTTTCTGAGGAAGGTACCCAGGTATAAGTACTGGGACTGTGAACGGTCCATAGGTGTGAGTTGGCTAGACTAAGACCATAAAGACTATTTTCAAGGTTGTATAGGCAAAGCCAGTGTAAGAGGACCCTGGATCTGACAAAAAAGGGAAGAAAAATCCACTGAATTGTGAGGCCCTGGGCTGTGTCTTTTACCGTAATACCTGCCATCATTTCTAAAAACATAGCTCGTTACTCCTTTCATCTGAGACCTTTATGGCAGATTTCATAGCTGATTAATATATCCTAATTTTCTGAGGTCATTATTAATTAACACCAGGAAGAGATTTTTTTTATTTTTCATGCATTACTATTACCCTCATTCAATTATATTTTTATCAAGAAATATATGTGTGTGTGTGTGTGTGTGTGTGTGTGTGTGTGTGTGTGTGTGTACTCAGTCACTTCAGTTGTGTTCAACTCTTTGTGACCACATGGACTGTAGCCCACCAGTCTTCTCTGTCCATGAAATTCTCCAGGCAAGAATACTGGACTGGGTTGCCATACCGTCTTCCAGGGGATCTTCCTGACCCAGGAATCAAACTCACCTCTCCTGTGCTTCCTTACCCGCTGTAGGTAAAGGCAGATTCCTTACCCACTGAGTCACCTGGGGAGCTCCTGTATGTGTATCTGTGTATAGTGACTGCAGCCATGAAATTAAAAGATTCTTGCTCCTGGGAAGAAAAGCTATTACCAACCTACACAGCACATTAAAAAGCAGAACATTACTTTGCCAATAAAGACCTGTCTAGTCAACCTATTGTTTTTCCAGTGGTCATGTATGGATGCGGAGTAGGCAATGGCACCCCACTCCAGCACTCTTGCCTGGAAAATCCCATGGACGGAGGAGCCTGGTGGGCTGCAGTCCATGGTGTCACGAAGAGTCGGACGTGACTGAGCGACTTCACTTTCAATTTTCACTCTTATGCATTGGAGAAGGACATGGCAACCCACTCCAGTGTTCTTGCCTAGAGAACCCCAGGGACGAGGGAGCCTGGTGGGCTGCTGTCTCTGGGGTCGCACAGAGTCGGACACGACTGAAGTGACTTAGCATAGCATGTATGGATGTGAGAGTTGGACCATAAAGAAAACTGAGCGCCGAAGAATTGATGCTTTTGAATTGTGGTGTTGGAGAAGACTCTTGAGGGTCCTTCGGACTGCAAGGAGATCCAACCAGTCCATCCTAAAGGAAATCACTCCTGAATATTCATTGGAGGGACTGATGCTGAAGCTGAAACTCCAATACTTTGGCCACCTGATGCAAAGAACTGACTCATTTGAAAAGGCCCTGATGCTGGGAAAGATTGAAGGCAGGAGGAGAAGGGGATGACAGAGGATGAGAAGATTGAATGGCATCACCGACACGATGGACATGAGTTTGGGTCAACTCCAGGAGTTGGCAATGGACAGGGAAGCCTGGTGTGCAGCAGTTCATGGGGTTGCAGAGTCGGACACGACTGAGTGACTGAACTGAACACCCACTCTAGCAGATAAAAATCAAAGGAAAGAGCCAGCTTTTCCCAAATCCACCACGAGAGGCCAAGGGCGTTAGGTGGATGAGATTCCTGTCCAGGCCCTACTGGCCTTAATGAGCTCAGCAGTGTAAGACCACATGGTCCAAGGTGTGGCACAGAATATTCAAATAGTTCCCTTTTCCTGGTGATGGAATGTCATGGCATAACAGCTGAGCTGTGACTCGATTAATTGATTCAGAGTGACTTCTGTTGAGCAATTGTCTTCTCTAAAGGAATGCCAGTGCAATCTGCTAACATCTGTCACTTTCTATCAAGTATGAATTATGCTGTATAATGGGTTCAGGTGCTCACATAAATTGACTGTCATGAAATCCTTGTGTGTGACAATTCAGTGAAATCATCTCATTCAGAAGATGAAAACACAGAGCAGAACAGTGACAAGAGAAGTGAAGGTGATCACCTCCACACTGCTGACAAGACTAGCAATGTCTAAAGGCTGCTGCTAATTTCTTGTTCGCTAAGCTCAGCAATCAGCAGCTCTCCCAAAATATTCTCAGGCACGGTGATGATATTACCAGAAAAGACAAGGTAGAAAACGGTCACGAGCTGTGGATGTGAATTGATTAGAACCACTTGTCAGTGAGAATCAAAATATGTATCAAGACTACTGGCTTATCAAGATACAGTAATTGCTGGATTCCTGTGCACACTCTTTCTCCCCACTAATTTTCATGTCTCGGAATTTACCCCAGGGAGATAAAGCACAAGCGCAGGACGTTACACGCAGAACATTCTTCACTATAGCATCATTGAGGTTAGAAAAAATTGCAAAATGACAGAAATTTACAACTGCAAAATTACAGCAAAAGGTTATACAGAGGACATGTGTATAAGGATCTATGAAAACATTAGAAATGATGACTATAAATGTATTGACATGGAAAGATGTTCAATACTGACAGTATTATGCAGTTTATAAAGAGTATGAATTCTTGTGCTCTGTTAATATAATATGATATGCATACATATGTGTATGTAAAATAGAGAAATGTCTAAAAGAATGTTTATTAAAATCTTAATCACAGTTTCCTCTGAATGGTGGAATCCGGGGTGATTTTTATTTTCCTTGTATGTTTCCTAAAGGAGATCAGCCCTGGGATTTCTTGGGAAGGAATGATGCTAAAGCTGAAACTCCAGTACTTTGGCCACCTCATGCAAAGAGTTGACTCACTGGAAAAGACTTTGATCCTGGGAGGGATTGAGGGCAGGAGGAGAAGGGGACGACAGAGGATGAGATGGCTGGATGGCATCATGGACTCGATGGACTTGAGTCTGAGTGAACTCCGAGAGATGGTGATGGACAGGGAGGCCTGGCGTGCTGCGATTCAGGGGATCGCAAAGAGTCGGACACAGCTGAGCGACTGATCTGAACTGTATGTTTCCATGTTGCTTGAATTTTAACAATGCACATTCAGCAGCTTTACAAAAACAATAAAGCTTTTAAAAAGCAAAGAATACCATAAAATACTGTATGTGAACACAAATGAGGCTGAGGAGTTTCAAAGGGTTCTTCTGATTACACCTCCATTCAGAGATGATGATAATGATGATAGGTGAGTTGCATAATAATCATTTATGATAGCAAAACATTAATTTACAATCTATTGAGAGTAGCAATATGCATTCAGCGCCATAAGAAACAATAGTAATAAATGAACTAGAAACTGAAATTAAATATACAAGCACAAAAACACCTGCGAGCAGATCGTAGTGGGAAGATGAAGGCCATTTTGTGGGGAAAATAACACATGACATCTGAGAACTGTTCGAGGAATGAGCTTGGTTTAACACAATTCAGGAGAGTTTATCTTGGCCTCAGAAAAGCTTTCTGGAGGAAATGGATCTGAGAGGTGAGTTTAAAAGTGTGAGTTAGACAGCTTGCAGGAGAGGAAGTCAAATAGGATATTTCATAGAGCCCAAAGGAAGGGAGAGGAATGTTTTTGCCTCAGGATTTCCAAAGAATAAACGTGAAATGTCTCTCTAGCCCACGGATGCTGCCAAAGTCTGCAGCCAAGCTCTGTCAGGCGGGCATGCTTCCCTCAAGATGCCTTGGCAGGTTCATTGTACAGAAACTACTGCGGAGCGAGTTCGCCCTCAGAAAAATCACGTCCTCAAATCCTCTGGGAAGCCCGTGTTGTCTCTTTTCAGACCGCAAAGATATTACTGAAGGCGCAGCAGAAGCGCTAAATGTTTTGTGTTATCGTGTGAGCCTTACAGGTAGGCTTGAGTCCATACCGACTCGAAGGATGTTATTTCAAGGGTGTGAGACAGTTCTTTTCTTCCCAAAATAACCTCTGGCTGGTCCTTTAAATATTTACTTCTTTTTGTTGATGTCATTGCTTTTCTGGACAAGCGTCCACAAAATAGCTCTTCATCAGCTGGTGGTAACGTATCATAGTTTCCATCATCACAGTTTAGAAGACCCAGGGACTGGGATGCAGCAAAGATATTTTGAGGAAGTTGAATGAGAATATCCAGTCTTTTGGGTGCCACCTGGCTAGGCCTGTCTGGTTTCTACAATGGCACATAGGGAGGTACAGCCAGGACCTAAAAAAATATATATATATAATGCTTTAATAATAAAGCATAGTTTTTAACTTAGGGTATATGTATATATATATATATATAGTACAAGCTTATTCAAATTTTGAAACTAGGCAAATGACTTTTGCAACTCCTATCTAGGCACAGTATTTATTGTAGTTCATAAGCATTTATTTGCATAGTTGTGATTATTCTTCCCTTCCCATTTGTAAGTTCCATGAGGGTTAGATCACTTCTATTTGGCTCACCTCATACTCCCAGCAGCCCCTGGCCCACTGCCTGGCACATAGCAAGTGATCAGTAGCCTTTAATGAATCAGAATAGAATAAATGAACCCTCGACAAAGGCCAAATACTGAAGGAGTAAGAGGAGGCAAGAGAAAGCACTGGGTGAAAAGAGAGGCCTCAAATTGGAATAATCTACTTTGCAAACTGTCTTGGGTTTGAACTGGTTTTCTGTGCTCAGTCACTCAGTTGTGTCTGACTCTTTGTGATCTCATGGCCTGTAGCCCTCTGTCCTTGGGATTTCCCAGGCAAGAATATTGGAGCAGGTTGCCATTTCCTGCTTCAGATGCCTTTCCTGACCCAGGGATCAAACTCACGTCTCTTGTGTCTCCGGCAGGCAGATTCTTTACCACTGCACCACCTGGGAAGCCCAGGCTTCTTGAGAGGAATATATATCATGGTGATTTTTTAAAGATCACTGTCACTTTTTCTTGCTGTATTACTTCTAGATTTTCCTGTTATGCAACTTCAGCATAATTACCTTTCTCCTACCAAAAAATAAAAAATAAAAAAAATTAAGCTTACAGAGTGGAATTCTAAGCGATCAAGGGCAAAGAAAGCATGAATCTGTTCCACAGCGGTGGTTCTTAACTTTCCTTTTAGATTTGCGTTTGTCATTGTTCTTCAGTCCCTAAGTCATGTCCAACTCTGCGACCCCATGGACTGCAGCACACCAGGCTCCCCTCTCCGTCACCATCTCCAAGAATTTGCTCAAACTCATGTCCATTGAGTTGGTGATGTGATCCAACCATCTCATCCTTTGCCGCCCTCTTCTCCTTTCACCTTCAATCTTTCCCAGCATCAGAGTCTTTTCCAATGTGTTAACTATGTATAATTTTTGAAAATAACCCTCTTCCTATCTTTTCTAATTTTTACCTTCAAATTTTTGCATTACATATTTAATAGTTTATTTCCTGTATCTCAATAATATAGATGTTAGTTTTTTCTATACTTTAAGTCATCCATCAATGCCAGAAAGCAATTATTCCTATTTAGCATACCTGTATTCCCTGCTATATTATCTGGAAAATGATGAGGGGAATGATAAGGAACTACAAAAGTGTTATCTGTGCCATACGTCACCCCTCCCCAGAATACAGGGATTCTTTCATCTAACAAGTACTTACTGAGTGCCTGCCACATTCTGGAACCTGGTTGGCCGGGCAGACAACACAGCTTGGGACAACAAAGTCCCCGAGGGCTAATATCCACATTCGCTCAAAGCTAGTTTTCTCAACATTGAGGTTCACGTCTTGTAAAAAAAGTTTGTTCAAATATGGAAAAATGCACCAACTTCTTAAGCATAGTACAGCCAGGTTTTATTTACATTTCCAAATTCAGAGATTAACCACAATAAACGAAGCCCCTGTCAGAAGCATCACACATCTAAGTTGTTAGTCATCGTGCTCTGGACGGGAGACACATTTTTGAACCCCTGATGGAGCAGGGCAGGGCTTGTAGAGAGTTTGCACCGCCCCTCAGAGTGACTCACAAGCTGGTTTCCAAGCCAGTTGTGGACAGGATGCTGCCAGAGTTCCAGGGCCCAGGGCACTGTCACAGGGAGACAAGGAGACAGCGGTTATGTTTCTTCCCTTAATTCCTCAGCCTTATCTGCCGGGTTTATCCTGAGGGCTGTAAAACTGGGGGAAAGAGGACATTGTTGGAAGTTTCTCTTATCTGCCTCCCCTTCCAGCTCAGTTTCCAATTCGAAATAGGAGTCCTTGGTGCTCATGCTTTTCCACCCCCAGTGCCTAGGTTTGAGTTTCCCCAGAAGCAGACCCTGAGACAAGGCATTGCCTTTGAGCGGTGTATTTGGGAGGTGATCCTAGGAAACACGGGAGGCGGTGTAAGTTCCCGCACTCCTGCTCAGCCTGTGGAATCCCTGCCGGAGACCCAGCCTGGGGCCCTGAGGCTCAGACCTCAGACCCGGGGAAGACGGCCCCCCAGGCCCGCGGGCCTCCCCTCCCTCACAAGGAAAAGTGCCGTCTCTGTTTCCTCCCCGCAGACGGGCTGGCGATGACTCACTCTTAGGAATGAAAGGTGGTGGAAGTGAGGCTAGGCAAGCTCTGCGCCAGTAAGAGACCCAGAAACCTCGTTCTCCTGGCCTCTGTGGAAGGCAGCTGCCGTCCTGTGAAAAGTCTACTAAATAACGAGACGTGTGTGGAGAGAAAGAAGCCACTTAAGGAGTCTCTAAGGGCTAGACCCATGAAGGAGGCCTTGGCCTGGCAGCCCTCCGGCTGGGCCCTAAGGCCATTGAAACGTGAAGACTGCCCAGAGGGGCTTCACCCCCATTTCTCACCTAGAGTCATGAGAAATAGCACTGTGGGTCTACAGAGTGGCTGGGGACAATTTTTAAGCAAGCTTGGCTACCCGATGCATGCACCGACTCTGCTCAGTCACTGGCTGGGAGTGGCTCTCAGGGGTGTTCATTTCTTGGCACTTCTGGCCTGTCTCATAGGTGGGCAAAGCAGGCTTCACCTCCTTAGAGGTCATTTCACAAAAAGAGAGGCAAGTTCCCTTGGCCTGTGGATGTCGGCCCAGTGAGAGCTGTGGAGGCCAGGGCAGGGGCTGGGGGCGGGGCATGGTCAGCCTGCCCCGGGGACGCCCACTCACCGGACAGCAGTGGTCTTGTGACCAGCAGAGGCTTTCCCCCTTCCTCTGAAGGCAGAGCTCTCTACTGCTTCTGTGGTCAAAACTTAGCCCTTCCCTTCAACTGGCCAGCTGTGATCTCAGCGTTCCAAGCCAGATCCTTGCCTCCCTGGAGATTAAAACCTACACTTGATCTATGGAAGCTTCTAAGTTGCCTGTTTCTTTCCCGAAGCATTTGCAATTTCTATGTCAGTGGGTTCAAGGAAGAAGAAATCCTTATTCAGCACAGTCTATTAGGTAATGTGGAATGTGAGTGTGTGCATGTGTGTGTACGTGTGTTTGCGTGTTGTGTGAGTTCCTGTTAGCAGAGCAAAGAATTCCAGGGAGGAGAATTTCATCTTTTCTCAAGTAGTTCCAAGTCTGAAAAGAGACAGGAGCCATTTAGGAAACAGTCTCCATCCGGCAGCGGTATTAAGAAAGTCATTCTCTAAATGTGCTGTCCTCCTGGATAAAAGTAATACTCCATCTAAGATGGAATGCCTGTTATGTTCCTTTTTTTTCCATTGGTGGGGATGAGGTCACCCAGAGGACCCAGTCTCTCCCCTTGTTGCCCTGGTAATCAAAAGCATGTAATTAAAAGCTGGCTGGTGACAGCGGAGAATGTGGTTCTGTGACCCAAGAACAGTTTTTTCCTAAGCAAAGCTCGTTAGACCACATTAAACTCACAATAGGTTTCAATTCACACAGTGTACACTGGAGTGATCATAAGCAAAGGGTTTTAACCAGAGAATTCCCCAAACGCCAGAGGAGGATTAAAATTTGTGTTTTGTGTGTTGTTTTTTTTTTAAATGTGAGCTCCTCCATGTAGAGGTTGGGTTTTTCTGTTGCTTGCAGAGGGCCCTGGTAGAGGAGGAGCAAGTTACGTGAGGGAGTTGCCTGGGAGGAGAAAGATGAGAACTGGGTTAGCTCAGGGAGGTTGGATTGGAAGGGCCTTACTGCTGGATCACATTCTCATCCACATCATCAAGCCAAGTCACAGTTTATTTAGAATTTTCTATCTCCCCAACAGCTGCCTTAGGTCACTGCTTCAAACGATGGAATATATGTGATTTTTTCTAAGTCCTGAAATATTAGGGCATGTTTGTTCACATCTGTCAGTGAAGCGGTCACCCACATATTTGTCTCTCTCTCTCTCTTTTTTTTTTAAAGAAAGTTACGGAGAAAAAGAAACTGTAAATTCCACGTACCTTTTAAGGAGTAGACTCAAACTCTTCTGCTATGACCAGGCTTTGGAGCGTCTCCCTAAAGCTCCCCCCCGGATGCTCTGAGAGCTAAGCTCTAAAGCAGCTTCTGGAGTTTCCCCGTCAGATGTCTGCCGAGAGGACGTGAGTGGGCAGAGCAGACATGGCAGCCTGCTGTCCAAAAACCCAGTCAGCTGGATCCAAACCTCCGAGAATGATGGGCGGTGGCTCGTGGAAGCGGGCGCATGGTGAGGCGACTTCTATTCCCTCCCAAGAAACAGTCTGCTGGACTTTGAGCAAGTTGCTTAAACTCTCAGCCTCCACTGCCCCGCGGATGCCAGCGGTGCCTGCCTCGCAGAGGTGAGGTCAGAGTGCGTTGCCTTGGCCTGTGGAGCGCGCGCTGAATGCTTGTCGTCCCCACTGTTAGCAGCAGCATTCAAGGGCGTTCCCAGAGGGATGCGCTTTTAGCCATACCGGGAAATTTCTCCCCAAGCAGAGATTCTTCCAGTCAGCCCTTCTTGATGCCTGCAATTCCTCATTAGAGAGCGTCTCTGGTTTCTTAAGGATTGCCCTTTATTAAAAATGCAACTGGGAAACTCCAGAAGTGCCTTGTCGTGCCTCCCCACCCCTGAGAATGTGTTGTGTGCCGAGGCGTACCCCATCCTAGGGACACAAATACATGCCCTGAATTGGTAGGGCAGTGACCTCCCTGTATATACAGGTGCATCAGCACAGCGTAACGCAAAGGGGCTTAACCTGTGTGTCCGAAACAGGCTTCAGAGGTGCTGATTCACCTACAGTTAGCTGCAGAATTGTCATGCTGCATTTGCGAGTTTGGGGGGCTGGAAGATCCAGAGTTCCACTGGATTCTCCAAGGGCTTTCTAACTGCAGAGCTGCTGCAGTGGAAACAGCAGCCTGAACCAGCCCTCCACAGCTGCTGTCAAGTCTAGTGGATTTGCAGCGGCCTGGAGAGATCCTGGAGGGAGAGGGTCATCATCAGACAGGGGCGGGAGTGCTCCGTGAGCAGTGAGGGCGCGCAGGGTGAGAACGCAACCCACCCCTGTTGCCTTGGCTTGCTCTTGGACGCTGCCTTGCAGGGAGCACACAGAGGGAGGTGCCAGTAACCTTCTCAGCCTTGGAAGGGCTTGGCCTGGGGCGCGAATGAAGCCTCAAGGACCTTGGTGGAACCCTGGGCCTCAGGGATGCTGAGTTCCAGATGAACGGAATTATACTCAAGATTCCTTAAAGTTTCCTTCTTTTTAAAGGAAACCATTCTAATGATTCCTTAGATTTTCCTCATTAAGCATTTCTTCTTCATGGAATACTTTTCCCTGTGTGTGTCTGTGTATGTGTATAAATGCTCAGTTATACCCTGCTCTTTGCAACCCCATGGACTGTAGCTCTCCAGGCTCCTCTGTCCCTGGGATTTCCTAGGCAAGAATACTGGAGTGGGTAGCCATTCCCTTCTCCAGGGGACCTTCCTGACCCAGGGACCGAACTCGCATCTCCTGTATTGGCAAGGCGGATTCTTTACCACTGTGCCACCTAAGAATTTCTCTCCCTACAGAAGCCTATGTCTTTTGGATAGAGTTGCCGAAGTAAAACACATGACTCCTAACCAAATGTGAATTTCAGAAAAATAATGAATAGTTTTATTTTGTATGTCCCAAATACTGCATGGGACATACAAATACTAAAAAAACCCAAAAAACAAAAAAACCACTATTCACCTGAAATTCACATTTAAATGGGAATCTTATTTGCTGAATCCAGTGCTACGGGCTAAATTGTGTGCCCCTCCGTGTAAATTCATATATTGAAGTCTTAACCCCTAGTACCTCGGATGTGACCCGAAGAGCTAATTAATTTCCAGGGAGGTCATTGGGATGGGCCCTGATCCAAACGACTGGTCCTTTAAGAAGAGGACATGTGGACACAGCCAAGTGCGGAGGGAAGACCACGTGAAGACCCTGGAGAAGAGGGCCACGTACAAGCCCAGGAGAGCTCAGGCTGGTCTTGGACTTCCGGCCTCCAGAACTGTAGAGAAACAAACCTTGGCTGTTGAAGCCACCAGGTCTGTGGTATTTGTTATGGAATCTGTGGACAAAGAATGTTGTCTGCCATTAGTAAACAGTGTTGCCCGCCATCAGGCCGTCAGCAGTTGCAGCCACCTGCTACATTTCAGCCTGTGGGGAATTTAGGATGGAGAAAACCAGGATACCAGCCCTATGTACTTAAGATTCATAACAAAGGAATAATGTCCGTGAGCCCAGACTCTTGCATCTTCCCCTTCATCTGTTCTCTTTGCAGTCACTCAGTCATGTCCGACTCTTTGCGACCCCATGAATCGCAGCACGCCAGGCCTCCCTGTTCATCACCATCTCCCAGAGTTCACTCAGACTCACGTCCACCGAGTCAGTGATGCCATCCAGCCATCTCATCCTCAGTTGTCATAGGAAAGCACTAAAGTCATTAACTTGAGATGTCTGATTTTTGTGATTAGCAGTAATCTTTTTATGCTCGACTAAGTGTTGTTTTTATTTTTTTCCCCCAGAAAAAACTCCTGTGTGTCCTGGCTCCTCCTTTATCTCTTGGGAGCAGTTCCTCAGAGCTGTTTGAGAGGCTGTCTCCCCAGCTGCAGTCCTCAGTATGCTCCTGAAATGAAACTCTCAATGTTCAGGTTTGTGATGTGTGATTTTTTTTTTCAGTCAACAGTTCTCTAGCAGTCGAATACATCTAGCAATTGCATTTGGCAAGCACCACTAAGTAAAAAGAAACAAAATTATGAGTACAGAATTAAGAAAAATGTGAAGATTTATTAGAATTACAAATCATAGCAAGTTACCAGAGACTTACTTGGAGACTTGACTCCCCTTTTCAGAAACTCATTTAGGCAATGGAAACACTGTGCAACTCTGGAACTCACAGAAATCCCAGCAAGTGGAGGCTCTCAAGCTTAAGCTTTGTTAATACTGTAGTCAGCTGAAATCTGCTGGGATGTTTACATCTTTTTAAAATTTTCTCTGTTTATTTTCCTGGTTTCACTTGATTTGCATGGCAGTCTCTCAGATTACACAGTTGGGTATTTTGGAACTCTGTCTCTTTATCCTTTAGTTTTTAGTCTTCTTTTCCTCTTCTGCTGCTGCTGAGTCGCTTCAGTCATGTCCGACTCTGTGCGACCCCATAGACGGCAGCCCACCAGGCTCCGCCGTCCCTGGGATTCTCCAGGCAAGAACACTGGAGTGGGTTGCCATGTCTTTCTCCAATGCATGAAAGTGAAAAGTGAAAGTGAAGTCACTC
>SJYF01000323.1:5550520-5562937 GCA_006410515.1 Procapra przewalskii
TCTTAAATGAATTTACAAATATTGAAAATTTTCTCCATTTTAATTTTTAATACAGGAAATACTGGTAGATACAACCCGCCCTGTATAAAGCTCTTTGAGGTCACCGGTCATTTTCAGGTCACTGAGCATAGATTTTCTGAGACCAAAACGTTTGAGAAGGGCTGAACTACACAAATAGGTGGGTATATTACTGTCAGCTTGGAAACATTTTTTCCCTTAAAAAAAAAAACATTTTTCAAAACAGTGTTTCAAAAAGATGTGGTCAGTGACTCAGAGAGCAGTTTTCCATGTAGAGGCCTCTTGATTGGCTATCAGCAGGCTGCACCTGGGCTAGTTTCCACCGGACCTTATCGCTACCATCCTCTAGAGCTCCCTTTAGGTAAACAAAGCGGAAGGGGAATGGTGGCCTTCAGGCCCCACAACAAGTTATTCCTGGAAGAGACTTGTTTGCCCCCGGGTCCTGGGCCTCCTGAAAGCTTTAGCTATTTAAGCAAATACCACCAGAGGGGTTTCACCTCCTCGACCTGCGTAGCTAAACCCCATCCCGCTTGAGCTCTCTGGGAGTACAAGCAGCCATATGAAATACATATTTTATTTCTGATCGCATAAGAATGACTAGGACGCATTTTCAACCTAAAAGTTCCATCCCCTCATCCAGAACCTAAGAAATCAAAAGCTCAGGGCTGAGAGGAGTGTCATTCTCTTTGGTAAGCTCTCTCCATGACCCTTGGTCTACAGTCTCCAGGAGGCAGGTCACCCAGGAGAGAAAGGAGAGTCCCTGATGAGGGCATGTCCCTCCACCCAGGAGCGCAAAGCAGGCATCATGGGCCTTGTTGTTACTGCTCAGTTGCTCAGTCATGTTCAATCCTTTACAATCCCTTGAACTGCAGCATGCCAGGCTTCCCTGTCCATCACCATCTTTCTGAGTTTGCTCAAACTCGTGTCCATTGAGTCAGTGATGCCATCCAACCAACTCTTTCCTCTGTCATCCCCCTCTCCTCCTGCCCTCAGTCTTTCCCAGCATCAGGGTCTTTTCTAATGAGTTAGCTCTACCCATCAGTTGGCCAAAGTGTTGGAGTTTCAGCTTCAGCATTAGTCCTGAATATTCAGGGGACTGATTTCCTTTAGGATGGACTGAGATACAAAGAAGTCTCTAATGGGAGCAGCTCCTAACTTCTGCCATGAAGTCAGGCCAGGGTAAGGTACCCAGGAACCAGGGGGGCCGTCAAGGAGAGGAAAGCTGGGTATCACAGGGCCTTGTGGTGGGTATTTGGGTTCTGAATGGTGATTGATGGAGGAGAGAAAGAAAGGGAAATCACAAAGGGGAAATATCATGGCAAGAAAAGACAGGTTCCAGAAATGAGGACCCAAGAGTGCCAAATTATCCTTTTTCACCTAAAATTTGCTTAGAGCTCTGGTGTAGTCAAGAGCCAATACAGACTTGATAAGTTCCCCAATGTCTGGCTCTGATGAAGACTCGGAAAATATAGAGAGAATTTCAAAGGGCCAGAAGGAATGATCACATAAATAAAACCTAAAAAAATCAGGCCAATATGCACTACAGTGGGCATGGAAAAACAATCAGATCTAAGAGAGAGCTTTTTCACCTACAGAGGGTGTTTGAGGGCAGAAAGCCTGTGTCTGCATCTTCCTCCCTTAGGAAGCAGGAGGCAGAGGAAGAAGAGGCTCAGCCTGGCTGTTTACCATTCCCCTTTGCTGGGCACATTGTAAAACACCCATTCAGAAATAACCCAAGAGAATTTATGGCTTTTATTTACCTTTTCTGGGCTGTTCTTTAGTGCCTCAGATTAGAGTCGGGGAAGCTTCAGTGCACAGTAGTCTGAGGTATAGCCAGGGGCTAAATCCTAACCCTGTGTGATCTTTTCTATTGTCCCCAGTTCAATTTCCTTTCAAAGAGGGGTTCAACGTGGCATCTCTTTCCTTGGTTCTTTCCATCTCCCTGCCCTATGAACACATTAGGCCATTTACATGTTGACAGTTTTTAAAAGAAACTATTGCATTTCAGCAAAGGCCTATTGGGGCTTCCCTGGTGGCTCAGAAGATAAAGAACCTGCCTGCAGTACAGCTAGAGAAGACTGTTGAGTGTCCCTTGGACTGCAAGGAGATCAAACCAGTTTAGTCCTAAAGGAAATCAACCCTGAATATTCATTAGAAAGACTGATGCTGAAGCTCCAATACTTTGATCACCTGGTGTAAAGAGCTAACTCATTGGTAAAGACCCTGATGCTGGGAAAGATGGAAGACAAAAGAAGGGGGCCACAGAGGATGAGATGGTTAGATAGCGTCACCAACTAAATGGATATGAATTTGAGCAAACTCCAGGCAATAGTGAAGGACAGGGAAGCCTGGTGTGCTACTGTCTATGGGGTAGCAAAGAGCTGGACATGACTTAATGTTTGAACAGCAACAACGAAAGGCCTAAAGAATTTGGGAGAGATGGTGAACAGGGTCGGAGAAGGCAATGGCAGCCCACTCCAGTACTCTTGCCTGGGAAATCCCATGGACGGAGGAGCCTCGTAGGCTACAGTCCATGGGGTACGCTGAGAGTCGGACATGACTGAGCAACTTCACTTTCACTTTTCACTTTCATGCATTGGAGAAGGAAATGGCAACCCACTCCAGTGTTCTTGCCTGGAGAATCCCAGGGACAGAGGAGCCTGGTGGGCTTCCGTTTATGGAGTCGCACAGAGTTGGACACAACTGATGTGACTTAGCAGTAGCAGTAGCAGGTGAACAGGGTAAAGTTGGGTTTATTGGGATGACTTTTGGTTGCCCAGATATTTTCAACCTTACTTATTTTTATTGTGCAAACAAGATTAGATTGTTCTACCAAGTCTTACCCAAGTTTTGCAACACGTTCGCAAGTTGAAATCTGCGTGGCAAAGAGCACTCCTACCACTGGCAGCTTTGATAGCTGGCAGCGGTAGGAGAAGCTCAGTTTAGCCCACTCTGCAGTGCCTTTGAAAAGTTCTTTGCTTTATTTGCCTCAACTTTCCCCATTCTCAAGATAAGATAGCCAAAGAAAGAAAAAACTTACCTCATACAGGTCTTTCAGAAGACAGACTGCAGGCTTACAGAATGCCCAGTGAAAGGCACAATTCCTTCTTCATTGGCTTGCTGCTGAGAAAGAACTCCCTTTCCAGAAGATAGGAGATGCTTTCGATGACATCAGTTCTGTTTAATAAATAGCCTCCTCTGTGCTTTCAGCAGTCAATGCTCTGAAAACGTTCAGAGCATCCATAAACACTCTTCTTTTTCTTTCCAAATCAATTCTTAGCGTGGCTTCACATACCTGGAAGACATCACCACTTTTGTAAAAGTGATCCAGGGGGTCAGAACCATCAATGCCCACTTGAGGCTGAATTGCTTTTTATCTGTTCTTGTCTCCACCCCCCCCNNNACCCCCCCCCCCAACCCCATCTCAAAGGATCTTTCGTAGGGTAAGTCCTCATAGAATAGCAGATAAAGGATTGTGTACCAATGCCCTATGTCGTGTTCTAGTTGAATGTGACCTGAGAATGAGATATTTGGGGTTATTTAGAGAGTTCTCTCCAGATTTCACATTGCATGCTCAAGGTGAATGAGGTCCACAGAGACCCTGGGCCATGTCTACTGCAGGGAGGTAGGGAGGGATCCTGGGACATCATGAACTGATCTGCACCCCAAGGGCTCATTCACACAGACACAGTGGGACAAGGAGCACGTGAGAACTCTATGTTCTGTCTCTTGAGATCACCCTTCCAATTAGCTATATCTTCTCCCAGATTTCAAACGTCTAACAGCTTTTCTCTGAAATTTCATTTTTATTTCTGTATATTTTATCATTTTTCTAGCCAAGCATTAACTTATTCACTCACTCAGCAAATAAATATCTATTGAGTACAGACTCTGTTAAGAGATGGGGAATCTGTTAATTGTTTTTTACAACTAGTATGTATTTGACACATGCAGGATTCTGGACCTTATGTTTGTGTTTATGCATGTGCTATTTGTGTGCATATTTACTTATTTGTCTGATTGTGAGTTGCATAGTACATGCATAATTTTCTTGAGGGAAGAAGCTATGTTCTACTTATCTTTGTACCCACAGATCTCAATAGACAGTAAGTGCTCAATAAACACTGAGTGAGTGAGTGAAGTCGCTCAGTCGTGTCCGACTCTTTGCGACCCCATGGACTGTAGCCTACCAGGCTCCTCTGTCCATGGGATTTTCCAGGCAATAGTACTAGAGCGGATTGTCATTTCCTTCTCCAGGGGATCTTCCCGACCCAGGGATCGATCCCGGGTCTCCCGTATTGTAGACAGACGCTTTACCACCAGGGAAGTTGGGAAATAATGTTAAATCATATCACCTTCCATAATGGGATTGAGGCAAATTATAATTAAAGCATGTACCTCATCAACATAAAGCTCAAAATATCAGTAAAATCTTGTAGAAGAAATGGAGAAGAGCATTAACCTATAGCTGATGCAAATTAGGCCATAAATTAGACTCTAAGCTTCCCGAGGTGTCATCTGTTGCTGTTCAGTTGCTCAGTCATGTCTGACTCTTTGCAGCCCCACAGACTGCAGCCCTCCAGGCTCCTCTGTCCACAAGATTTTCCAGGCAAGAATATTGGAGTGGGTTGCCATTTCCTCCTCTAGGGAATCTTCCCAGACCAGGAATTGAACCCATGTCTCCTGCATTGGCAGGCAGATTCTGACTGCTGAGCCACCAGGGCAGCAAGCTTCTAGACAGCCAAGGTTAAAAATTTCCCAAGATACATCAAAAATAAGGATTATAGATTCAAAGATGTTGAGTTCTAGATTTTTATATATTTTAGGTGCTAATAAACATTTTATTATTATTACATTCTGAAAATTTCCAATTATAATTACACATTTATCTTGAGATAATATTGATTCCATAGAAAAATTACTTTTTTGTTTTTACGTATACAAGGAGAAGGCAATGGCACCCCACTCCAGTACTCTTGTTTGGAAAATCCCATGGATGGAGGAGCCTTATAGACTGCAGTCCGTGGGGTCACTAAGAGTTGGACACGACTGAGCGACTTCACTTTCCCTTTTCACTTTCATGCATTGGAGAAGGCAATGGCAACCCTCTCCAGTACTCTTGCCTGGAGAATCCCAGGGACGGCGGTGCCTGGTGGGCTGCTGCACAGGGTCGGACACGACTGAAGCAACTTAGCAGCAGCTTTAGCAGCCGCTGCAGCAGCATACAAGATACTTGAAAAAATGTAAAACATCAAATAAATTACGTAATAAACGTTAATCTTTTCCAAAATGAAACTTCCATAGCCCTTTTCATTACAAGTGATCAGATGAGTTGCTTCAGTCTTTTTGAGACGATTAAGTTTACATATAAAATGTGCCCAAAATAAATCAAAAGCCTACCCTATTCTGTTCCAGTGAAACCAACCTAAGTCAAGATCAGGACACTTGGAGCAGTTAGGTGGACGAGTGCCTAGAGTAAAATGGGCATCAGGCGGGCGGCGTCTTCAGCAAGCAGTGCTGTAGAGTAATTCCTGAGTAGAGAGAGCCATTTATGAAGACTCTGATGGGGAAAATAACCTAAACATTTCGATGAACTGAGAACTCTGATTGCTAATTAAGAACAGACAGTCCTGCTGTTTTTCTTATTCTTTGAGCCTCTTGAGCCCTTAGAGTCAGAGACGAGCTCCAGGATCACTCACTGTCCTGTGTTCCCAGGGGACCATTAACTCTACGAAGCCTCCGTTTCTTATCCTGCAAAACGGAGATCATAATACTTGCCTCCTGAGACTGTTGTAGGAATCAGTGCAAACAGACGAGATTATGTGAACAGACTGCAAACTGTTGCTGTTTAGTCGCTGCTGTGTTCGACTCTTTTACAACCCCAAGGACAGTAGCCCACCAGGCTCCTCTGTGCATGGGATTTCCCAGGCAAGAATACTGGAGTGGGTTGCCATTGCCTTCTTCAGGGGATCTTCCCAACCTAGGGATCGAACCCGCATCTCTTGCATTATCAGGCAGATTCTTTACCACTGAGCTACCAGGGAAGCTACAAACTGTAGAAATGAAATTTTGGTCCTATAGATTCCAAGACTGACATGAGTTAATTTGTGAGTTGGGAAATGGTTGATTTCTTATAATGGTGCAAATGTGATTAGTCAGATTCCTGTAAGTGTAACTAATTTTATCCACTGCTGAAAATATTATTATTATTTTTGCTCCATAAATGTATGCAATTTTTTTAAAAAGCTGTTGAGTTCAGTGATTCAAATCTATATTGCAGTACTGATTACAGGATTTGATTTTATATTTTAAAAGCCCTCTGTAGCTATAGACTTAATACTTACTTATGTGGTATCATCATACGGGATTGTCCTACATGTGATAAAGTTCTGCTCCTTTTTTCTAGAACATTTTTTTCTTGGCTTTATTTACATTTTGCCATGATAAGCATAGTTAAATCATTTAATGATTCAAGTGATTCTACCATGTTTTTGATGCCTTTATGAAAAAAATTGAAGTATCAACTTAAGTTTTAAGTGAATTGATTTGACTATCTTCAAAACAAGATGAAACAAAAACCCTGACTCTCACTAACATTTTAAATAGCCCCATTGACTTGTCTAGAAGTAATAAATCAGCAGCAATCACATTTCAGATAAACCTCAGATGTCATCAAGGTGACTGGAAGAAAATAATCAGGCCCCAGTGGATAAACAAAAACAAACCTGTTACTCAAAGGCAGAGATCGCAAGGCAGTCCATCTGTCCCCCTGGGCTACACAGCAAAGGGATGTTGGTGAGGGTGGGAGAAATAGGGATGTTGGTGAGGGTGGGAGAAATACGGCAGGAGGTACCATGGTGTCTTTTCCAGACCTGCCGTGCAGGCTGGCCCTCGAGGATAACAAGAGCGCAGTCCCAGCCTGCTAGAGGCACAGCCTGGGACAGGGCATGAAGGGCTGCGGTACCAGCCTGGGAGGACCAAAGGAATCATCTGGCCCCTGGAACCCCTGGACAGACCCCGCCACCACAAGGCAACAAGCTCAGCATGCACAGTATCGGGACACCAAGGGCGTCAACTCTGTTCAAGACCCTTCCCTTCCAAGCACCTGCTGCCGTCTTTTCTTGATGACTTTTTACGGGGCCAGGGGTAGAAGGATCAGCACTCTCCTGACCCCTTATGTCATGCCCTGATGCTGCTCCAGTGAGGGGGGAACAGCTGGGATTAGACAGATTTATCTTTTTGTGATGTTTTATTTTCTTTTATCTACTTGCTGGTGTCCAACAAAAACCCTACACACCCATATGGAAAAAAACTACATAACAGTGTAGCCCGGGTGTCGAGGCTGCATATATTCAGATGTCTATGTTTCTTCACTGAGTTGTTAATTTTAATGCACTGGAAATTGCACAAGGTATTTCTCTGACAAGAGCAAAAGAAAAAAATATGCATTATTTATGATATTTCATAAACTCTCAGTCCTATCATTTTGAAAGATCACAAGTTTATGTATGGTACCTAGTGATTCCTAAGGAATTACCTTATTATAAGTAAAACTCATCTGTTACGGAGAGAATACATTTTTGGTTCCGGGAGTCACTGAAGTGCTAATATTATGCAATTAATACACTATCAAAGTATTAGCATGATGGAGACAGTAGTGTGTATAAATATTCTATTTGTTCTCCTACATTTCTAGTTAGACAGGGCCATGTAATGAATGTGTTGCTTTTAGCCAGAGGCATGAAAAGATCTTGAGCAATTCTCCAGCTGCCGAAATCTGCAGGGTTGGTGCAAGAGTATCAGGTGGGGAAAACTTGACACTGAAGTGGCCTACACTGTGAACTGGGGCTGCTCGACACTGTGAACTGGGGCTGCTCGACACTGTGGACTGGTAAGGCGACCGCCAGCAGTGCAGGAGACCTGGGCTTGATCCCTGGGTCAGGAAGATCCCCTGGAGAAGGGAATAGCAACCCACTCCAGTATTCTTGCCTGGAGAATCCCACGGACAGAGGAGCCTGGTGGGCTTGCAGTACAAAGAGTCGGACACGACTTAGCAGCTAAAGCACACACACTCTGAATTGCTGCAGTGAGCCATCTCCAAGACCCAAGTGGAAATTATTTGAATGAAAAATAAACCTTTACCACGTTAAAATGATGAGATCTGGGAGATGCTTGTGACTGCAGCACAGCACGCCCTGACTAACACAGAGAATAAGAATGGATTTCAGTCTTGAGGGTTAAATAAAAATCTAGTGCTAGACTGTTACACATGTGCAGACTTTTAATTGAAGACTTAGTAAGAAAAAGCAAGAACTGGCAAACGTTTTCTGTAAAGGACCAAGCAGTAAATATTTTAAGCTTTGAGAGAAAGTCTCTCCACAGCTACTCAGCTCTGCCTTTGGAGCACACAAGCAGCCGTGACCAAGTGTGATGTGCATTGCTGTGTGTTTCAATAATTCTTTATTTATAAAAACAGAAAAGGGCCAGGATTTGGTGTATAGTTGACAGTGCATCCCTTGACAGTGATGCAAGTGAGCTTGAAATAAGTTTATACGTCTTGACTTTGCTCAGAGATACCAGTTCATGAACTGTTTTGATAAGTTTGAAATTTTAGGTACCTAACAGAACAATTAAAAGAAAAAACATGCTCCTAATTAAAATAATAAATAGAATTTTGCAATGAACATTTATAATTCAGTATTTTTTATAGGCACCTGCCTTTTCCAAAACACTGATTGATGCTTAAGATCAGAAAATTAGACTCAATTTACATTTATTTCTTGAGACTGTTATTAAAGCAGAGGATTGATGAAATGATTATTCTTTAGAATCTGAATACAGACATCTATACGGAATTATTAAAGACAAAAACTACTATTTCGTTGGCAAGTTTTGGAACCTTAAAATGCAAAAAAAGCAGCACACAGTTAATAATCAGGTATAAGTGCTTTAGATGTTCATAGAACGGGTTCAGAAGGAGGGACCCTCAAGGCCTAGTAAGGGGATGCCCTGTGGAGAATGGGGGTTTGCATAGACTGGATGAGGGGCATCTACTATGCGCAAATGCATAAAATTGCATAGCTTATGAGGGAGGTTCAGCCTGACTTGAGGCAACAGGGACATATAGGGGAAATAATGATGGTTGTAACTGCAAAGAGTCATCAATACTGATATAATAGACCCTGAATGTCAGCCTAAGGAGAGTGCAGATTACATTCATGCATAACAGGTCTCTGAGAACAATAGGTTTCTGAGCCAATAGTCAAAGCTGTGTGGTGTGGTCCACAAGATAAACAAGGCCATGGGTCGATGAGGAATTAGCTCGGCATTATCCAGGAGCGTCTAGGCATTATGGAAAAGATGGAAACACTGCGGCAGGGTCATCAAGAGTGGCATGTAAAAGTTTCGATGGACCTTGAAGACTAGAGTTCCGAGAGAAAACCACAAGGGAAGGAAAGATGAGTCAGTGCAATCCCAAGTGGAAGGAAGGAAGAGAGAAGACCAGGAGGCAGCTGACGTAAATGCAGGGAAGGAAAACAGGCCAAATTCTGGCGAAATACTATTCATTGAAGGCCAGTTCACTAGTTCTACTCAAATAAGTCAAGCTAGACTAAGACATCCGCAGTTACAATAAAACTTCATACTTCGGTAGCTTCCTTAGCGCAATGGATGCATTTCTTGTTCATGTTACACATCCAGGGCTAACTGAACGGGAACTCTGTCTCACAGATTCATTCAGATGAAGAATAATGAGATGCTGCTGTCTCACCATGGAGCTGCCTGAGTGAGAAAGAACCAGGACAGTTTCCACCACACTTAACTATCTTCAGTCCATTTGCTGGAACCAGCCACACAGCCCCAGCGCAATCGCAACAGAGAGTGAAGCAGCAGAGAGGCCCAGGGAAGCCCAGTGAATGAGGATTACTATCTCTGTGCTTCCATGGTAGCTCAGATGGTAAAGTGTCTGCCTACGATGTGGGAGACCCGGGTTCAATCCCTGGGTTGGGAAGATCCCCCGGAGAAAGGAATAGCAATCCACTCCAGTACTCTTGTCTGGAAAAATCCCATGAACCAAGGAGCCTGGTAGGCTACAGTCCATGGGGTTGCAAAGAGTCAGACACAACTGACCAACTTCACTTCACTTTCTCCACTATATTATCATTTTTTCCTTCTATTTCAAAAACAAATTGTTGTCTATGAGTTTCTGTTCTGATTTTGCTTTTGGTGATTTGCCTGCAGTGAATCTATTTCTTTCCACATGTTTCCACTAGCTAACCACCAAGATATCTCATATGTTCTCAGCCAAAACCATAACAAAAGGACTTTCCTTTCACAGTCACTCGGAGCTACAGATTTATGGACAAAAGCAGAATGTTGAGATCTGCGAGCTGTTTCCCCCCGACTCTTGGAAGAGAAGCCCATGAAGAGCTCAGTTACCTGGAGTTCCATACTTTGTGTGTGTGTCTGTGTATGTGTGTGTTTTGACACACAAAAAAGACACGTTTTGCTCAGTTGTGTCTGACTTTGCGACCCCATGGACTGTAGCCTGTCAGGTTTCTCTGTCCATGTGATTTTCCAGGCAAGAATACTGGGGTGGGTTGCCATTTCCTTCACCAGGGGATCTTCCTGACCCAAGAACTAAACCTCGGTCTCCCTCACTGGCAGGTGGGTCATTACCATCTGAGTTACCAGGCAAATCCCGAGTTTGGTAGAATCAGAGCCTAACATCTGACTCTTCTGAGACTGACTTGGCTCATTCCCTAGAAAAGAGGCTCTGGCTAAAGGGGAGAGCACCGGGATGTCAGGGTCAAGAGAACAGCCACAGGAGGGGTTGCTGTTGAAAGAAAGCTGTCTGTGTGCCTCCCGTAGACAGAAGTGGACCTCCGGAGGGTCAAGCCCTGGGTTATCTTTAAAAGGACCCTGCCTAAGAGCATGTCCTGCCACAGAAAAATCATCACATTTGGAGGCCTAGGTGCGAGTGGTTAGTTAGAAAAGCCGTCTCCAGGCTGACACCTGGTGAGGGATCATGCTGTCTATTTTTAAAAGCACGATGAGGGATCTTCAGACAGGTGCGAATTGGCAGGGAGGGAAGGAGAGGTCTCCAGCAAACCCCAAAGAACAATGTTTAAGTAACGAAGTCCGTGTTCAGGGTCTGTTAGACCTAGAAGTCACTAACAAAGATGATCAGAGTGCTAAGCCAGTACGACTTTTACGCCCCATCCTCTCCTGGTGCTGACCTTGGAGGGGCCCCAAACAGCTGCCAGGAGACAAAGGCCAAAAGAAAATGAGGACCTGACAACACATTTACACGGCATATTGCAGGCAATTCTAGTCAAACAGTTCATCTTTGTGAATTGTTTCTGTTGAGGATGCGTTTGATGGGGGATTATGTTTTCAGAAATTTAAAGCATGTGCGATCAGTAATCCATTAATTCAGAACTGCTTATTAAGTTTCTATAACAGAACACCTTCACAACCTTCAAGCTGCTTGTAGACTTTTGGAAGACCTTCACTGTACTTTTTCAAATCTTTTACATACTAGTGAAAAGAGCTGAGAAAGAAGTAATCTTCAGGCAATGTGATTAGTGCTGTAGAAGAAGAGGAAAGACTGTAATATTACAGCCAAGACTAAGGGCATTTATCTCTCTGAAAGAATCTAGAAAGCTTTCCGTGAAGGTGATACTTAATCGGATGTGTAATGTGTTTATTTAACCATTAACCAGAAGATTGAAAGAGTTCAAGTTATTCTTGGAGGCAAAACAGCCTAGCACAAAGGCATGAATCAGGAGAACCTGACTTGCTCAGAGAACTGCAGATTAATCAGCAAAATTATAGAACTAAGTACCATTGGACAGTGGTGGGTACCTCATGTGGAGGTTACTCAGAACCTGTGTGATGTGTTAAGGAATTTGGAGATATCATTTAAGCCACTGAAAATTTCTTAAAAGATTTGGGTCTTGCTCTTATGTTTATATTTGTTGTTGTTCAGTCACTAAGTTGTGTCCAACCCTTTGCGATCCCATGGACTGCAGCTCTCCAGGCTTCCCTTTCCTTCACTATCTCCTGGAGCTTGCTTAAAGTCATATCCATTGAGTCGGTGATGCCATCCAACCATTTCATCCTCTGTCACCCCCTTCTCTTGCTCTAAATCTTTCCCAGCATCAGGGTCTTTCCCAGTGATTCACCTTTTTGAATTAGGTAGTGAAAGTATTGCTTTTAAAAATAGACAGTATTATATATGACTTTTAAAAAATTATCTATACTTTCATTATCCAGAAAGGACTACTAACTATATTATGGAGTGTTTTCTTCTTTTATTTATTAATACATATTTAAATAGCTTAATCCTATTTTAATTTCATAGCCTATATATTTTACTTACTATTACACCGTGATTAT
>SJYF01000323.1:5601413-5612234 GCA_006410515.1 Procapra przewalskii
CCATTTGTATGGCTTCTTTGATTGAATGTGATGTTTTTAAAGTTTACCCATATTGTAGTTTTTATCAGTACTTCATGCCTTTTTCATTGTCAAACAGTAGTTCTTATACTGATCTCTGCCTAGCATACATTTACCATTTTATTTTTACCCCTAGTAAAATCACCTCCGTTAAAATCCTTCTGTTTTAGGTGTCTTGTAAACAGTAAGAGATTAGATTTTTGTCTTTTTATCAAATTTGAGAATCTTCGTTTTTTTTTTTTAACAAAATAGCTGAATCCATTCACATTTTAATTTTGAAACTAATAGAATTTCACTTGCTTTTGTCATCTTGTTTTATGTTTTCTGCTTTACATGTGATACCTTCCATATTTCTTTTTCCAGAATATTCTTAATAAACTTTTTCTTTTTAAAAGTTTTTGCTTTTTACCCTGCTAAACATTTAGAAAATACATAACTTTTTATGTGTGGTCTCCTTAAAGATGAATTTATATTTTTCTATGTTCATGAGTGAGATCAGCCTGTAATGTTTTGTTTATATCTGGGGGAGATTTTCTGGATCAAGGTTGTTTTGGTCTTACGAAATGAAGAATATTCTTTGTCTATTCTTTTTAAAAGTTTGGTAAAATGAATGTCATTTTTCGCCTAAATAACTGATAGGTTTCTTTTTGGGAAGGCTTTTAATTATGGATTCAATATCCTTAATAGAAAAAGGACTACAGAAATGTTCTATTTCTTCTAGTCTACTTTATATTTTCTTTAGGGATTTGTCCACTGCATCTGTCTTTAAAAGTATTGGAATAATGTTTTTTGTAATGTTTTCAGAATCAGTATCATTATTCAGGGTTAAAAATTTTTTATCTTTTTTTTTTTACTCGATGTTATTTCTGTCTTCTTTCTATTATTCTTGTTCGAAGAACTAACTTTTGGATTTCTTGAGCTTCTTTCTAGTGTGTGTTTAAAAGAATAAATAGTACATTTTAAAAATTCAGTTATCCTGGAAATTCTGGGGAGAGGCTCTGGGGATGGAGTGAAAGAGTGGCATTGACAAAGGGAAGGACAGGGAGGGTAGAGAGCACCTTCAAGGGAACTGCGTGGCCCGCGGAGCCAGGGGCCATGCCGCAGGCTGCCTGCCGAGTATCCTCCACTGTCTTCCCCCAGGGCCCACCCGGCATCGGGCCTCTTTGGCGTGAGCTCATTTCTTGAGTGCGTCTCCATTCCAAGAGGCTTGGGGAGGGCCTCTTTTTGAATGCTTTATTAGTTATCCCACCTACTTTATGTTCCTTCTTCAATCTCCATTTTTAACATCTTTGGGAATAATTATATTCATCTTTTGGTTTTCCCACTGCTGGGCTTCCCCAATGAGTCAGAGGGTAAAGAATCTGTTTACAATGCAGGAGACACAGGCGATGTGGGGTCAGTCCCTGGGCTGGAAAAATCCCCTGGAGGAGGACATGGCAGCCCACTCCAGTATCCTTGCCTGGAGAATCCCATGGACAGAGGAGCCTGGCGGGCTATAGCTCATGGGGTCACAAAGAGTCAGACGTGACTGAGTGACTGCACACCACCCGCCCTGGATAACCACCCTCTGGGCTGCTGCTGGCAGGGCCCACAGCGTTCAGGGTTTCCTGCTATTAGTTTGGAAGCAACACACTCATTGATTATTCTTTTAGGGATTGGCCTAGAGGTTAGAGCAATCATTTTTTTTTTGACTTATCAAAGTCTAATACTAATTTATAACTTTTATTCTTTTTTAGGAAAATGCAAGAAAATAACACTTTCATTTTATTTGTCCTGTTCTCTGATTCTTCTCTTTTTTATTACACTTGATCTTATTTTGATAGATGTGATGTACTCTCAGATCATGTGGAGAATATAGATCAGAGATTTTCAAAATAGCCTTTTGTTTCTTGCAGTGAATTTTAAAAGTTGGTAAGGAGGAAAAGAGATTTTGCTTCTCTCAAATTCCTCCCCTTTTCTTAGCCTCCAAATCTCTTCTTTCCATATATCTGGTGATTTGTTGCTGTTTCTGTTTAGCTTTTCCTTATGGAGGGAAGTATTTGTGCTGTACTGGTAGTCTCTGTGGGTTTTATTGGCAGCCCTGAGGACTGCGTTGGTAGATTGTATAATAACTGAAAGCAACTATTTTTTTCACTGGGGACTTCCCCACTGGCTCAGCGGATAAAGAATCTGCCTACAGTGCTGGAGACGCAAGATCCCTGGGGTGGGAAGATCTCCTGGAGGAAGAAATGGCAACCCACTCCAGGATTCTTGCCTAAAAAATCCCATGAACAGAGGAGCCTGGCAGGCTACCATCCACTGGTTTACAAAGAGTCAAACACTAACAAAGCATTCAGTAATGCAATGAAGCATTTCTTTCACTGAATGCACACTCTTTTGCTATATGACATTTCAACTTCTCCTATTGAGATGTGGAGTCTGTTCCCCTACTTCTTAGTTTGGGCTAGCCTTTGACTTGCTTTGATAAACAGAATATGGCAAGGTCATGAACCAATTCCAACTCCAAGCCAAAGCTTCAAAAGGCTTTGTGCCTTTTGGTTCTTCCTCTTGAATGTGGCAGAACCACTAAGTGATTCAGATAGTCTGCTGGAGAGGAGAGACCACGAGAGGACCTTGAGTCATCACAACTGAGACCTTCCTACATAAGCCAGCCTCCACCAGCCCAGCAGTTGACCACACTCCCAAGCAAATCCAGCCAAGAGCAGAATACCCACGCAGAAATACCCACCAGACTCCAGCCTGCAGAACTATGGGCTAAATGAATATCTTAAGTTACTAAGTTTGGGGGTGGTTTGTTATGCAACAAAAGCTAACTGATACAAATCCCTATTCAAAGATTCTAGACTCAGAAGAAAGGAGAGGGAAAAAAGTTTGGATTTTCTCACGTTTTACTTTGGAGGCTTAGAAGTCTAGCAATCTGTCCGGTAGGGAGGTAGTTGAGAAGATGGGCATTTTGATAAGACTGTGTGGTGCCTGGTGATCAGAAAGTCATGTTGGGCCTTACATGCGAGGCCTTACAGTAAAACACAAACTTTGTGCATCAGTAACATGTACAATAGAAATTGGAAAATGTGCTAGGGGGAATTGAATTGTTAGATATATCTATAAAATGGGGCTTCCCCGATGGCTCAGCAGTAAAATGATCTGCCTGCAATGCAGGAGTCGCAGGTTTGATCCCCAGGCCAGGAAGATCTCCTGAAGGAGGAAATGGCAACCCACTCTAGTATTCTTGCCTGAAAAATCCCATGGACAGAGGAGCCTGATGGGCTACAGTCCATGGGGTCACAAAGAGTCAGACACAACTGAACAGCAAAGCACACATCTATAAAATAAGGATTAAAGGCTCTAGGAAGAAAAAAAGAGATTAAAAATAAATAAAATGATACTTTAAAATGAGGCTGATTATAGAAAGAGGAATTAGAGAAGGAAATGAAATTTTTGTTGAAATTTGATTGTGCTATAAAGGAAGCTTCAGAGCTTGTTAATCATCTGTAGTTTTGTCTGAATGGGAATAAAAGGAAAAAGAAGCGAAACTCTTTAGTTACACTGATTAAGAACTAAAATACACTTGCATGCATAATGGTTTAATGGTCTATAAAACTATAAAAGTAGATTCAAACCTTATTTTCAGTACTTATAATTTTAAATCTTTTAAAAAGTATTTTGATGGTGTTTTGATACCTCTAAAGGTGTCATTTAAATCTTCATTTACCTTCAAGTGCAAAACTTTAATGACTTAGTTAAAGTAGCCGTCATCATCCAGATTGTCTCTAGGGACCATCCTCAGGTATATAAAATGTTACTGAGTCCACATGTATATTAAAATAAAGCAGAACTCAAGTTTACATGTTCCTGAACTCTTTCTTGAACCCTAACCTGCCTTCAATAGACTTGTACATCTGTTACTTAAAGCATCTCAAGTTAAAATTCTTGCCATTTCCCATTAAAAAGTAGGTTCTTGATTTTTCATCCTTCTTTACTCATTGTCTCTGACCCATATCCTGGAAGAGCAGAAGAACTGTTCCATCGGACAGAGGGAAAGGATAACAGAAAAATCTCTGTTTGGCAATTCTGTGCTGAAAAACACAAATGGATCAACAAGTACTAGGTTAGAGGATCAAATTTCTAGACCGAATAACCTAGCATTTCATTCAGACAGAAGTAAAACATTACACAAGCAGCTGGTCTTTTTTTTTTTTTTTTTTTAAATCAGACGTATAGTTTTCCTGTTCTAAAGCATATTTGTGTCTGCTGGCAGACAAGCACAGGTGATTGCCTCCAGGTGTTCGCCTGCAGGAAGTCACTGAAACGCAGTGTGGGTAATGGCAGTTTCCTCAGCAGCGGAGACTAACCTTCAGGAAGCTCGTAGGCACAGGTATATTTTAGAATAGGACGCCAGTCAGCTGAAAGGCCGCAGACCCAGAAGGCCCAGCTTAACAAGGAACAAATTAACTAAAACAAGAATCAAGACGTATTTTTAAACCATTATCAAAAATTAAAGATTAAAAAAAAAGTTATTGGTTTTTAAAAAGGTTTTAAACTTGTTTTTTTTTCCTAAAGTTTTACTCCTTTATGCCAACTGCATAGAAATTCCTCTCCGACATCACCAAAGGGAATTACAAGAATACAGATACGCATCAGAAGAATGAATAAAACTGTTGCTGAAACTGAAGCTCCAATACTTCGGCCACCTGATCGGAAGAGCCCACTCATTGGAAAAGGCCCTGATGATGGGAAAGACTGAGGGCAGGAGGAGACAGAGGATGGGATGGTTAGCATCACCGACTCAATAGATTTGAGATTTAGCAAACTCCGGGGGATAGTAGAGCACATAGGAGCCTCGCATGCTGTAGTCTATGGGGTCCCAAAGAGTCTGACATTACTTAATGACTGAGCAAAAATGACAATGTTTCTTTAAGTTCTGTTGGTATGAAAGCTCCTGTTAAAAATAATTCATTATTAAAATATAACCTGTATCTTTTTTCCATTGTGATAGATACCCGATGGCATTTTATTTTAATTTATCTCTTTTTATCACAGTACCCGGGTTCAATCCCTGGGTCGGGAAGATCCCCTGGAGAAGGAAATGGCAATCCACTCCAGTATTCTTGCTGAAGAATCCCATGGATGGAGAAGCCTAGTAGGTTACAGTCCATGGGGTCGCAGAGAGTCGGACACGAGTGAGTGACTTCACCTTCACCTTCATAGGTGATTTATAATATTAATTTAGTTTCGAGCATACAATGTAGAGATTCAGTATTTTTACAGATTATACTCCATTTAAAGTTGTTAGAAAATTATTGCTATATTTCCTCATGTTATGCAGTATAACCTTATTGTTCATTTATTTTAAGCCTTGTAGATAATCCTATACCTTTCACTCACCCCTCTCCCCGATTAATCATTAGCACTTAGCTCATTTGCTTCACTCAAATGACAATGACTTTTGTGTTTTTTTTGAAAGGTACAGACCTATGAAGGGAAAATAAACAAGAATGAAGACAACAGCAACAAAAATTTGGAAGCTGGGAGCAGATCTGAGAAAGCTAAATTCTAAGTCGGCTTCAGGAAAAGTTGAGAAGTAGCCTGATTCGCGGGGAAATTTAAAAAAAAGGTCCAGGAATGGGTATCATTAGGACTCCGGAAGTTCTGTTGGAAGTGAGGTTAAGAGGGACCTAGACCACCAGACCCCCTCACCTGTTCCATGCCACAGGTCAGCTGTCAACCCCAGCAGATGACTGGAGCAAATGAAGTCCTGGAGACAGACAGGCAGAGGGGACAGTCTCAAAACACAAGAGGACAGAGCTTGCATACTGAGTGCTAGGGTGCCCAGCTTTGCTTCTCTTTTCTTTTTTAAGAGAATTATTAGTTGTTCGGTTGTGCTGGGTCTTCTTTGCTGCGAGGGGTTTTCTTTAGTTGTGGCGAGTGGAGGCTACTCTCTGGTTGCAGTGCGGGGACTTCTTGAGGTGGCTCCTCTCGCTGTGGCGCTCGGGCTCAAGAGCACGCTGGCTTCAGCAGCTGTGGTTCCTGGACCCTAGAGCACAGACTCAGCAGCTGAGACGCTCGGGCTTCGTTGCTTGCTCCAAGGCGTGTGAGATCTTCCCATCTCAGGGATCGAATCCCCATCTCCTGCATTGGCAGATAGATTCTTTGCTGCTGAGCCACCAGAGAAGCCCTCCAGTATCTCTCACCCTTTTCTGATCTGAAACACTGGTGGAGACACATGTGCACACACACGCACACACATGCAGACGGGTGAGTAGAGTCTCCTCTAGAGCGCCTAGCCAGCCTAAGAGAGACAATACAGAAACACACCGAGGGCTCTGCCAGGAAGAACAACGCCAGGTCGCCAGTGAAGTCCCTGGTGAATAACCACTAGTCACCCACTCATCCAATGAGCTTTTAATTTCCATTCCTGGAGAAGATCCAGGCAAGGATCGGCAGGATCTGCTTCTCCTATGAGAGAGACTGAAACGAATAATCAGCCATGGGAGAAAACAGAGACTGGGGGGAGAAATAAAACTGAAAAATGGTCGTTAATACATTCAGAAATAAGCTGTGCCATGTATAAAACAAGGATTCTATTTTAGAAAAAAGAATACTTGGGGGAGGGGTGCGTGGTGGTAAAGAGACAGTAGAAATTAAAAACGGAATGGTGGAAATAAAAAATTCAATAGAGGAGGTGGAAGATAAATTAGAGGAGATCTTCCAGAAGTTAGACCAACATGGGAAATAGCTGCTGCTGCTGAGTCGCTTCAGTCGTGTCCGACTCTGTGCAACCCCATAGACGGCAGCCCACCAGGCTCCCCCATCCCTGGGATTCTCCAGGCAAGTACACTGGAGTGGGAAATAGAGGATAGAAGTTTAAACTAGAGGGCGTGTCCAGGAGGTTGAGCATCTATCTGATAGGAGCTCCACAGAGACGACTGAGCAAATAGAAATGAGACGATCCCCAGTGAAATAACTCAGCGGTTCCCCAAACACAAGGACATGTGATTTTAGATCAAAATAAACCCAGTACCAGAGATAATATTCAACCTGCACTAAGATACATCATGGTGAAATTTCAGAAGCCCTGGTGATAACAGCTATATGGAAAGCTTCCAGAAAGAAGTGATGTCTTAAGAAGAATCGAGATTTAGAATGGCAGGATATTTCTCAACAGTAACGCTCGAAGCTAGAAGACAAGGAATTAATGCCTTCAAAATTCTGAGGAAAAATTGTTTCCAGCCTAGACTTCTTATTCTGACAAATGAATTTGTATTCAGACTTATTCATCTCATTCTCAGACGTTCCAAGTCTCAGAAAGTTTTGTTTTCAGTTTTGCTTTCTATAAATCCTTTCTTAAGAAGCCCCTGGAGAATGGGAACCACCGAAAGAAGGGAGCAAACTACGAGGAAGGCACGGGATCCAGGAGATGGTGCCCTCCTTGAAGCAGGGGAGACAATCTCTAGGGTGGTTGGAGGGCATGGCCCGTGAAAACAGCGGCATGGACGGCCTAGGGATACTCTTCCCAGGTCAAGAAGCTCCAGGACTGAACTAGCCAGTAAGACCAAATTAATACTATATTGAGTGACTCTAAATGTATTAAGATGGCATTTGCCCATCTTAGACTGGATGACACAGCACATACACAGGTTAGGCACTTATTTTCACCAGGAAAATAAAGAAAAAGCACTGTAGTCCGTGGTATGGTTTGGCCGTCAATAGCGTTCATAATAACACACATGGTTACAGTGATGATGTATCTGTAAACACTGCCAGGCTAAGCAAAGCGGTCATCTCTGTGGCGCCCAGGGCGGGTGGGCATTGTAACGGAGCGAGGGTGATGGCAGAGAGAAAGGTGGAGTCACTAAACAACTGTGGGGTATCCGGGGCTCAGCGACTTCCCACTTTAATGGTCTTAACTTTCTCCACCTCCACCGAGCTAGTCAAGGCCTTCTGCAAAAAAGCAAGATAAATGGATGTGTTAGATTAGGAGCTAGGAGTTGGAGAGAACAGGCAAGTTTCCAGTCCTTAGAGGCAGGATGTAGAGCCAGCTGTAGGAAGCACTGTCAAATATGATTTAACCAGGCTGGCTGAGACCAAAGCAGCATATTAATATTCAGGCATACCACCTGGGGCTTCCCAGGTGGCGTTAGTGTAAAGCATCCACCTACCAATGCAGGAAATGTAAGAGACGCAGGTTTGATCCCTGGGTGGGGAAAATCCCCTGAAGAAGGGCATGACAACCCACTCCAGTGTTCTTGCCCAGAGAATCCCATGGACAGAAGAACCTGGTGGGCTCTGGTCCATAGGGTCTCAAAGAGTGGGACATGACTGAACAACTTAGCACACAGGCACATCCCTCATTTCACTGTGTTTCACAGACACTGAGTTTCTCACAAATGGAAGGTTTATGGCGGCCCTGCGTGGATCACATCCATCGGTGCTGTTTTCCCAACGGTATTCTCTCACTTGTGTGTCTGTGTCACATTTTCTTAATTCTCGCCTTATTTCAACTTTTTCATTTTCATTATTTGTTATGGTGATCTGTAACCAATGATCTTTGATGTTACTATTATAATTGCTTTGGCACTTTTTAGCAATAAAATATTTAAAAATGAAGGGATGTACTTCTCTTTAGACAATGCTATTACTGCATGTGGCAGAGTAAACATAGCTTTTTGATGCACAGGGAAACCAAAAATTCAAATTGCTGTGGTCTGTACCTCAACTCTCAGCTCTGAAGTATGCATGCATGGCAGTTATAGTTTATATAACATCTTATGCTTTTTGAACAGTTGCTTTATTTCTGTGTGTGTGTGTGTAACAAAGTTTTATTAAAGTATAAAGGAGATAGAGAAAGCTTCTGACATAGGCATCAGAAGGGGGTAGAAAGAGTACCCCCCTGCTAGTCTTTAGCTGGATGTTATATTGTCACCAGCAGTCTGTTAATGAAAGAAAGGAATGTCTCACAACTTAGAATTGTATTATCTCACTAGGCTCCTCCATATGCCATCACTATATACAAAGTAAGAAAATTGAAGCTGAGAAAAAAACATAACTTGCCCAAGATGACATGTGCAAGTAGGTTTTGTATCACGTTCAAAGCATTTTAACAATCATATTTGGTCATTAGTGAGAAAAAAAATCATTCTATTTAAGTTATTAAATAGGTGTTCTTACTTGGATAGTTTCTTGGTCAGCACAGAAGTTGAAAGCTTCACAAAGCTGAGATACAGTCAAGATTGCCCCAAATGTTTGAGGGAAGTATGTGTTTGCAATGAATGAACACAAACTTCTAACAACTGGATAGAAAAAATTGTTTTGAAAGAGACCATACTAAAACCCATCGGGTACTAAACATACTTAGGATGCCGTGTTTGCACAGAAATCTTACTTTCATCTTTCCTACACTGCAGTGCCTCCATGGTTAATCACATCTTGAGGACAGGAGATGTTGAAAACTGTGGTGCTTAATGTTAAGTTACTTATAATTGAATCATAGTTAAACTGGAGGAAACAAAGGTGTGTTTAACACCCTGAGTTTAGGAAGATTTGCAAGTACTGAAGAAAGGGGCAACATGTGCAGATGAATTTTGTTTTTAAATCTATATTTTACAGTGAATGCAAATTAGGCCTAGCATGTTATCTCAGATTGAAGAGTCTAGAATGTGAAGTCTAAATGCTATAACTGAAGATTGCTGAAAGCTTGTCTGTATTGAACTACTATGTGGTTTCAACGATGACAGTTACCGTTTATCTATGTTTTACACACACACACACACACACACACACACACAGTATTAGAGGCAAAAGGTAATAGCTTATGGGTCTTATTTCTCTGCAAGGATGCTTTGGTTGCACCCTTAATAAACAATCAGAGTTATTAATTAATTATTTAATAAGGAAGACTAAAGGGGGGGGGTTATATGAAATAATAAGAGCTGTCTATTCTAAGCAATTGAGACCAGAAGACAGAAAAAGTCACACAGTGGCACTTAGCATTGCAGACACAATTGCCTGCCTGATTGAGAGGAAGTCAGTTTTACATGAGTCCATTGGACCGTCTCACAGAGTGCTCACGGGAAGGGGACAGTTCATCTGGATGGATGTTAGAGAATGGGTAGGGTTTTGATGAACCAAAGAGGAGGAAGGCAGGCATTCCTTGTGGTGACGGTGATTAGAAACATGGAGGAAAGGACGCTGCAAACTTACTGCAGAAACAGCAAGTGGAACCATGTAGCTGAAATGAAGCCTGTATTTAGGGAAGCGGCTGATGACACTGGAAATACACACTTGGGTCACGCAGTGGGTTGAAAGCCGGCCTGGGAATATGGGCTTCGTCTTGTAGTTGGGAGCCACTGGGTTTCTTCAGTTACATGATCAGAGTGTTATTTTTAGGAGATAATTAGTCACTGATTAAGGGAAGCTCGGAATGTTTGGACTCCAGCCCTATCTTTCCCAAGTTGTTTTCACGATGGACAACTGTGTTCTCTCTCCAGACACCCTCCAATGTTAATATTGGCAACTCTGAGTACTGCTGAATTAAATCTACTATTGAGAAGCTTTTTATTAAATGTAGTGTAGGCTGCACTTGTTTTTCATCTTTAGCAATCTTTTCAAGAAAAGAGTGAGGAAAAAAACAAATTTTAATGTATCACAGTGGGCTTCTACATCTTCAGTTCAGTTCAGTTCAGTTGCTCAGTCGTGTCCGACTCTTTGTGACCCCATGAATCGCAGCATGCCAGGCCTCCCTGTCCATCACCAACTCCCGGAGTTCACTCAGACTCACGTCCATCGAGTCTGTGATGCCATCCA
>SJYF01000323.1:5628434-5642862 GCA_006410515.1 Procapra przewalskii
GGCTTCTCACTAGCTCTTGTATATACGGTAGCGTATATATGCCAGTGTTACTCTCTCAGTTCATCCCACACTTTCCTTCCCCTGCTGTGTCCACAGGTCGGTTCTCTACGTCTGTGTCTATATTCGTGCCATAAAATACATCCTTTATTATATCCTAGATAACTTGGCTGTCTGGAGAAATGCAGATTTTTAGGCCACAGTCTTTTGCTTTTTGTATCACATGAATGTACAGCTCAGTAGGTGTCCGTTGAATGTCCTCCTGCGTCCCAGGCCACAGGGATGAACTGATCGTCAGAGGCAGGCCATGCGAGAGGACGCGGGGGCAGAGAGCAGCCTTTCGGAGATTCCCTCAGAGCGTGGGCGTCATGTTACAGCCCAGTCTTGGGGGCTGGTTTGGAGAGGGGCAGGGTGGGAAGGAAAGGTAACCTCTGAACTGAGTTCTTAAGGCTGAGAGGTGGCCCAAGAAGCTGTTAGGACAGTGGGAGTGCCTTTCATCCTGGGGTAAGACTGGTGAAGCCGCTGGGATCCAGGCTCGTCTAAGTTACGTCCATGAGCATCAGAAAAAGCAGGAGGGGGGAGGCTGGAGTAGAAGAACTGGGAGGAGTCAGATTATGAAGATCCATGAAATGTGTCTAAGTTCATAGAGGATGGAAAATGAAAAGTTTTAATAGGAAAACGTGCTTGTTTTCTGGAACTAAGATTTTTTTAAAGTTTTCAACAAGACCTTGTGAGAAATTGTGTTCGGGCCCATGGGTGAGAGTCTAAAACGTTACGATCTCTCAGCCACTGAAGAAAAGATCAGAGTGGATTAGCACAGATGATGAAAGTGACTTTGCTAAAGCCATGTGGGTGGACTGGCAGGTTGGCCAGGCCCAGGGGAAGGGGGCTTCGTGGAAGGCGTGATGCTTGAGCCAGCCAGCTCATTCACCTGAGGAGGAGGAGGAGGGCCAAGCTGTTCCCACTGGGGAAGCCCCAGTAAGCAAAGCAGAAAGGCAGGAGCACCGTTACCATTTCCGCTTTCCTTCTAAAAATGTGTGTGAGGACTCTGTCCCCAGCACAGTTTGGGGGTTAAAGTGAGCAAGTGAAAAGTAGCTACTGAAAGGAATTTTCCAGCATTTCTTGCTGACCCTTGAACAGCAAGGTTTTGAACTGCATGGGTCCATGTGTGTGTGGATGTTTCTCAGCTGTGGGTTGGGAGAATCCTCAGTTGTGGAATCTCTGGGTATGGAGGGCTGACTCTACTAGGCCGTCTTATTTATGGGACTTGGGTATCCTCAGAGGGTGGTATTTCTAGGGGCCCAGACCCAGGACCCTGCAAATACCGAGGGAGGACGGTGTTTTGGGTCTCAGTTGGGGGGTTGCGTTGCTCTACCTGTTCCCGCTGCTTTGGCTGCCAGCAGCCCTGTCTCGTGCAGTAAGCTCTGCTGTGGGGAGAGACCAGCTCATCACTCACCCTCTGGGCGGTGTCCCCTCAGGGGTTTCCATGAAACACGTCGCCTCTTTTGAGGCTTCTTCAGAAAGTAGCCTGGGAAGTACTTTTCTTTTGCCTGGTCATTAAGATAGTCATTAAAACTTTATACTTAAATCTGAAATCATATATTAATTATACTTCCATGGCAGTTTTCAAATATAATTTTTCTTTGGTTTATCATTGGTCCTACAGCTGGGATTGGTATAGTCCCATGGACGTGCAGAGTCACAGGATAAATGTATGCAACTTTCTAGAATATGAAGTTTGCTTGGAATAAGCACGTATGTGTGTGTGTGGAAGAGTGTATTTGTGTATTGAGGTGTCACACATGTATAGAGAAATACGTACAGGGCTCTGTCATGGAGAAGCATAAACGATTTGCCTAGATTTAAATTAGGCACAGGCTTTCCTGGTGGCGTTAGTGGTAAATAACCCTCCTGCCAATGCAGGAGACACGAGACGAGGGTTCGATCCCTGGGTGGGGAAGATCCCCTGGAGGAGGGCATGGCAGCCCACTCCAGTGTTCTTGGAGAATCCCATGGACAGAGGAGCCTGGCAGTCTGCAGTTCATGGGGTCGCCCAGAGTCAGACACAACTGAACCACTTGGTGGACATGCAAGTCAGGCACAGGCTGTGCTCCCCTAAGGAGATGGCGTTTGCATCTCTCTGATGCTGGAGGTTCTTCAGTGTAAAGAGCAGGAGAAGAACTGGTATATTAAGGGTGGGACATGAGTTTGGGGCGTAACTAAGTCAGAGTTCTCTGTCTGATGGTGACTTGTCGAGTATGGGAGTGGGGCTGGTTGAGTTCTGGTCTCTTCTCGGACCATGTAAACCCGGCAGGACCTTTGTCCTTAATGCCTGCCTGCATGGTGTGTGTGTCAGGGGGAGTGGGGAACAGAGAGCCTTGAAGGTGGGCTTGGTGTTTGGAGGAAAGGCTTTATGTGTTGTCCTAGGCGAAGGGCTCCTGGCCGCCATGTGGGAGACTCCAAGGCCAGCTCCCATCAGGTCCTGATGACCGTGACCGTGACCGTGACCGTGCCTCCCTAGCAGTCCTTCCCTACCAGTTAGCGCCTTCCTGGGTCTTTACTGGGACTCCTGGGTAACGTGGAATGGAGGAACTGGGGACTTGCAGGGGTTCCATCTGTCCTGTTTAGATAAAGAGCTGTTTTTGTGCTCTGCCAATCATTACTGTGAAAGTTTCAAAGCTTTGGGGGGGAAAAAAAGAAAAAGAAAATAAGTGTTAACCTTTTTTAGCTGTATTTGGGCCCAGGGTTTCAAAGGCTCATCGGCTTGAAGATTGGAAATCAGTGTGGAAAATACTAAGTATTAACCTTTGCAAAACATATTTTGAGAATTTGGTGGGGCTGTTTTTCATTTTTATTGGTTGAGTGCATTTGGCTCTGAACCCACTGCAGAAGACGAGAGCTTTTTTTTTTTTTCTGCTCTGAGCTCCAGCTGTATCATGAGGTGAGAAGGAACACTTAGGAGGGTGATCAGAGTGCGGCCGAGGCCCACATGTGGGGTCTCTGGACGCCCATCGCCTTGGAAGATGAGGTCCAAAGCCGCAAACTTAGCTGGGACACACCCGCCTCGCCCCGGCCTTGTTCTCTGATGGACGGCCGTTCGCCATCTCCAGAGCTCAGCGTGCAAAGGGAGCATATCCCAGCATTTCCATGTGGCCCATCTCTCTGGACAGTGTCCATCCCCTTCTGCTTCCACTGTTTCCTTACTCTGTATGGGAGGTGTGTCCGCAGAAGAGTTCACTTTCTCAAGTTTCCTCCGCTTTTCCTCCTCTCCCCCTGCCACCCCTAACCCCAGGATACAGTGGGTGTCCATTGCTCGTGTCTACAGGTGCCCTGTTGGACTTTGTTATTCCATCCTGATTACTCCACAGGGACTTCACTGGCAGTCGAGTGGTGAAGACTTTGCCTTCCAATGCAGGGGATGTGGGTTTGATCCCTGGTCAGGGAGCTAAGATTGAGCATGCTTCCCGGCCACAAAATCAAAACATAAACCGCAGAAGCAATATCGTACCCAACTCGGTAAAGACTTGTTGCTAGTAATTCTGTAGACCTGCTGTCTTAGCTGGGTGAATCACGTGTCAGGAGAGACTGGCTTAGTCTTCTGTGCTCAGCAGTCGCATTCATGTTAGCTTTTTCCCAAACTATAGGTTTATACTCATGAACTTGGTTTATGTTTTTGAACCTCAAGTAGCAAATGCTTCTTATATTTGGTAGCCTCTGATCAAGAACCCTGCTCTAATATAAATTTTGAAGTACTCCAAACAGATGAAGCAGGTAGTTATTACTAACTTCTGTTTCATGTGAAATTTTGCCGTAGGATTTCTAGCGTCCATCCCCTCTGTACTTTCAGTGAATATAATGGTGAAGAGTTTGGCTGTATGCTATCACGGACTAGCCGGGTGGCCTTGGGCAAGCTGGGAGTGTTGGTTTCCTCTGTCTGTAAAACACAGATAGTGCATTTGAAGATTCGATGATGTGTAAGCATTTGCGACAATGCCTGACACTGGGTAGACACCCAGTCCAGAGACTTGTGTGTTACTTTCAGTGAAAAACTGGTTTATGTCTGACTCTTGAGTTATACACAGAACACCAGGGAACACCTGTGTGAAGCCTCTACCTGCATTTTGAGAACTGCATAAAGGAGGCTGCATCCGTGCTCAGCGTTGATCACCGGTATGCCTCCTTCTTGTCCTGACTCCTCAGGGATTGGGATCTGGAAGAGAGAGGTCAATGCAGACAGTCATTCGGGGAGGAAAATTCTTAGCCGCTGTGCTGCCGCTGAACTCATTCAAACCTCAGCTCCTATTTTGACAGCGCTGAGTGAAGTGAAACTGGTTATTCGTTCTGTCTGCATGTGATTCTCAGGCCACTGATTGTGAGGTCTTCTGTTTTATTATCATTGCACTGTTGTTAAAAATGACGTTGCCATCACGTGGGAGAGCAGTGACATACTCTGGTTCTTCACTACCAGATACATCTACCAAATACATCTGGTAGACGTGGTCCCATCCCTCTACTCCCTGGCTCCTCCTGTGGGAGACCACAGAAGCCAGCTGGGACCCCAGGTGTAAGCTCATCAACTGACTGTTTGCATTCCTATCAGTGTGTTGATAGGAGCCCACTCTAGTGATTGTTTTGTAAAATCTGACTGAATAAAATCTTTTCTTGTTATGTGGGGATTATTTGATTGAGCTGTATCTATAGAATAGGCTGAATTTAGATGATTTTTCAGATGTAATTCCAGCTGCTTGTGTGGTGTTTTTTCACATTTGAATGTTAGGTCAGCACTTCTGTGCCGACAGCCTCAAGATTTGAGAAGTTGAAAATTTTGCAGGGCAAACCATCCCGTGGCTTTTAAAAATAAATTCTGTATATGACTGTAGTTAGAAAGGAAATATATAACAAAATATAGTTTAGATGAGAAAGGTAAAAAAGCAGTTGTACTTATTAGGAACTTTCATGTAAGTAGCTGATATTATTTAGTTTGATGAGGATAAAAATAGAAGAGTAGACTGAATATAGCAAGCCACTTATTTTTCTTTATTTCAGATAATTATTTTTCAGCTCATGTTGAGAGCCTATCTGATGCTTTTTGAATGCTTATTAACATTAAGCAAATGCTTTTCTCTTTTTAAAAGCAAATACAAAATGTAATAATGTGATTAATCAGAGTAATGACTTTATTTTCGAACATCGTTGCAGAAAATATGTTCTGATGAGGAATAATTTTATCTTACCATAGAACAGAAAAATACATAATATGCTTAAAACCCTTGGTCATATACATAGATGTTTAAAGCCACACATTTTAGAATGCAATGTAATTTAAGTGATCTGGGCTAAAGTTGATTCTTATGCTATCTGAAAAAATATTTTATAAATAAATTAAGCACCTTATTTTTTCATTTATATATTTAGTTCTTTTAAAACATTCAAGAGGTATTTTTTGAATATTCAGTTCAGTTCAGTCGCTTAGTTGTGTGCGACTCTTTTCGACCCCATGGACTGCAGCACGCCAGGCTTCCCTGTTCATCACCAACTCCTGGAACTTGCTCAAACTCACGTCCATCGAGTTGGTGATGCCATCCAGCCATCCCATCCTCTGTCATCCTTGTCTCCTCCTGCCTTAAGTCTTTCACAGCATCAGGGTCTTTTTCCAGTGAGTCAGTTCTTCTTATCAGGTGGCCAAAGTATTGGGAGTTTCAGCTTCAGCATCCTTCCAGTGAATATTCAGGACTCGTTTCCTTTAAGATGGACTGGTTGGATCTCCTTGCAGTCCAAGGGACTCTCAAGAGTCTTCTCCAACCACACAGTTCAAAAGCATCAATTCTTCGGCACTCAGTTTTCTTTATAGTCCAGCTCTCACATCCATACATGACTACTGGAAAAACCATAGAATGTTAATAAATGTTCCAATGACCGATGATATGAAGCTGTTCTTATGAAGCATTGGGTGTTTGTAATACTGTTAGACGTTGTTCACCATAGCACTACAGCTTATCACCAAATAGAGTCCTTTCTTCCCAGTACTCAAATCATTATTTAAGAAGGAAGATCTTTCTGACCATTAAGCTTAAAGTTTATACTTGGTGCAATATTGTATTAACTTTGACCTTTAAAAAAAAAACTTTAGAAGGAAGACTTTTCAGGAGGTTCTTAGATATTCTCTAGAACAACTTTAGTTCTAGAATATTCTAAGGCTGTGCTGCCTTGCAAAAGTATTTAGAAAGTATGTAGTGATCACAAAATAGTTGGCTGCTGTGTAATTAACTGGAATAGCAGTCACTGAATACAAGATGGAACTATAGTAGACCAAGAGTTATACCCACTTAATTGATAGAAAAGTTGATTTTTATGATACTCAGGTGCCTATGTGATTAGAGTATGAGTGTGCTCAAGTGTATTTATTGTTTTATATTTTGAAATGTGCATATGTATATGTGTGCTTAGTTATCTGTGCTTGTCTTCCAACTCTTTCAGATTCTCCAGTGAAGAAAAAGATATAATCAGCATATAGCCATTTAACATTCCCATATCCAAATAGGAGTTGATCACACATACGGGGCAGTGTTTGATAGTTTAAAAATCAACAAAAATGATCTGAGCTGCTTCACAGGGACTTGGAAGGTGGTTAAACAGTGTCAGGGAGCTCTCTTTCCCATCCCTTGTTTCTCATATTCCTTTCCAAGAGAATTCCTAAATTTTACAGCTGGGAAAGGACGAACCTTAGATACTTAGTTCATCTTCTGCATTTTACAGATGAGAAAGTTGGGCAGAGAAGTTTAAGTGAATTGATCTTCAGTGGCTATTTAATGTCTTGTTTGAGATGATATTTGTGGAGTGGTCTTTAATTTTTTTTTTCTTAATCATATTGATTCCCTTAGTGATGGTTCGTTGTGGGCCAGTAGCAAGAGGGAGGTTGTGTATCACTTTTATGATGAGAAGAGCTAGCCTGCCCACAGGTCTGTGTACTTAGCTCTAGTCAGAGTGATTTTTACATGTTCGCTCGT
Organism: Procapra przewalskii; assembly: GCA_006410515.1. Classification (NCBI taxonomy): domain Eukaryota; kingdom Metazoa; phylum Chordata; class Mammalia; order Artiodactyla; family Bovidae; genus Procapra; species Procapra przewalskii. The sequence goes on from SJYF01000323.1 coordinate 5,635,439, forward strand.
TTAATCCTTATTATCATGGGAGATGGCTGCTGTTAATACCCCCATTTTATGGATGTGTGAGTGAGGTACAGAGAAGTTGTGAGTGGCCCAGGGTCCCATAGCCAGGAGTTTAGTGTGCTCGTAACTGTCATCCATATAGGGCTTCCTAGGTGGCTTGGTGGGTAAAGAACCTGCTTGTCAGTGCAGGAAATGCAGGGGATGTGGGTTTGATCCCTGGGTCAGGAAGATCCCCTGGAGGAGGGCATGGCAACCCACTCTAGTATTCTTGCCTAGAGAATCCCACGGACAGAGGAGCCTGGTGGGCTATAGCCCATGGGGTTGCAAAAGAGTCGGACACGAATTAGCGAGTGAGCACACACACACATGCATGTCATGCTTCTGCTTGTTCGTGTTGATAGTAGAAAGGACTCCTCAGATGAGAGCAAGAGTTGGGAAATGCTGTTTGCCCCGGTTACAAAATGAGGGGCTTCCCGGGCGGCTCGGCGGTAAAGCATCCATCTGCCAATGCAGGAGACGCAACAGAGGTGAGTTCAATCCCTGGAGGAGGAAATGGCAACCCACTCCACTATCCTCGCCCGGAGAGCCTGCGGACTCCTGCCTGTGGAGCCTCAAAGAGCCAGCCATGACTGAGTGCAACAGTGCAATGGCCAGTTAACAAAATAAAACTTGTCAAGCACAGCACATAAAACTGAGGTGCCTCGCAAGGTGAGGAAGGCCTCTCCCGCCCTAAGTCTTGAATTGTTGGAAATCCGTTTCAGAGTTGTGTACATAGATCACAGGCCGAGTTGGATTTGCTGTTGCGAACAGTCGGGTATTTCCAGACTCTTCAAGAGAGAAGGCACAGTTGTTCCATCAGAGATGTTTGCTTACGTGATTTGCTTAATAAGATGTAGTTGAAAGTAAAGATGTCTTGCTTAAGATGGACAGTAGCAGTGTTTAAGTGGGCGTCTCCACATAAAGGTTGAAATTTTGGGCACAAAAGCTTAGAAGCTGTTTTGGGGAAAAGTAATGAACATGTTAAAATTCTAAGTAAAATAGAACAGTTTATAATTTTTCCATATGCAGTAGGTATAGAAGCATATAGAAAAAATAGACTATTCTAGATATATGTGGGACTATATCCAGATTGCAGATGTAGGTAAAGATCAAGTGAAGAGCTACTTTTAGTGATAAGAGATCAGAGTTAGGAGATTTTATTAGTCTTTCATTTTAGCAGTGAACAACAAATCTTCTAAGAGTTTTTCATATGACCCAAAACACATGAAAAAGCTCTCAGGGCTATGCAAAGCAACATGTATATAATTTCAGGTGAATATGGTGCATGCAGTGTGGAATCCTCAAAGTGAAAAAAAAAAATCTGAGTGGGATACAAATCAGAAAATACTTATTGGAGAAGTTTGACTTTGTTCTCCTTTAAAACCTGAAGGAGGTAGAGTTTTGAGATGCATTTTAAAGAAAAGAAGGATAGATCGACAGAAAATAAGTTGTTTTGAGACTTTCGCAAAAGAAGGGATGGGGGAAATCATTACAGAAGTGGTTGTTAATGTAATTTGGTGGTTAGAGTGGGTTTCTCAGTGAACTTGAAACTTTACTGAAGAAGAAGAAAGGAACCTGTTAGATATGATATGTGTGCGTTTAGTTGCTCAGTCTTGTCCGACTCTTTGCAACCCTGTGGACTATAGCCCGCCAGGATCCTCTGTCCATGGGGATTCTCCAGGCAAGAATACTGGAGTTGGTTGCCACGCCCTTGCGAGGGGCTCTTCCCAACCCAGGGATCGACCCCAGGTCTCCCTTGTTGCAGGTGGATTCTTTACCATCTGAGCCACCAGGGAAACCCTGGTGATTTGATATATATATAGTGCCAGTTCATGATAGTTATAAAATTAACCAAGTTGCATCCTCTTATACTAAGTTGAGTATTTACAGAAGAGATGTCAGAGGCTTTGGACTGTCTTATAACATTTTGAAATGAAATAACAGCCTCCCCACAGAGGATCTTGAGAGCAGTGAAACTCTTGTGTATGATGCTGTAATGATGGATACGTGTCCAGACCCATGGCACGTGTGCCAGGAGTGAGCCTTCAAGTAAACTGTGTGGTCTGGATGCTAATGATGTGTATTTCATCGTTTGTAACAGATGCACCACTGGGGTGGACTGTGTCGATGGTGGGGGAGGCTGGGCTTGTGTGGAGGGAGGGAGATTCATGCACATTCTCCTTCATTTTGCTGTGAACCTAAACCTGCTCCCAAAAAGTATATTAAAACCCAAAATACCACCTGTGTCCGTACGACTTGTTGATATCGAGGAAATAGGACGATGGGTTAAAAGGAGTGTCTGTTTCCCTCTCTCCCTCCCTTTTCATCTCTCATTCTTTCTCTCTTTTACTTTAGAAAATTCTCTTCATGCATATGGACAAGCCAGCATAAGCTAGTATGTGACCTCAAGCAAATAACTTGAATTGCGTGTCTTCATTGAGAACACCGCATGGGAGTAGGCAGGGGTTGGGGGCAGGGCACTGTCAACCTGTAATTTACTTTTTTAGCTTTAAATAGCTGCGATTCTAGGCAGGGGTCAGCAGGCTGCAGTCCAGTGGTCTGATCCAGCCTCCCACCTGTTTTTGTGAACATCCTGTCTCTGGAAGCGAGCCATGTCCATTCATTCACTCATCATCTGACCGCTTTACTGGCCACTGCAGCCGAGGCGAGGAGCCACAGGGTCTGGAACATTTGCCGTCCGACGCTTTGCTTTTGTCTAGTCGCTCTGTCGCGTCTGACTCTGTCCCTGTGGGCTGTAGCCCGCCAGTCTCCTCGGTCCATGGAATTCTCCAGGCAAGAACACTGGAGTGGGTTGCCATTTCCTTCTCCACAGGGTCTTCTGTGTCCAGGGATGGGACCCCTCTTCTGCATGGCAGGAGGATTCCTGACCGCTGAGCCATCTGGGCAGCGTCTAACACTTAGAGGAAACGTTTGCCGACACCCGTGCAGGAAGTAGAGAAGTAGGTGACTTATCAGCCCACTTCTGTTGGGAGTAAATCGGAGCGCCCCTCTTTCTGTGGAGGATGGCCATAGGCATGGGTCACGGGGACTCAGAGCTGCTGCCTGAAACTGTCAGGGGCTCCCCTTCAGGCTTGCTTGGGAAGGCCCCCTCTGCTTGTGGTTCTGAGCCAAAGGGACTGCCTTAGATGTTGAGTTGGTCTTGGCCGGGAAAATTCAGTTGTCTTCGATGTTCTGATGCTAGGATCTTGGGTCCCACCCAGAAGGCCCGGGTGGTCAGGGAGGAGCCAGCTGTTCTTCAGGTAAAGCCCTGTCCTTTTCCGGGTTGGATTGTCCCCATTATTCGCCTCTGTATTTAACTCACAGTAGGAGAAGATGCTGGAGGCGGTGCTTTCCAGCGGTGTGCATTTTCTTTGCAGGATTGTTCTGCAGGGAAGCAGAGCCATCTCTGAGCGGAGGGCCTTCTGAAAAATGGGCTCCAGAAGGCAGTCCCGCTGCCTGTGAATGGGCCCGGGGTGGGCAGGTCGTCTGAGCGAGGGTGGTACTCACGCGTGAGGTGTTAACCCTCTGTGCTTAGGCGTCTGAGAGGGTAATTCAGTGCTTGGTGTGCCTGAATTTGCAACATTCCCTGCAAAGCTTCCTTTCATCTCTGAGCAGTTCTTTGCTTCTGGTGGTTTGGGATGGTGGGATGAGAGTAGAGGAAATATTTCTGTGATCTGTTTTTATTTTGCTGTATTTTCCTTAAGTTTATTTTACTTTTAAACTTTTTATTTTGTATTGGGGTGCTGAGCTTAGGCGCTCAGTCATGTCCAGCTCTTTGCAACCCCATGGACTATATATAGCCTGCCAGCCTTCTCTGTCTGTGGGATTTTCCAGGCAAGAGTACTGGAGGGGGTTGCCATAGCCAATTTACAATATCGTGATAGTTTCAGGAGAACAGGGAAGGGACTCGGTCATACATATATGTGTATACTTCTCCGCCAAACTCCCCTCCCATCCAAGCTGCCACACTGAGCAGAGTTCCCTTTGCTACACAGTAGGTCCTTGTTGGCTATCCATTTTAAATATTATTTTGCTTAAGATGAAGTATTCTGTGCTGAGGATAGGCTCAATTGAGTTCATAATTTCTGAGTGATTTAAGAAATGCTTTTGAAAGCACCGTCAATTCTCCACGGACACACTGGAACCTTAGCCGCTACTTCTGTACAGGCTGACGTTAGCATGTGACTCACAAATGGTCTGAGAATCAGGAACTGTTAACTTGCTGCCTCTCATGGTAAAGGGAGGGGCCTGTAGGGTCATGAACGGACCCAGAAGCCTCTGTTTGGAGTTCTGTAGGCCCTGCTATGACGTGTGGGACACACTGAGGAGCTCAGCGGCTCTGCCCCTGTCTTCCAGGAGATTTATAGTTAAAGACGTTGAAAGGCTATAATGGCTTACACATGCAAGTTCAGCCAGCTTGTGCAAACATCTGATGAGTGGACATGTAAGTGATAGTCAATTAACACGCATAAGCAGATGTGTGACTGTGTGACAAGGGTTAAAGGCATCATTTGGTCTCTTATATGTTGAGAGTTTGGTAATGGCACCCCACTCCAGTACTCTTGCCTGCAAAGTCCCATGGACAGAGGAGCCTGGTAGGCTGCAGTCCATGGGGTCGCTAAGAGTTGGACACGACTGAGCGACTTCACTTTCACTTTTCACTTTCATGCATTGGAGAAGGAAATGGCAACCCACTCCAGTGTTCTTGCCTGGAGAATCCCAGGGATGGCAGAGCCTGATAGGCTGCCCTCTATGGGAGTTGCGCAGAGTTGGACACGACTGAAGCGACTTAGCAGCAGCAGCAGCATGTTGAGAGTTTAAGTTGATTTGCTGTGTTTTGATGAAATTAATGCCACATGAGTGACGAGATGCACACCTAGCATTCAAGTGACATCTTGGACAAGCCAGAGTTTGCACTGAGTTTGCATGTGATGCCCTTTCATGGCAAGAGTGCCCTTGTCAGTCTCCAGACAGTAGTTTATATTGCTCTGTCAAACCACTGTACAATGCATAAGTTCACAGATTTCCAGAGATGCAGTGTGCGTGCAGAAAGCTCAGCCCCTGTGCACTGGCCAGTCCAGTGGCGGTGAGGGTAGAGCTCTGCAGTCTTGACTGCAGGCCAGTTTCAGGACGTGTCCATTGCATCCTCCACACCTCCCTGAATTGTTTGTCTCCTATTCCTGGCCCCAGGCAGCCAGGCCCTGGTCTGCTTTCTGGCTCTTTAGGTTTGCGTTTTTTGGACCTCTATTAATAATATGAGGATCACACAAGTTATAGACTTTTATATCTAGCTTCTTTCAATAAGCATATAATATATTTGAAATTCATCTTCATGTGGCATGTATCAGTTTTTGTTATCTCTTATTGCCAAGTAATATTCTGTCGTGTGCCTAGATCCCATTTTATTTACCCATTCACCAGTTAGAAGACACGTTTGGATGGGTTTAATTTTGTGGCTGTTGTGGATAATGTTGCTGTGAGCAGTCATGCCCACATCTGCAGTTAGCTGGAGTTTCTCTAAATGTCACTGAGGTCAAGCTGGTTGTTAACATGTTTCACCTGATACAATTATCTCCGATTCCAGCTCTGCTAGGGTTGCTGTTTGTGGAGTATTATCTTTCTCCGTCTTTTTCCTTTGAAACTTTGTATTTTTTGAACCTAAGATACGTCTCTTGCGGACGGCACCTTGTTGGAATCGTGTTTTTATCCAGTCTTGACAGTTTGTCTTCTGAGTGTGGTGTTTATTACATTCACATCAATGTAATTATTGTTATTGATGGACTTACGTCTTCCATTTTGCTACTTGTCTTTCTGTCTCATGATCTTGCTTTTCTCTATTTCACAGTCTTCCTTTGTGCTAAATATTTCTTAGTGTGTAATTTTTATATCTCTGCTGCTTTTCTTGTTGTTACTCTCATTTTGAGTCATTTCTTTTAGTCATTTGGTTATTTTAGAGACTACAGTATACATCCTAATGTATCATCATCTACGTGAGAATCAAGCTAACTGAACACTGGTGACGTTGTTTTGGCTTTTCTCTCTTTCCCTTTGTGCTTATTGTCATAAATGTGTGATCCTTGTGTGTTACAAACACAACTTTACAGTGTTGAATTATGGCTTTGTACAGTCTTCTGTATTTTTACGAATTTGTGGGAAGGAATGAGAAAAGATAGAGTTTAAGAAATAAGAAAAATATTAATGGAGTCTTACATTTACCCCTTCTGGCCATCTCCATTTCTTGTGAATCTGAGTTATTGTCGATGTCATTTCCATTCAACCTGAAGGACTTCATACAGCATTTTTGTAAGGCAGATCTTCTAGCAATAACTTTGTCTTTTCAAAAAGTCATCAGTTCAGGCATGGGATGCCTTTTTTTCTCCTGCAGCTTGGAAGGGTGGTTTTCTGGCTATAGAATTCTTGGCTGGTAGGCGCCCCTCCCCAGCACTCTAGCTAGCCCAGGGCCTTTGATCCTCCCTTGTTCATGATGAGGAATCGGGTTGGTCGCGTTGGTCTTCTCTGCATGATGGATCACTTTTTGCTTGCTGTTTTCGAGTTTAGCTGTTTGCTTTTGGCTTTCAGCAGCTTGAGTACTGTGTGTTTAGGTGTGGGTTTCTTTGTCTTTACCCTATTTGAAGTTTTGTTAAGCTTCTTGGATGTGAAGATTAGTGCTTTTTAAAAAACTTTTTAATCAAATTTTGGAAGTTGTAGGATGTTATTTCTTCAAATGTTTTTCCATCCTTTTCTCCCATTACAAATATGTTGGTGAGCTTAATGTTGTTTCACAGGCCTCTGAAGCTCTGTGTATTTTTCTTTGATCATCTTTTCCTGTTTGCTTCAGACTAGTTAATGTCCTTTGAGCTGCCATCAACGGCACTGCTATTTTCTTGTGTCAGCTCAAATTTGTGGCTGAACCCCTCTAGTAAACTTTTCGTTTCATTTATTGTACTTTTCAAAGTCAGAGTTTCCAGTTGGCTCTTTCTTAAACCCTTTATGTCTCTTTTTTGAGGTTCTCTGTTGACTTACCATATTTTAATTCTGTAAGCAGGATTTCCTTCAGTTCTTTGAGTGTATGTGTGTGTAAATTAGTTGCTCAGTCGTGTCCAACTCTTTGCAACCCCATGGACTGTGGCCCGCCAGGCTCCTCTGTCCATGGGACTCTGCAGGCAAGAATACTGGAGTGGGTCGCCATGCCCTTTTCCAGGGCATCTTCCTGACCCAGGCACCGAACCCAGGTCTCCTGCACTGCAGACAGATTCTTTGTCGTCTGAGCCACCAGGGAAACACGTTCATATAATAGCTAGCTACTCTGAAGCCTTGACTGTTGAAATCCAGCGTTTGGGGATACTGGAGGTAGTTTTTAATGACTGCTTGTTTCCCACCCCCCCCCC
>SJYF01000323.1:5642868-5660459 GCA_006410515.1 Procapra przewalskii
AGTATGGGTCTCGCTTTCTTGTTTCTTTTCATGTCTCCAAGCTTTTTGTTGAATATCTTACACTTCAAACAATGGGTTCTAGCAACACTCGATTCTGACTCTTGTCTGCTCAACCGTTATTTCTGTAGCTGTTTGTTTAGTAACTTGCCTGAAATCAATCTGTGAAGGCTGTCTCTCCCATATTGCGCAGCGGCTGGTGTCTCTTTTTCAGCTTGTTCTTTTGTTTCTTTTCTTGTTGTTACTTTTAAGCCTAGCTTTTCCCAGAGGTCACCCTGCGGCAGCATAGTTCTGTGTTCAGCCAAAGACTCCTCAGACGTTGACGGGGAGTTGGGAAAGCTTTTGCTCTTGGGAAAGCTTTTGCTCTCTGCTGATGGGCCCACACATGGGCTGGGGAGCAACTCCAGATTCCAGGCAGCTGTCCCGTCTTCCCTGGCTTCTACTTCCAGCCGGACTCCCTGGCATCTCTGTGGGTGTTGGTGCCAGTCGGGGACGTGGGGCAGGGCGAGATGTGTCCACTCCGGCATCTGCGACGTGTGCGCAGGGTCACTGGTTGGCCAGGGATGCCAGTGGAGAGTCATCTCACTTCCCAGAGCTCCCTGGGAAATCCTGGCTAATCTGAAGGTCTCTTGCTTGACCCACCTTGACCTCAGCCGCAGGCTGGCAGAGCCTCAGGCCCTTGTGTTCTCTTGCCAATGGCGTGGCCCCCCTTCGCTGACAGTGCCCCGAATCTAGTGAGCCAGGCCTGGCCTGGCCTGGCAGTGAAGCTCGTGGTCTTCTCAGCTGCCCCCCGCCCCCTAACCTGCTGCAGTGACCGGAGCTGAGGACAAGGGCATGGAGACAGCCCCAGAGCAAAGCAGCCATGGGCTTGCACTGTGCCCGTCCTGCTTGAAGCTCAGCGCTTTCCACAGAGACGCATTTCTGGTTCTGTCCTTCTTTCATTGACTTCCGGAGGGCTGAGCTGGTTGTTCTGTCTCACTTTAAAAGGTGTGTGTAGGGAGAGGATGTATCGACCTCCTAGCTTTGCCCTTGCTGCGTTTTTGTGGATGTGCTCTAAGTACCCACCCACTCCCCCACCCCGCACCAGGCTCTGCCATGTGACTGTCAAGTCCCACAATGTGTTTTAACCAGCTTCCACTTGACTGCTCATCGAGACCCATCTGGTTGGCTGAAAATCTGGCTGCTCTTTTTTTTTTTGATTATTTATTTATTTTAATCGGAGGATAATTACTTTACCATGTTGTCATGGTTTTTGCCATACATTAAAAGACAGAAAAAAGGGAGACGATCGTGTTTTTAGGATGCTATTGCAGCCATTATTCAGACTTTAAATCTGTACTACTCATATAAATATTAGCCCACTGATAACTTTATATCAAAGCTTCTATCACTGAAGATGTGGTTTAGCTGGGGAAGAAAAGCAAGGGCTTTCGAGTTTGGGACTGTGAAATTGGATTGAATCCTGAGTCTGCAGCTTACAAGGTCCATGACTTGCAGAATGTTATTTACTCTCTCTGAGCCTGTGTTTCCTCACCCTAAATTGTGGCCAGTAGTGCCTACCTGGTGAGTTATTGTGACGATTAAATATAACACAGATAGACGATCTCGTACGCAGCATGTGTGTGTGCTCAGTTGCTCAGTTGCGTCCAACTCTTGTGGCCCCATGGATTGTAGCCCACTAGGCTCCTCTGCCCATGTGGTTCTCTAGGCAAGAATAGTGGAGTGGGTTGCCATTTCCTCCTCCAGGGGATCTCCCTGACCCAGGGATCGAACTCCAGTCTCTTGTATCTCCTGCCCTGGCAGGCAGATTCTTTATCACTGAGCCACCTGGGTATATACGCATTGATATACACAAGAGTTAGACATGACTTAGCAACTAGACAGCAACAGCAAGATACACATGTATAGCCTCAAGTGGTGTGGGCCGTTAACAGGCATCCAGTGTATGTTAGTGGTTGGGAATGTAGTTTGGGTTAAGTTTTTCTTTATCAGTTTATCTGCCTCTTGTTTTTCTTAGCTTTTGCCACTTAAGTTTTCTTTTTATTGAATAGTTTTTAGTATCTATATGGTAATTGAAGCGTCTAACATTTTTTTTCTCAGAGTGCCTTTTGGTTGAATACTCTTTCCAGATATCCACATGTTCCCAGGTGTTTCATAGTGATTTCTTTCTAAAATCTAAATTTTATGTGTTTATAAGTGTCTGTGAAACTTTTTACAGCCACTTTATAATGAATGAGTTTTTATATAAAAAAAATATATATATGTAAAAGTGAAGTCGCTCAGTTGTGTCTGACTCTTTGTGACCATGTGGACTGTGTCCATGGGATTTTCCAGGCAAGAGTACTGGCGTGGGTTGCCATTTCCTTCTCCAGGGGATCTTCCCGACCCAGGGATTGAACCCGGCTCTCCTGCATTGTAGGCAGATGCTTTACCAAAAGCTTGTCTTGTGGGGAGCTCCATAAAATGAAAGAAAGTAGATCACTGTCTAGACACTCTCAGGCCGTGATGGGGAGGGGTGAAACCGGGTCTCTAGTAGAGAGTATGGAAGGCTGCTATCAGATCTTGTAGGCCCAGCCCTCATTCAGTTCAGCCCCAGGGGCCCTGCCCTCTGGTGTTTCTGTTAATTCAGAGGAAGTGGTGACTTTTGTGACATCAAGTTTCAGTGTCGTCTTTGGTTTTCGAGAGGGCTGATTAGACGATGGTGTATTCAGATCTTCATAACAGTGGCCATCCTTTCACATGATCCGTGGGATGGAGAAGTTAATGATTCCTCTTACTTAACATTTTACTTAACTCTGGCAGAGACCCTTATGCTAGAATATCTTGTAATGCTTTTTGTTAAATTTTATTTTTAAAAAATTAAGTTCCTAGATGATCCCTCTTAGAATTCTTCTTTTTCTTCTAGAGAATGTGTTTGTCACAGAGTATGTGTTATTAAGGGTAATGCTTGACAACAAAAGGTCTACTGTATAGCCTAGGGAACTGTAGTCAGTATCTTGTAATAACCTGTGATGGAAAATAATTTCAAAAATAATATATGTGTATTTGTATAACTGAATCACCTGATGTGCACCTGAAACAGTATAAGTCAACCAGATTTCACTAAAATACATACATTTTAAAAAAAGAGTAATGCTTGAAGTTGAACTCTTTGGATACCTGTAACTTTTGCAACATTGACATTGCAAAATTTAGAAGCAGGGAAAATCAGGGTTCAGAGCTCTTCCACTGTAAAATGAGGTCAGGAAGTCAGTGGTCTCAGGTGGACAGGGCCCGGCAGACACTGTGTAGGTAGGACCCTCCCACTGACAGCTGCAGCTGTGTGCTGTCTAGAATGAGGCCTGATTTCACAACCCATACATGCCTGTGACGTGCTTGACGCAGCCCACGTTCCAGAGTTAAACCGCAGATTTTGTAAGTATCAAATGGTCCTCCAGCACCTGCATTTGCTGCAGGACTAAAGGATAGAGTTAACATATTCATGTTGCTCCTATTAAACATGCATACAAACCTGTCTCTTGAGACAGGTCTATAAAAATGATTACTTTTTTTTCCCTTCAGGCTTTAAAAACCATATTTTTGACAACATTTTTTCTATGATAAAAATCTTACAAGAGTTTTATTAAATGAACTAAAAGATGAGACTTTCTAGTCTGTGTAGATTGGATATTCTGTCCCATGTGCTCAGTGAACATTGGATGAGTAAGCGTGCAAGGTGCTGGCCCATTGAGCGCCGTGGAGGGTTCCATAGGGACCCTGGCTGGCAGGACCCAGACCCCAGGGCCCCAGGTTCAAGGGGAGTGACAGGACAAGCCCCGAGCCATGCAAACAAGTGCAAAGGAGTCAGTGCCGTGGGCTGCTGGAGCCCAGGAAGCGAGGTAGTGCTTTCTGGCTCAGTGGGAAAGCTGCCTCCAAACCCTAAAAATTCTATTTCATGTGTCCATATTGAACTAATTCTTCAAATCTCTTCTAGTGATAAAACTAATCAACCTACCTATCTATCTATATATTTTTTAAATTTTCTTTCATTGTGGGAGCATGAAAGAGAGGAAAGAAGAATTCAGTGGTGAGAGAGTTGGTTAAAAAGAGTAACTTCGGGGCTTCCCTGGTGGCCCAGTGGTAAAGAATCTGCCTGCCAGTGCAGGAGACACGGGTTCGAACCCTGGTCCAAGAAGATCGCACATGCCTCGGAGCAGCTAAGTCCGTGCACCACAGTTACTGAGCCTTTGCTCTAGAGCTCGGGGGCCACAGCTGCTGAGCCCACATTGCTGCAGGTGCTGAAGCCCCTGCACACCCAAGAGCCCATGCTTCACAAGAGAAAACACCGTAGTGAGAAGCCACGCTCGCTGCACCTAGAGGAATGCCTGAGCAGCAGAGAAGAGCCAGCACAGCCAGAAGTGAAGAGCTGAAATTATATAGATATTCAGAAGGAGAGAAGGAGGAAAGAGAGTAGCTTGGACTCGGTGTGGTTTCTCCACTTGATGGGCCAGGCTGCGTGTGGCATCTACCTGACATGTCACTGGAAAAGCCCTGTACGTGCAGGGTCTCAGCAGAAATATCCAGGAAAAACAGCTCGAGTAAGCACAGGGGCTTGCACACAAGTCTGATTGGAAAAATACCATTTGTGTGAATTAAGCACTTGGCACCAAATGTATGAAGAACTACTGACACCTCATGGATGTGGGTATTATTTCTTTCTGTTCAATAAAGGGTGTGCGTGTGTGGCTGAGTCTGTGTGTGTGTGAGTCTAGACACCTATATGGCCCTGCTTGGATTGATCCATGATTTAATCAGTGACAGTGAAAGCTGTTCCGTATCTTCCCAAATTATTTTAAAAATAGATTGTCGTATATCTGTTAGTTTGGAGTCACAGTTTAATCTTTCCAAAAATACCAGATTTATTGTATAGAATTCTGCCTATAGGATTTACTAAAAGTGGAGATGAAGTATATTTAAATAATGCCTTATCCTTTTGAAATGTAAGTGGATGATTGTTTTAGGAAAGAATTGTAATCATGCTTTTTTTTTTAATTGAAATAAGAATAGTTCAGATAAGTAGAGTGTCAAGACCTGTTTACAAGTAAATCTCAGTGAACATAATTTCAGTGAAAAATTACATGCGGTGCATTTCTGTTGTTCAGTTGCTAAGGCGTGATCTCTGCGACCCCATGAACTGCAGCACACCAGCTTCCCTGTTCTTCACTATCTCCCGGAGTTTGCTCAAACTCAGGTCCGTTGAGTCTGCGATTTCATCCAGCCGTCGGATCCTCTGTTGCCCCCTTCTCCTTCCTTTTGCCCTCGATCTTTCCCAGCATCAGGGTCTTTTCCAGGGTCACTTCCCATCAGGTGGCCAAAGTATCGGAACTTCAGCTTCAGCATCAATCCTCCCAGTGAATATTCAGGGTTGATTTCCTTTAGAATTGACTGGTTTGATCTTCTTTCTATTTAAGAGGCTCTCAAAAGTCTTCTCGGGGGAGGCAGTGGCCCCCCACTCCAGCACTCTTGCTGGAAAATCCCATGGACGGAGGAGCCTGGGGGGCTGCAGTCCATGGGGTCACTAAGAGTCGGACACGACTGAGCGACTTCACTTTCCCTTTTCACTTTCATGCATTGGAGAAGGAAATGGCAACCCCCTCCAGTGTTCTTGCCTGGAGAATCCCAGGGACGGGGGAGCCTGGTGGGCTGCCGTCTATGGGGTCGCACAGAGTCAGACACGACTGAAGCGACTTAGCAGCAGCAGTAGCAGCAGCAAGAGTCTTCTACAGCTCCATAGTTTGAAATCCTCAGTTCTTCAGTTCTCAGTCTTTATAGTCCACCTCTCACATCCGTACATAACTACTGGAAAAACCATAGCTTGACTGTATGGACCTTTGTACATTTTATGTGTGGTACATTTTACTTTTCATGTACCCCTTGCTCTGTGAACTTGTGTGTGTCAGCAAAGCTGATGTTAAAATCTGGTTCTAAAGTGCATCTTGTTTTTTAGCATTTACAATTTTGGAATTACTCTTATACACACACAAATGCATATACACTGGCAGAGAAGGATCATTTAAAAATGATGTTGGGTTTAATTGAGTAGGTCCTTGGTAAGGAAGATACTGAAACTTCACCCCATAAGTCAACATAAATTTTAAAGAGTGGACATATAGAAAATCATGTTTTTTAAAAGTAGGAAATGTAGAAGAACATGTCAGACCTCTGGAGAGATTACCTTCTCAGGTTTGGAGAGTTAGAATTCAAATAAAAAGCATGACACATATAAACGTATAAAATATTTATCCCAGAGTCATTAGACAAAGTCTGTTAAAGGTAACTTGTTCTAATATATGGGCTTCCCTAGTGACTCACTGGTAAAGAATTTGCCTGCCAACGCAGGAGATGTGGGTTTGAGCCCTGGTTTGGAAAGATCCCCTGGAGAGAAACATGGCAACCCACTCCAGTATTCTTGCTGGGAAATCACGTGGACAAAGGAGCCTGACAAGCTGCAGTTGATGAGGTTGCACAGGTAGGCATGACTTGCCGACTGAGCCTGCATTCTAATATGTAAGAAAATATGACAGGTAAACGGACAAAGGAAACTAGAAATGATAAAGTAACATGTGGAAAAGTTACTCTCAGTAATAAAAAGTGAAAATGGGATAAAGATAATTTTTGTTTACCAATACATTTGGTATTAAAAAAAAAACAACACCCAGGTTTCCTGAGGTGGTGTGGAGGAGGTTGTGTAATCATTTGCTGTTGGTGACAAGGGCAGGCCTTTAAGAGGTGTAAACCTGAGTATAAACACATTGAAACAAACCCCCTTAACCAGATTTTCTGTTTCTTGAAATTTATCCCAAAGAAATGATTCTTTCAGAGAGACATTCTTGCTTCTGAGCTGTGTTCATTTAGTGTTATCATTAATAGCAAAATAGTGGACGTGACTTGTATGCTGTTTAATGTAGTATAGTGAAGTGATTCTCTGTACCAGCTCTAAAAGCGATCGTTTTTGAGATCCCATGGAAATACGAAAAATGCTTGTTGTTACATGCAAAAATATAATGTACAGTTCCATGTATAATTACATGGTCTTTGTGGAAACGCTTTTGACAGGGTAACAGCAGTATGAAAATTTTAGATTTTTTTCAGACATCAGTTAAGCGTTTGCCATGAGGCTCTTGAGTTCAGTTCCTCGGTCTGTGTTCAGGGCACCGCTCTAGACCGCAGGGGTACAGGCTCTCCAGGTCGTCCTATCTGGTCATGCCTGTGGGTACCTGACACAGCTCAGAATACAGTTGGGAGTGACCTTCCAGAGAAGTTGATGCAAGAGCTGGTCTTGGAGAACGGATGAATTGACCACATGATCATCAGGGAGGAGGTGATCTGAGCAGAGGCAGAACGGTACAGATAAAGGTGTAATGTGCAAACCGAGAAGGGTGTGTACATTTGCAAAAGCCGTCTTTTCTTCAGGCTGGATTTCACTGTGAGGAGCGGGGTAGAGGGCAGGGAGATGGTGCTGAGGATCAGACCGAGGAGGGTGTGAGGTCGTGAGGCGTGGGAAGGACTGCCTCGTGGTTGCCTTGCAGCTGCTGCTGCTTTCTGAGCACAGTGGGAGCGGTCTGCCTTCTTAGCGGTGCCCCATTTTCCTGGTTGTTGAACTTCTGCTGGTCAGGCTGTTAGCTAAATACCTTGGCGCTAGTGGTAAAGAACCCGCCTGCGAGTGCAGGAGACAGAAGAGCCTCGGCTTTGATCCCTGACTTGGGAAGATACCCTGGGAGAGGAAACGGTGACCCACTCCAGTATTCTGCCCTTTGTCCATGCTTCCAAATGGACAGAGGAGTCTGGCAGGCTACGGTCCTTAGGGTCACAAAGAGTCCACCACCACGGAAGTGACTTAGCACGCACGCCCACGAGTCGCTCAGAATCAAAACATCCTTGTCCGCGTAAGTCGCTTTGTGTATTTCCTCCTCGTGTGGTCATTCCTACATTGAGCATTGATGATTTTCTCGAGACTATACATGAGTCAGTGCCAAAAATTAGATTTTCTGATTCTTGATACATGAGACGGTATTCCCTTTAGCAGTTTATTGCTGAGGAATAGGTTACAGCTAAATAAAAACGTATTTGTGGATAATGTGGTTTTATGTGGTTGGCAAACAAGTTTTATTGGCTATTATAGGAAAGAATTTTGTCTGTGAAATAAATAGTAGCAGTATGTATTTTCCTTTTTTAAAGCATACTCTTCAATATTATAGAATCTTAATAATAAGCTCTGCCATTGATGATTCTTTTTCTTTTTTAAAGTATCCTATATGGAAAAAATTAAGGAACATGATATATCTCTTAGACATTTAATGTCGTGCACATTCATTGTGTTGTAATGATTTGAGCTTTTGATGTCCTTTCTACCAAAGGCAAAAAGCAGTAGTTATTAAGTGTTTTGTTAGATCTCATATAATGTCTTCTTAAAGAAGAGTAGATAATATTTCTTAAACAGAATTTTTAATATTTGGTATAATTGATTTTTTATTAGCCTATATTTTTTATGCATTTAAAAAACATTCGAGGAAGTCTGTAGATTTTGCTAGACTGCAGAGGTGTACATAGCATAAAGTTAAGAACTCCCAGTTCCCTAACCCTTCACACCTCAAAGTCAGGAAAGGAAGGGACCAGGATGGGAACTTTAGAAACTGACAAATGAGAGTTTTGAATCTGTACTCTGCCTCTTATGATCCTTCTGTTATGCGGATGAGGCGGATGAGACCTTTAACTTTGGAGCTTCATTCTCTGCATTACAAAATGAGTATGATATATCCATCACAGGTATTGATGAGGATTAAAATAGATGCCGTATGTAATACTGGCTTCTCAAGTGGCTCTAGTGGTAAAGAACCTGCCTGCCGATGCAGGAGACATAAAGAGAAGCAGGTTCGATCCCTGGGTGCGGAAGATCCCCTGGAGAAGGGCATGGCAACCCACTCCAGCATTCTTGCTTGGAGAAGTCCATGGACAGAGGAGCCTGGTGGGCTACAGTCCATAGGGTTGCAAAGAGTCGGGCATGACTGAAGCAACTTAGCACCCACGCCTGTGTAATACAGTTGGCAAGGCAACTGGCACCTGGAATAAACATTTTTACCTTTGGTCCTAACTTCCTGGAAACTAGAGTTGTGTCTTTGGATATGGTTGCCTTTTTCAGATTGGAGTTGTGTCTATGTTGTCATGTGACACCTATCATGGGAAGAGGGCACAGATTTTTGCTTTATTGATTAAAGACAGGTGGGCATTGATTTTTGTTTCTATACCACCTAGCTTTTTTTTTTCAAACCATTTTTCTTTAATTAGATGCTTGCCAGTCACCTTTGATTGAAATTATGCCCATTGCCTCAAATACCAGCTAGAAGGATATGGCGTCTGCCCTGGTGAATGAACCTGTTTTGGGGATGGGTTTTAGGAATCTCACTTCAGTTCCAGCCTGCATATTCTTGCATTTTGTGACTGGTCACTCTTATCTTCACTTCCAGTAGCTCTTCGGGCCTTATTTTTCCTATTGGCTCCAAGTTGATAAGAGAGCCATGGGATTGGTTGATTGTAGGGGTGGGGACGGTGCTGGCTGAGGCTTATAATAAAGTAGGAGCAGACTTACAGTCAGGGTTCCTGACTGCGAAGAAGAGAAGCAGGCTCTCAGTCAGTGAAGGAATTCACTGGAAGGATATAGAATAGCTCACGTAATCCCTTCGCACAAGCTGTGTGTGCAAGGTCACAGCAGGGGGCAGCGTGATGAGGTGGCCACGCAGGGCACTCCTGGACCCAGGGCAGCACCCTGGGGAGACCCTGTGTACAAGCGCCCTGGGGCTGCCGCGTTCCGGAGCGCAGGGCTGCCGCCTGATCTTACCCTGCATCCAGGGTCGGGGAGGGCAGTGCCCAGCCCTGTGGAGTGGTGGGTTCCCCGGCCTGGGGCGAGGATCCAGATGCCCAGCAGCTAAGAGGAAGTGCAAGCGAAACGAAAGGTGGACGTTTCCTCCTGCCGGAAGCAGGGGATGGCACGTGCTTCTCAGTCGCGTGCTTGAATCTGCCCCCGCTGTGAGCGGGCGTGCACCTGCCTGTTTTCAGAGAGGAGAGGAGCCCCACGGCTTTCCTCAGAGTCCTGAAATTAGGGCCTTTGATCCAAGAGCACCTAAGAAACGCTCTGTAATAAAGAGGTTTAACGTGTTTGAATCTTTGCTTTTCCACCAGGTGGTGCAAATCTTTTATGATGTTCACAGAAGTTAAATTCTCTTACAAGAAAAATTTTAAATCACTATCTCTTAGGAGTCTAGCTCTACCATGTAACGAAGGCTCATTGATCTGATTCTTGCCTTCTTTCTGTCTTTCATGAAGAAATAAATGCATTTGTATAGCTTACCAAATGCTGGCCATGGCTTAAACTACCCATAGATTTTTGGGACTGTAACATGCGATTTTGTTTTTCCCAGGGCAGGGGGTGGGGGAATTAGGAAAACTGGGAAAAGATAGTAATACATTCAGTATCGTTGTTTAATGCTCTTTATGTAGCTAGAAACACTCAATTTTCTGTTTGCTTGACAGAAAGCTTACGTGATTTAAATCTTTGAAGATTAAAGGGTAGCAGACACGTCACACTTTAACTGTCTTGTAATATGACTCAAGTGACAAGTAGGGTTGTAATCGGGACAAGAAGGAGGTGTACTGAGACCCCTGCATTTGATGTCTCGTTTGTGGGTATAAAGAAGGCAGCAAGCAGGGTTGCTGTATGCAGAGTGTAAGTATTTCAGTGTCAGGGTAGACAAGTAAGACTGAATCTGCAGTTTGAATATCTTTAAGGTTGTCTTAGAAACCTGAAAAATGTTCAGTTTAGACATGTTTTGAATATTTTTTGGGAAAGTGTTTGAATATACCTACTAAATTTAAGTGTTACATAGACATACTATTAACAGAGTAGCTGAAAATAAGCCTTGAGATTAATGTTGAATAGTTCAGAGATAGTTTAAGGTTTGATTTTGATAGCTTTTATTTAATAGTTTAGGTGTTTCTGCCAGTGGCTAGCTAGTAACAGTTTTATTGATACCTCCCAACGGGGAAGAGAGACCCAACCAACTAGACCTGCCCCTTGAGTTTAGATGAGAACTTGTCAAGTAAGATTTTTTTTGGTTTTCCTTGTAACTCTACTCTTGCCTGGAGAATCCCAGGGACGGGGGGAGCCTGGTGGGCTGCCGTCTATGGGATCGCACAGAGTCAGACACGACTGAAGCGAATCAGCAGCAGCTACGCTTGAGGCACCATCAGTGTTTCTCAGTTTTTTTTCTTCTCATTATCACCCTGAGCTTATGGATTCTTTTTATGAGCTGGTCAGCACACTAACCAAGACGCATAGTGTTTCTCCAAGGGAAAATATATTTGAATTTCCGAACAAAAAGATTCTCAGTTGAGCTTTGAAACTGTGGCATTTGAATGAGGACCTCGGAGGGGGTGACAGAGTGTATCTCTAGAAACTTGAGCCCCCCACGAGCTAGCACCCCTCAGACCACACACCTCTGACTGCAGCCAGTGGAGATGGCAGTTTTCCTGTGCATACCCGCAGCCACCCCCAAGCAGACCGGGCCCGCCACGTGCCTGTTCTACAGCCCTGCTGGAGTCTCGGCTCTGATGCTTGCTGGTCAGCGTCTGCAGAGCATTTTTTCCCTGGTTATAGGGCTTCTGTAGCGACTCAGTCGAGTTGTCAGGAGCTAGACTCAGAGGTCACCAAGGTGATGGGACACAGTGTGGCTCTGGGCGCATGCATTTCAGGCCTCACCCTGGTCATCCCCTGGGCCTGTGTGTCTGTGTGTGTGTGTATACACTCTTGGTTAGAAGTTGGATTGTGTGAATATGTTTGTGTGGACCCAAAGAGATCCGTCAGACACGCAGCTTGGCCCCTAGCCCCTGGAGGTCCCCTGAATTGCCCGGTAGAAGGAGCAGATTTGCTCCACGTTAGAACTGGCTCCTGACAGAGTCGCTTGATCTGGAAGGAAGGTGGGGCATGTTTGAATTGATTTGACATGTCAAGGGGGATTTATGTGGCTTGAATACTTCCTTTAACATGTCATGAGTTGGGTGCATTTTCCAGGGTGCCTCAGAGTGAAAAGGTGGCCTGGGGAGGCTGTGCGACCAACTACAAAAGTCAGCGGGGATGGCACCCCCTGGGTTTGTGGGATGGGCAAGGCCTGGCGCTAGCTCCTTGGCTTCTTGAGTAAATTCTTGCTGAGTTAACGCTTGGAAAGGAAGTGTGCCCGTGGTCAGTGGAGGCTGACCCACCAGGAGCCTCAGAGGGTGTGTTCATAGCATGGAAGCAACCTTCTCATAGCCTCTCAAACAGCAAGTGAGCATTCATTTTGACTTTTACGGCACATGCCTATTCAATGCTTTCCATAGTATAGTGGCACAGGGCGCACCCCTGATAAAATTTGACTGTGACATTTACAGATATCAGGAAGCCATGCTTTAAATTTTACCAGTTTGAAATTAATTGTATTCTTGGGATCTCCCGTGGTGGCTCAGATGGTGAAGATCTGCCTGCAAGGCAGGCGACCTCAGTTTTGATCCCTGGGTTGGGAAGATCCCCTGGAGAAGGGAGTGGCAACCCACTAGCGCTTGATGTTTCTGTTCATAAATGAATATGATTTGAAGAAGAATGTTAAGCATCTTTTGTGAAACACTGACCCAAGAGATGAAATTAGCTGTAATTTAAATTACCCGGAATTCACTGGGAAAAGATTTTTAAAATAGTGATTTTAGCCACAGAGAAACTAGAGAAAATTACCTTGTTCTTTCTGAATATCTGAACTACTTTTGTAGATTTTGTAAACTGGTAGATTGTGTTAAATTTTTTAAAATGTGCTTTCAAACCCTTAGATATTCTTGAGTAGTAGTTAGAAAATTAGCTGTATGGTAATAATGTTTTGCATATATTATTATGGGCGGTGGCCAGCATTTACTGAGTTCTTACTGTATTTCTCAGCCTATCCTAATCTCATTACCTCATTCAGTCCTCCGAAAAATTTTTGTAGCTAGTTGTAATTGCTTGTCCCCATTTGAGAAAGAGGAAAACCCAGGCGCAAAGGAGAGAGAAACCAGAGGCTCCTGGAAATGGAGTGGCCGCGCAGAGACTGGAGGGAGGATTGCAGTCTGTCCTGCCCGCGGCTTACCCCCATCTTACTGCCGCCACGGGTCTAAGCGCGTAAGACACTGTACTTTTTGCAGCGATGTGTAAATGCCATCGCAGTATAGCAGTAACATAATTCTGAGTGCCTGTGAGATCTGGGTATGTCTGATGAATCATTCAGGTTTGGGGATGTGCTCTGCACAGTATACCCCTCGCCCAGGGATGGGCCCGGATGCCTGTGCGGTTTTAAGTGATCGGAGGCACTTTGTCACGATGGTTGTCAGAGGAATCAGAGTTGCCATCGGGTAAAGCCGTGGTTGGCGAGGCTGCCCTGGAGAGTCAGCAGGGTACCCTCTCCATGTGGGCTTGTGCTGAGCAGGAGTTGGCTCCTATAGCCCCGGGTGGTGGTATAACCTGCCCCGGCCACTCCGGCTCCGGGTGGTGGTATAACCTGCCCCGGCCACTCCGGCTCCGGGTGGAGTTGCCAGAGACCCCTGCCATCTCCGCCGACCTCTTCTCCATCTGTCGCAAAGGCCGCGCTCCCCTCACTCTGCCTTGGGGGGCAGGTCTGAGGGCGCTTTTGCAGCTGTCTCCATAGCTAAGTTCATGGTGCTTTAGGTCCACACCGGCCGCTGCCTCACTCCTGCAGATGCACCAAGGAGGCAGCATCTTAACTCGCTGCCCCGCCACCTGCAGCCCCAGGTAAACCGAGTTGTCTTGGTGAGCCAGCTGGAAAAGAGTTTCAGACCCTGTGTTTGGGTTCGTTGCACTCTTATTGCTTTTTAGCATCTGGGGGACTTGAGGTTCATGTAGCGGGGCAAGGCGAGAGGATTGGCAGAGATGTTGTGAGTTTATCCCTGCACCCACTTACCTTCCTATTTAGCAGAAATGGCAGCCCCACTCCAGTACTCTTGCCTGGGAAATCCCATGGACAGGGGAGCCTGGTGGGCTTCAGTCCATGGGGTCGCACATGGTTGGACATAATGATTGATCAACAACAGTATAGCCCTCGTTTTCTAACCAGCTGTTGTGCCCGAGGTGTTTTAAGCCTTTCCCAGGCTCTCTGTTAAGCAGTCACCCCTTTTGGGGGGCAGTTATTTGTTCCCTTTAAAAAGTCATGAATCCTGAGTGGCTCAACATCCAGAGGTGAGGCAGGTGGGCTGCAGAGCATGTGACTGGCCGTGGAAGGCATGTCAACGCCGCTTGTGAGAGCAGCATGCTGCAGAGGCCCGAGAGTCCACGTCTTCCCACTCCTTTCCATGGGGGAATGAAAATGTGCTTGAAGACAGAATTATGACCGTATTTTTCTGAACTTTGTCATCCAGACATTGAATGACCATTTAGTACTTGGAAGAAGTGGCTTATATTTCCAGTACTTCCTCTTTCTCCAAACAGCTCTTGGCCTCCTTCCAACCGAATACGTCCGCCACCCCTCCAAAAATTTCTGCTTTTTTTTTCCCTTAGTCATCAAGATGTTCTTCGTGATTTACAGCATATTTCAAAACATGCGTGTGAATCTGTTGTTAATAGAACCTGGAGACACTCTTCGCTCAGAAAATCAATGTGCAGGGTCCAAAGCAGAATGATTATTTTTCAAAATGTCTTTCCAGTTGAGTTGAAGAACTCTGGAAGTCAGAAACAGATTTTTTCTCCTTGCTACTATTATTTGAACAGCAATTCTTTCCCCTTACAGGTTATTGCAAATTGTTGAGCATAGCTCCCTGCCTGGGGACATTTCTGTATTCTTTTCTCAGCCCTAGTCACTCTAAACCAGAATCAAGCCTCGAAGTGTAGGTATGATGCCTCATTTCTGCTTACTGCATGGTAACAGGAATGTCAGTGAAAAGGATGATAGCCATCCACTGTATGTGGTAAGACTCTGGATTTGAGCGTACAGCTAAACTCCTGGTTGTCCAAAGGAGGGTGGGAGAGGTGAGATTATTAAGAAAAGGTGTGCATGGGCGAAGGGGAGAGTGGTCTCTCAGAGCCACCTATAACCATAGCATTTGTTGTGGGGTTTAGATTAGCACGTAATAGGAGCACCCTTGGAACAGACATCTTTTCGGTGTATGGAAGTTGGGGGTTAATGCTATTCATTATGGCAGAATCCATGTGTATTTCAGGTGGAAGGTGATTCTGATGCACACCCTTCGCCGTGAGCAGCCCTGCCCCCTCAGATTCTCCTGGTTGAGGGTGGGGGTGGGCATCACCCTGGGAACGAGGAGCCAGTGGTATTTAAGGTCCTGGGGCAGCTGTGGGGTGACCATGCTCACTTGCTGTGCTGGGGGCAGGGTGTAAGGCTTCTCACAGGGCAGCGTGCTGCTTGTTCGGCCTGAATTGCTTCTCTTTCCCTGACTGTAGATTACTAAAAGTCCGAGTATATAAACTTCACCCGGTTCTCTGTTGAAAAATCAACACACGTAGCCAAAGAAGATAATTTTCTGTCTGCTCCCTCTGGTAAGAAATACTATTTGTATGTAGGAAAGAAAAAATATATATATATATGATTTACAGATGGTTCAAAGGTTATTTAAAAACAAATTAAATTTGTGGTTATGTAATTAAAAAGTGTATACTTGATTGGCAAAGTATAGAGCAAAGTAGTTTTATTGAATCAACTGCTTTTTTCTAGCAAGCCCTATTTGGGATTTGAACAATTTTTATTATGTAATGAGGGAACATTTCTTCTGTGAAACTTTTAACACGTAACTGTTCTAATGAGAAGGCTGGACTTGGACGACCTGGTTCGTGCCCTTAAATGAGGATGTGAGCTCAGGCCTTCGCAGGGGGCTGCTCATGACCAGTCTCGCTCGGTGTGGTGGGTTCCCTGGTGTCGGGTGTAGGTCGGGCCTGGGGACTCCCGAGAAACCTGATGCCTCCCGTCTCCCAGCTCCGCCAGGGTCTCTTGCCCCTAACCTATCACAGCAGTGACCCCAGCATCTGCCCTGAACGCAGGGCAGCTGGTCCCCCAGCCTGGGGAGCAGCCCTGTCTTCAGGAAAAACTCTCAGGCTTAGAATCTCGTTTTCCTCGCTTTGTCTCTGTGAGATAGATAAGCCTTAGCATCCTCAGATGAAGTGCTGTAATTCACCCAAGAGAGCAGGGTAGGTACTGGTTGAATCTGAATCACCTCCTCCCTTCTTCCCCTTTTCGCTTGTGGAGGAGCTGCTGGTCCTGGCCATCAGGGTGTGCCCATCTGTCCCTCCCGCTCACCCAGCCCTGCCCAGTGCGTGCCCCTCACATCCTCCGGCCAGGCTGGGCCACGTGCTTTGTTCAACAGGCTGTGTGCTCTTGGCCTGCAGCAGTCTTTGGGACCCATGGTGACTCCGGCAGCATGAGCGTGCCCGGCACCCGGGCTGTGGAGTGCTCTGCTGATGACGCCCAGGTGCAGTGGGAGGTGGCATCTCTGGGGCCACAGGTGGGGTGCCGGGTGTGTTCTTACTGCTGGCTTGGCCGTACATCCCAAATACAGAGGGACAGTATCTGTCCTTGGTAGATTCTCTCTCTGTGTGCACACGCACAAATACATGAATACAGCTCGAGGCAGACATCAGGACTACAGGGTTTTGTCCGCTTTGACCTTATGTGTCTCCTTCCTCTCACATGGAGAAACCTGATTTTCAGTGACTCCTGCGATGGTAGAATCACGCACTTGGTTTGTCTCACAATATACCGGGATCAGTTCACTTCAGTTCAGTCGCTCCGTTGTTCCCGACTCTTTGTGACCCCATGGACTGCAGCATGCCAGGCCTCCCAGTCCATCACCAACCCTGGAGTTTACTCAAATTCATGTCCATCAAGTCGGTGATACCATCCTACCATCTCATCCTCTGTCGCCCCCTTTTTCTCCCTCCTTCAATCTTTCCCAGCATCAGGGTCTTTTCAAATAAGTCAGCTCTTCACATCAGGTGGCCAAAGTATTGGAGTTTCAGCTTCAAAATCAGTTCTTCCAATGAGTATTTAGGACTGATTTCCTTTAGGATGGACTGGTTGGATCTCCTTGCAGTCCAAGGGACTCTCAAGAGTCTTCTCCAGTACCACAGTTCAGAAGCATCAATTCTTCGGCGTTCAGCTTTCTTTATAGTCCATCCAACTCTCACATCCATACATGACTACCGGAAAAACCATAGCTTTGACTAGACAGACCTTTGCTGGCAAAGTAATGTCTCTGCTTTTTAATATGCTGTCTAGGTTGGTCATTCAGGTTCAGTTCAGTCACTCAGTCGTGTCCGACTCATTGCGACCCCATGAATCACAGCATGCCAGGCCTCCCTGTCCATCACCAACTCCCAGAGTTCACTAAAACTCACATCCATCGAGTCAGTGATGCCATCCAGCCATCTTATCCTCTGTCGTCCCCTTCTCCTGCCCCCAATCCCTCCCAGCATCAGAGTCTTTTCCAATGAGTCAACTCTTTGCATGAGGTGGCCAAAGTACTGGAGTTTCAGCTTTAGCATC
>SJYF01000323.1:5724121-5741632 GCA_006410515.1 Procapra przewalskii
CGGCAGTCCCGGCCGCCTCTCCCGCGTATCACGGACACGAACTCCCCGTGCCTAAACCTGGCCCACAAAGTCAGCCGCTTCCCGCGTGTTCGGGTTTCGCCCCATCCCTCGAGAACCTGCAGAGCCAGGAGAACGCCCCGCTTGAACACGTCTACGCCGCCGCGGCCACGTCACCCCCCGGCCGCACTCAGGTCACCCCTCCCAACCAGCAAGTGGACGCTGCCGCCCCGGTGCCGGTGAGCCCCGCGCCTTCCACGCAGTCACCCCCACGCCCCATCTACAACTCGAGCCCTGTCGCCGCTGTGGTTAACCACAGTGTGGAGCAGATGTGCAGTCTTCTCCTGAAAGATCAGAAGCCAAAAAAGCAAGGAAAATACATCTGTGAGTATTGCAACCGAGCCTGTGCAAAGCCCAGCGTGCTTCTAAAGCACATCCGCTCCCACACCGGGGAGCGCCCCTACCCCTGCGTGACCTGTGGGTTTTCATTTAAGACTAAAAGCAACCTGTACAAGCACAAAAAGTCCCACGCGCACACTATCAAACTGGGCCTCGTCCTGCAGCCCGATGCCGGCGGCTTGTTCATGTCACACGAGTCCCCCAAAGCACTTAGCATCCATTCGGATGTGGAAGACAGCGGAGACAGTGAAGAGGATGGCGCTGGCGATGAAAGGCCGAATGACCCGGGCTCCATGGACCCACAGCCGGCGCAGATGATAAGAATGCTGTCCAGCTCGGAAGCTTTACCAAAATCAGGTTCCAGTCCAAGCAATCTCAAGCGCGTGGTCGGTGACTTTGCACCGCAGGACTGGTCTTCAGAATCACAGGACACGGCAGAGTTACCAAAGGTTGTGGTCCACCCCATCAGCGTGTCCCCTTTAAGAGTTGACAGCCCGAAGGTTACGGAGTCCAAGCCTGAGCTCCCTGGTGCACAGAAAGACCTTCAGGGAACCCGGGTCCTGTCCCACCCGGCCTGGGTGTCCTCCGGGGAGGCAGATGAGAAGGCCCATCAGAAAGGCGACCCAAGTCAGCCTGATGAAAAGCCAGAGTCCCCTGTGGGCACAGCACATGCCCAGCTGCAGAGGCAGCAGGCAACCGATTACTGCCAAGAGCAGCAAGGGAAACTGCTGAGTCCTCGCAGCCTGGGAAGCACGGATTCGGGCTACTTTTCCCGATCTGAGAGCGCCGACCAAACCGTGAGTCCACCCACCCCCTTTGCCAGGACGCTACCCGCCCCAGAGCAGGACTCTGTGAAGAACAGTGGGCCCTCGACCCCTCGGGTCAGCACACCAGCAGTCTCTGCTGTTTCAGCAGGTGAAAAAGCACCCCTCCTCCCAGGTCAGATGCGACTCCCGCTGGAACCAAAAACGCTGGAGGAGCGGATCTCGAAGCTCATCTCTGACAATGAAGCCCTGGTGGATGACAAGCAGCTGGACAGCGTGAAGCCCCGGAGGACCTCCCTCTCCCGCCGGGGGAGCATCGATTCCCCCAAGTCGTACATCTTTAAGGACTCTTTCCAGTTTGACTTGAAACCAATGGGACGGAGAACAAGTTCAAGCTCTGATATACCAAAGTCCCCTTTCACCCCGACAGAGAAATCAAAGCCAGTGTTTCTTCTGTCTGTACCTTCCCTCGACTGCCTGCCCATCACCAGGAGTAATTCCATGCCCACCACTGGGCACTCCGCAGGACCTGCCAGCATCATCCCTGCCCCACATCCACTGAGAGGAAGTCAGTCTTTTGATGACAAAATTGGCGCTTTCTATGATGATGTCTTCGTGCCAGGACCGAACCCTTCCGTGACCCAGAGTGGACATCCCCGCACCCTAGTGAGACAAGCAGCGGTGGAAGACTCCTCAGCGAGCGAAAACCATGTTCTCGGGGCCGGACTGCCCTGGGATGAGAGCCATCCCGGAGGCAGCCCTGCCGGGGAGACTGCAGCCTTGAGGAGCAAGCCCCCGGCCCCAGGCTCACACTTGGAAAAGAAGAAGTCTCACCAAGGGCGAGGGACCATGTTTGAGTGCGAGACCTGTAGAAACAGGTATCGGAAACTAGAAAATTTTGAAAACCATAAGAAATTTTACTGTTCAGAGTTGCACGGACCAAAAACCAAGGTCGCTGTGCGGGACCCGGAGCACAGCCCGGTCCCCGGCGGGGCACAGCCTCCCATCCTGCACTACAGGGTCGCCGGGGCCACCAGGGTCTGGGAACAGACGACTCAGATCCGGAAAAGGAGGAAAATGAAAAGCGTCGGAGATGACGACGAACTTCAGCAGAACGAGAGTGGAGCGCCTCCAAAAAGCTCCGAGGGCTCCCAGTCTCAGAGCGCGCTGGGCCTGGCTCCCTTGTCTCAGCAGAACCTTGCCGTACCCGGTGAGCTGCAGCCTCGAAACCTTCAGCGGCAGACCACGCAGATTCAGCTCGGGGCCAGAGGCCTCGACCAGCCCCGGGACCCGAAGCCATCGTCCATCCTGGAAGAGCTGATGAGCTCGGCTGCCCCGGATAGGGTGGAGCCCAAGAGACACGGGGCTGGCATCTCGGTCATCCAGCACACAAACTCACTCAGCAGGCCTGGGGCCTTTGAGAAGCTGGATACTGGCGAAGGCGCATCCCCCGTGCCTTTCCAGGAGCTGAGAACGGGCAAGCCAGGGTCTCTGAGCGTCAGAGGAATTTCCCAAGAGGAAGGACGCCCGTCCCGGCACACGTCTCAGCCCACGCTGTCCGACGCTCTGATGGGGGAACTTCAGGACGGTTCCAGAAAGATCTCAGGTGAGCGGCACTTGCTAGGACAGCCCTCCAGACTCGTTCGGCAGCACAGCATCCAAGTCCCGGAAATCCTGGTCACTGAAGAGCCAGATCGGGACCTGGAAGGCCAAGGCCACGATGCCGAGAAATTGGAGAAGTTCAGTTGGCCTCAGCGGAGTGAAACCCTGTCCAAGCTGCCGACGGAGAAACTGCCACCCAAGAAGAAGAGGCTGCGCTTGGCCGAGATGGACCATTCTTCTGCCGAGTCGAGTTTCGACTCCACGCTCTCCCGGAGTCTCAGCAGGGACAGTAGTTTATCGCACACTTCGAGTTTCTCTGCCTCTTTAGACGTGGAGGACGTTTCTAAGACTGAGGCCACCCCCAAAATCGACTTTCTGCACAAAGCGGACTTCCTCCTGATTCCCGCTGGCTCTAACACGCTGAGTGTTCCAGGGGGTCACCGTGAGATGCGGCGGTCCGCGTCAGAACAGATTCACTGCCTGCAGACGTCCATGGAGGTGTCCGATTTCAGAAGCAAGTCATTCGACTGTGGAAGCATCACCCCATCTCAGAAGGCGCCAGTGGCCGAATCGCATCCTCCAACATCCACTTCCAGCATGGGGGTCACCGGGCACGTGCCCCTCTTGGAAAGACGGAGGGGCCCACTGATACGGCAGATCTCTTTAAACATCGCTCCGGAGACTCAGCTGGCTCCCGGGAACCCATTATCTTTCCAGACCATCGCCCGTCCTGCTGTGAACACAGTGCCATTGCAGGGGCCTCAGCTCACTCATACAGTTTCAGCCGAGTTTCCTGCAAGTACTTTGTACTCCCAGACGCCAGTGAAGGATGTGCGAGCAGAAACGGCAAGTTCCCACTCTCCAAACCTCTTTCCCGTTCAACAGCTTCTGGGTATACATTTGTTGAATCAAATCCCCGTGCCCCTTAGCCATCCAGACACACAGATGTCCGTGCAGGTGTCTTCTACGCAGAGTGTCAAACCAGATGCAAGCCCCGGTGGCCATGTACCTTCCAAAAGCGAGGATTGCTTTGCCCCCAAGTACCAGCTCCAGTGTCCGGCGGTCCCCTCTAGCCAACCTTGTGCTTGTAATCCTGTGCAACCTCTGCCAAAGCAAGGTCTTTCAGAGGCAGCCGGGGCCACCCCTCATGTGACCTCACTGACCTTACCAGCCAAATTAGCAGAAGCCACATCTAACTCGTGTCCTCCACCACCCCTGAAGGTCGGGGCTCTTGGTGGTCAGGTGCCAAAGGTGCCCATGTCCTTGACACTCTCCGGCCACCTGCAGACTCAGGTCCCCGCGTACTGTTTTGCCACAGCCACAGCTCTGCCACAAATCCTAGTGACCCAGGATCTCTCCAATCAGCCGATTTGCCAGGCTAATCGTAGTACGGTGCCAGTCAGCGAAGAACAAAATTCCATACCAAAACCACAAACCGATCCCTGGAACGCTTTGCCAGACCCAGAGGGAGAGCTCCTCCGCCAGCCTGTCTTTTCAGAGATGGGCCAAACCCCATCTCCGTCAGAATCCTCGCCCACAACACTGAAGATGTCTGTCGGGAGACTTTCCCCACAGCAAGAATCTTCAGCTTCCAGTAAAAGGATGCTCTCCCCAGCAAATAGTTTAGACATTGCCATGGAAAAGCACCAGAAGCGAGCCAAGGATGAAAACGGAGCTGTATGTGCGACAGATACCAGACCGCTGGAAGCAGCGGGTTCAAGAGCTCCTGACAGTAGCAAACAGAAGAAGCCTGTGCTGGTGAGGCAGGTGTGTACCACGGAGCCCCTTGAGGCTGTGACGTTGGAGCAGGATGTTGTTCCTCACCCCGAAGTCAGTACCGAGGCCCTTCACTTGACTGATGTGCCACCAGCTGATCACGTGTCATCAGGACACTGCAAGCCTGTGGCCAGAGAACCCACGAAAGAACTGCAGGAATTTGAAAGCGTCCCGTCAGCAGCATTACTAACGCCGACGGTTCGAAACCCAGCTGCACCTGCAGAGAAAACTCACGTTTCTCCTTTGGAATCCATAGACAACCACCAAGAAAGGAAGTCTCCAGGGATTAAAAGTCCAGGCGACAAAGCGAACTTCCAGAAACAGAGTCAGCCGGCAGCCACAGCTCCTTCCGCGTGTGAGGCTGGCGATGCACAGCCGGCCACGTCCTTCCCGAGCCTGAAGACGGCCACCCGCTTCACGTGGTGCTACCTGATGAGGCAGAAGGCCCTGCACCTGCTGCAGAAAGACCAGAAAACTTCGGCCTACACCGACTGGACTGTGAGTGCCAGTGACCCAAACCCACTCGGCCTGCCCACCAAAGTGGCTCTTTCTCTCCTGAACTCCAAGCAGAAGACCGGAAAATCTCTGTACTGCCAAGCAATAACCACCCATTTCAAGTCAGACTTACTGGTCTATTCAAGCAAGTGGAAAAGCAACTTAAGCAAGGTACTTGAAATGTCCTTTATCTTCAGAAAGAATCTGTACAAGTTAGTTTCCACCTGTTTGGATGCCTGCAAACATTTCAGTTGGAGGTTGTATTTTAATTTTGAATGACAAACTGTGCTAAGTGTAGAGTTATTTGAAAGAAAGTGATAAGTTTACCCAGGGAGCTAATTGATCAAGATTACCCAGAGTCTCTTCAGTGATTCTGTCTTCAAGCATTTTGAAAATGATAACCTGCCTTGAGCACTTTTTTTCTATTGGCAGAAATTTAAGTCTTAATGGTACATATAATCATATTTTTACTTTCATCTTTCTCTTAAGAATTTGTTTTTCTTGTTAGGTGATAGAAGACCACATTTATGCTTTGTCCCTGCTAATGAAGGGGAACAGAGCTGTGAATATTGGAGATTGTTCTGTTTCATTTTGAAATAGAAGCAGAGAGCCATTTATCCTTGCTTTATGCAAATCTGACCACTCTCCACTGACCATGCTGATCCCATATCTCGTCCCGTGTAGCTATAAGATTCATCTTACTACTAGAGAGAAGATTCACAAAATAACTGTACACTTGATAATTAAGTTGATTTGGTCAAGATTTGTACAGAAAAGTCATAAAGTATTAAGTTTGGGTTATTTGTGAAATAAACCTTATTAGAGTTGTTGGCTTTATAAAATGTGGAAATCATTTAAATGATTAAGAATAAATACATAAATAAGGGTATTAGGTTGGACTCTATAGACATTCAGAATTGTAGACTAAGTTCTTGATCTGTACAGGTTATACAGGTTCATAAATATTTATTTATCAATAAGATAATAATCACAATACCAGTATTATAATAGAAGTGTATACAACTTTAACAGAAGGAAGTCTAACACTACCAGGTAACTCAAGGAATATAAGGAAGATATTCCAAGAGTGGTGATAATTTAGCTGAATCTTTAAGGAAGGAAAAAAAAAGATTTTTTTTTTCAAGCAAACAAAAATGAGAAATTTTAATAGTCTGCCAAATGATGTGGGAGTGAAAAAGAGTGTGGTTCATTTATAGAACCCCAAAGAGTTCAGCATGGCTAGCAGGTGTTGGAAGCTTGAGACACTGACCTAGTTTGAAGTTGGAAATGTAAATAAAGACCAAAGGAATGCAAATGTTGGTAGAGAGGCTTTGTTACCTTCTCAGTGGAGGAGGGTGCGTCTAGGACACTCAGGGTTTAATATTCAGATGCTCAGCCTCTAAGTCTACTAAATCAGATGGAAAATGAGACTTGAGCATGAGAACTTAAACAGAGCTTCGTGTATCTATGTTCCTGAAGCACCTATGAAAACTAGCTCTCCTTCAGTGCTGAGTGCTTGGTAGGAATGCCTTGGGAAGTGCACACCCAGATTTGGAGCTGGTGAAAGAGTTCCAGGTGGAAGGTGTAGAGATCCTTCAGTGCATAGATGCAATTAATGAGGTCGCCCAGGAAGAGTGCGAAGAAGAGAGAGGGGCCTGTGACGGATCCCAAGATCCTTACTATTTAAAGGGTTGAATGAATGAAGAAAGTCCCCATTGGAACTGAAAGAGAATTTCAAACGGAGGGGAACTAGGAGAAAGTGGTATCACACAGGGCGGGGAAGAAGATATTTCAAGGAGAATCGTTCTAGCCAAGAGGTCAGGCAAAGAAGACTAGCGTGGTATCAGGACTGAACGGTCTGATATCCCTGAGACTTGAGCTATATGGACTGGTGACCATGGGGGACTGGCTACTGGCTGGAAGGTTGACTCACACCCAAGTGTGGATGTGTTTATAATTCAAAATGGAAAAGACTAGACAGATGCTAAAAGAAACGAGGTGTCAACAGCATATAATGGATAGAGTAGTTAAGCATATAGACTAAGAAAACAGTAAAGCTTTTGGCATGTTGCTCATTGGTGAACAGAAATGAGATTTGATAGCAAGAATGTGAGCAAAAGATAAGTGAGAATTTGGTATTGAGAAGGAGGTAAGCAATAGGATTGCTGCTGTTAAAGGTACAAAGTCAAGGAAAGGTGTGTGTATATAGATTCCAGACTGCGGGGAAACTGGATGTGTTTGGCAGAAAAGGAGGAGACAGGTGCATTTGTACTTGTCAGGGTCCGTGCCATTACCTCTTCACACCAACTTTTTGAGACATGCCAGCTGCTCTTCTTTGCCCCTGGCTGTAAGGACGGGGCCTTCCCAAAGGAGTTCTTGGTGAGGCCTCGCCGGCCCTCTGTTCGTGGTACACACACCCTCTCATCACTTAACTGTTACTATGCCATCGCAGTACAGTAGCTGTCTACTTGGCATGTCGGGGAGGTTGGAATCAAGAGGCCCTTTATCAGAAAAGTTGGGCCTTATTTTGGGTTTGGCCAGAGGACTGGAGTTGGTGCCCTTGCCGTTAACACTTGACCTTGGACAAGGGTCCTTCCTCACTGGGACGTGATCCACTAGAGCTGCCCGCCTCCCAGGGGCCTTTGAGGGCAGAGTGGACTGAGGGCAGAGTGGACGGGGGAGTGAGATAAGTGGTTGAGAAGAGTGCAGCTGTATAAAACCATGAGTTGGTGTCACTACAGCGTTGCCGCGGGGAAAGCACACACCGTCCATTATTCTCGTGTTCAGTGCTTTTTTTTCTAGAGATTTAAGTAGTATGAGGCCAGGACCTAACTTTTGACCTGTGATGTATAATTCACAGTCATCACTATTCAGGAATGGTGCAGAGGATAGAAGAGATCTAATTATGGTGTAAAATGATGGGGAAGAGGAGGCTAAAATATTGGGAAACAGGGATACTGCTTTAACTTGACAGCACATTGACACTGGTGGGGAGTTACTCGTCTTTGAGACATTCTGCGTGAGACATTCTGCCACAGGGGTAGCTAGCTCTTTTCCATCTTTCAAGAGTAAACTCTTTAACAAGTATGCTTAGGCTATAATATGAGTGGTTGGTTAGCTCTAAGAACAGTATTTAGTTTATTTTTTAAATTCGTATTAAGTTCATTGAATACCAGGGTGGGGGGTTGTAGAGTCTTTATTTGGGGGTATCACTGGAATGTGGTGGAATTTTCAAGTCCAGTAAGATTTATCAGTTCACTGTGATTCCGACAGATAAAGGAGGAGAGAAAGCAATGATCTTTAAAGCTGTTACATCCTTGTAATGACTTCCATTAAGCTAACCTTATGCACTGTACTCTGCCGTGTTTTAATTTCCAAGTGAAACATCAGCGTGTGTGTTTTCAGCTATATTAAATTAGTGTCTCTCTCTCTTTTTTTTTTTCCCTTTCAGAGAGCATTAGGTAATCAAAAGTCCACAGTAGTTGAATTCAGCAGTAAAGATGCCTCTGAAATTAACAGTGAGCAAGATAAAGAAAATTCCTTAATCAAAAGTGAACCAAGAAGAATTAAAATATTTGATGGAGGGCAAGTACAAATTTTACTTCTTAAATGTACATTTAAACTTACTTTTTAAATGTACATTTGCTTTCATGTGAATGAAGACTTACTAGTGCCAATTTTATATAAATGTTGCAGAGTTTCTCGGCTTATTAACAGAATCTTCATGGCAAAATATATGTTAGGTATTATGTTAAATAACTCCATTTTGATCAAGAAAATGATACTATTTAGGAAACATTGTAGGTTCTAGGAGGCAGCTGAACACTAAATTTTCAGAGTGAACCCTGGGTTTCACATTGATTCATAATAAGGAATGGCCGGGAAAAAATCTGCTAAGAGAGATGAATTAATTGCCTATTTGATATCTTTTGTGAATTTGGTTGTGAGAAAAATCATAACAGCCAATTATAGTTAAAATGAAGCTCAGAAGTATTTCAGTACTGATAGTTGTAACTGAATTTAACAATAACGAAACTTTTAGACAAGTGACTTAGAGGGCCTATTTTAAAATTAAACCTGGTATTGAATAAAGTTGCTTGAATTGAATTAGCTATTAGAATATTGTGTTGCTTTGAAAAGCTGGAATATTCTGTTACTTGTACGTACATAACATTTATATTGATTGAGTGTAAATATTATGCCTTGTTTTATTTTTTAGGTTGAATTTTAATCATCGATATTTTCTCCAAGACATGGTATCCAGTTGCTTTATTCTTTTTTTTTTCTTTAAATTAGATATAAATCAAATGAAGAGTACGTATATGTCCGAGGCAGGGGAAGAGGAAAGTACATTTGTGAAGAATGCGGAATCCGTTGTAAGAAACCTAGTATGTTAAAGAAACACATACGAACCCATACAGATGTCCGCCCCTACCACTGCACTTACTGTAACTTCTCCTTTAAGACTAAAGGTATGAGATGACATTGCTTCATAGTCCTTTATAATGCATTAAGTCAGTACAGCCAAGAGCCAGCTTTACATATTTGACCAACGATGTAGTAGTTTAAATAGACTAAATTGTACCTTGTGAGCATCATGTTTTTATTTCTTTATATATTTCTAAAGCTCAGAGTTTAATTACATACTTTTAGAATATATTAATAAATATGACATTCGAAAAGGAGCAAGTGCCCTTTTTTCTTTTACTCCCCAAATTACAGTATACACGTGATGACTAATACATTTTCAAAATTATTTATTTTGGGGCCAAAGAAGAAAAAGAAATTTTTGTGATCACAAGTAAATGCATTTCAGTGCTAAAAGATTAAAGACACAAATTAATAAGTAGGGTAAAATTATACTGATTACATTCATGTTTTATTATCTAATTTTAGTCATGCGTAGCCACTTCTTTTGTTTTCCATGAAACATTTATTTTACCCAAATTCTGTTGAATTTCAGTTTCAAAGTTTTATACTGTTTAATTATTATAGAACTCAGAACTAGTAGTTGAAGTTACATTTAGTACCATTTCTGTACTCTTTATATGTTTTTACTTAAATTGTAAGGCTTTATTATAGTTAAGATAATTTTACCTTCTGCAAATTTCCTGTTACATATAGTGAATGCGCTATTGTAAAATGTTTGCTTTCTCCATTAGGTTCCTTGTTTATAGATTATTGTATAAAAATTAGTTGCTTGAAGCTTCAATTTCATATACCACCCTTTACAAAATAAGACTCTCCCAAATACAAGGCAGTGTGATCATAAAATTATTTGTCTGAAAGGACAAAATTTATGAAAAATATTTAATCAGTAACTTTTTCACAGAACTACTTTATTTTTATCCCTTTTAGTTAACATTTGCTTTTTTCTTATTGTACTGGTTGACTTTGAGATTTCTGTTTTAAAGATTGATCAATTCTTCAGCAAAGTTTATTACCTTTTTTTGGCTACTGTTCATTGGCATTTAAGGAGAGTTATAGTGTATAGCAACTAAGTAGCTTCTAATTAGCTCTCCTTAAATGCCAGTAATACCTGAAACAGGAGTGATGGGGGAAAACAGAACAGTGATCCAGATAGCCTTGAATATTTATAAAGTTTCAAGAAATCATGAGTTGGGAACAACCGTGATTCTGTCTTTCTTGATGTATAAAGGAGTTCGTTCTAGAAATGGAGAGTGCATTTCAGGATGATTTTCCTGATCTTGTGGGAAGGCTTTGATAGGATTAAGTGGCTTGATCTTTTAACCCAATTCATGGCTTTTACACTGGTTTTGATCCTAATGATTATGAAACGCCCATCTGTTAAATAATTTCCAGTGTGAGACCAGGAGATCAGCAGTAGCCCAGTATTTACAAATAAGACAAAGTGATGTTACCAGATAAAAGAGGATCAAGGTATAATGTGAAATGGGTGTTTCTCAGTAGGAGGGAAAGGAATCAGGATATTTTAAAGGTATATTTATAAGGGCAAGAAAGGAAGGAAAGGTAGATGTGGAAAACCAAATGGAACCACAGAGATTTCTTGGCAAAGAAAACTTCATGAATCATCAAGTATGAATGAACCAGCATCATGCAGAATTTTAGAGAAATGTCTGTTAAATGGTGGACGGGGCGTTGTGATCCGTGAAGAGCGAGCAGTGCATGTTAGCAGTCTTCCTGTCTGTCATTTCTCAAACATGCCACACATGTGAGTTTACGTTAAACTTTCTGTTTTGTCAGACTGGTCATTGGAATTATGTGATAAATACTTATTTAAAGAAAGCTACCCAAGCTAAGGAGACTGATGAAGAAAATGTCAGAAATTCACTATTTCCCTATTCGCCTCAGGGCAAGTCTCTTTTCTGTGGTCAGCTTCCTTGTACAAGTCTACCTTTTGTGAATGCATGTGGAACAGATTCCATAGTATCCTTCAAAGGCAGCTAAATAATAAAAGTCTTGTTTTTTGATGAGACTGTAGATTTTGCCCTACTCTGATTGATTTGGTTTTCCCAAGCATTTCACCTCTACTTCTTATTGGATACGTCTGATTATTAACAGAAAGTAATAGTGATGTGGCGGCATGCCCTATAAATAGGAGTAAGCAAAGACAGCATTTGCTGTGTCCTCCTAGACTTTGATGCTTCCGATGGTCATGCTTGTAAATCTGTGCTTCATCATTTGTCCTCTCGGTTTATTTTATGAATGCATTTTCAAACCAGTTTTAATTGATTTGTCTTCATTATTCTACTTCAAAGGTCAGTCAGCAGAAAATACACATTGAGCTTGTGTCTTTTTAGGATTTAGGCCCATATATATCACAGAAAGTTGGGCTGTCTCTATATATAGCTATATATATAGAAACCAAAACTTCCTGCTTTCCAGAGGATTTAGATTAATGTTTATTAAATCTGTTGAAAAATGTATTGTGTTAAATTAATGCAACAAGTTTACAGCATTGCCAGGGGATATTTGCATTTT
Organism: Procapra przewalskii; assembly: GCA_006410515.1. NCBI lineage: Eukaryota > Metazoa > Chordata > Mammalia > Artiodactyla > Bovidae > Procapra > Procapra przewalskii. The sequence continues at coordinate 5,736,118 of SJYF01000323.1, forward strand.
AATATCATGTTCTGCATATGAAATGCAAATTGCTGTATTTTAAATTATTTACAAAGTTGGTTAATAATAAGTAATAGCTCAAGCTATNNGAAAATATGCTTATTAAAAACTTATATTCCCAAATTTGCCTCCTTACAATTATACATCTATCTCTTAGAAAACAAATGACCTCTATGACTGTCTATGTAAGGAACAAAAGCATTTTGAAAGAACTATTAGTGGACCTTGTAATTTGGTTTGTAATATTGTCATCATACTAGAAAGTGTTTTGACTTGTAAATGGAAATTTCAGCCACAATAAGATGGGAAAACTAGTCATAACTTTTAATATGAAAATTTTGAAGCATACAGAAAAGTAGATATTTGTATAATGGTCACCAGTAAACCCATCATCTGTTAATAGTTGTTAACATGTTGCCAAATTTGCTTCATGCTTTATTTTAGAATAAATGTCAGACATGGCCAGGTCACTTAAGCTGGACATTTTCTCTAGAATCATAGAGGTCAGGGTTTGCTGGATCCTAGTATCTAGTCCGGGCCCCTCTTTCACTTGAGCCTGTTAGGCCCCAAGCTCTGGGATGTTGTGCATACTAACTAGTACAAGAAGTGGCCTAAGCAGAGGTGACCAGATCCACCGGCTTAGCGAATGTCTAGTGGAATTGAAGCTCTATGAATATTGCAGTGTTGCTGGTCTTCTAGCTTCCGCAAGGTCTGGCTCCAGGTCTGAACCAGAGATTCATACATGTTTAGCTCTTCTAAAGGTTTATTCTCAAACCCTAATATGCCCCTGATCACCAAACCCAGCATTTAGATTTTGTTTCTTTTCAAAAGAGGTGATTTTCCCTTCTTAGCAGTTTTGGGTGTGTGTGGCGTTACCCACTCAAGCTGCTTGCTATCCTCTAGAGAATCTGAGTTCTCTCCCTGTATTAATGATCACTTTGGGCCAGCGTGCCCAGTGGTTCCCAGTGTAACCCGGCGATGCTTACAGGGGTCAATATACCAGCTGCCAGAGAAAGCACCCCTTTAGGGTTACTGTTAGGAGACTTTTAGTCAGAAGGGTGAAGTGAAATTAATGCAGAAAATTGTTTCTCTTGTTCCAAACACACAGAAATACTATTTGTAATACAACAGCTAACTATAGTTTTGAATAGATAGCCAAGCTTGAAATTTAGAAAGATTCCCAGATAACAGAAATAAAAAAGAAACTCCAAACTAGCACGGTGAACAGATATGGGGGAAAAAAAAAAAAAGTCCATAAGGCCATCAAGCCAGATATATGCCCACAGACCTGGGGATTCATACTGGTCCTAGAATGGAGTCTAAGGCCTCTGAAAGAATCCTGGCTCACCTGTCCAGTGTCTTTGGATCATGTAGGGGAAAAGCCCCCTGCTGAAAAACAAATCCCTATACCTATGCCATGCCAAAAAGATCCCCAGATTCATCCAGAATTAGTGGAATGAAGCTTTTCAAGTCTCAGACAGAAGCACCTGGAAAACCGACATATAGAGATGTCTACAGCCCAGGGTACTTAGAACTTCATGCAGAACCATCTTGCTCAAGATAAGTGAAACTAAGAAATGTACAAGGAAATAAAATACTATGAGGGAAAGCCAGCAAACACAGCCTGGGGAGAACTCAGAAACCACAGGTCACAGTGCCATCTGAAAGGGACTTTAAGTGTGTATAAAATGTTCTATGAATTAATAAGGACTAGAGAATAGGAACCAGAAGGAAATGGTAGACATGATCAAAGTAGAGGAGAATAATAAATCTCCTTTATTATTACTTAATCACAGGGTTATTACAACATACAGATGCCAGTATTTTCTTTTGAACGAATTTTAGTCATTGGAATTGTGTAACCACAGTCTGTACTTTCACTTGAAATAGGAATGGAATTTGCCAGTATTGACAAATGCAATAGCAAAATAATACTATGTAAGCTTAGTAAACATTCTTTTCCCTTAAGGAAATCTGACAAAACACATGAAGTCCAAGACACATAGCAAGAAATGTGTGGATTTAGGCGTCTCAGTAGGTTTAATAGATGAACAAGATACAGAAGAATCAGGTAAGGCTTTATTCCATATTTTTCATAAATGCTATTTACAGTGTACTCTTTTTTTTTCTTGCATCCATACTCTTCTTTCCATTCCCACTGACTCTGCTCAGTTCCTATTTTCATTGCCTCTTATTTATCCTATGTGATAGACTCCCGATCAGTTTCCCATCTTTACTTTGTCTTCCTTCCTTTAACATCTATCCCTACTGATGTTAAGTTAATCTTTGCAGCATGTGTCTGATCATACGATCCCTCCGCTCTGAGTCTTCCATTGGTTTCCATTTGCCTACCAAGAACAGTATGAGCCACTTGACCTCCAAGTAATTCCTCAAAATCCTTTCTAGTCTGATGCCCACCCGCTTCTCCACCTGTATCCCTCATCTTTCTCTCTTTTCACCTGCCCCACCGCTTGAGCCTCCTGCTTCCGTGATGCTGATCTGGCTCTCTGCCTGTACCCCTCTCCCTGAAGGCCCCTGCCCTCGGTCCCTGCAGAAATGCGGCTCTCCGTCTGCACCCGGTCTAAATCTTATTTTCCTCCAAGATCCAGCTCAAATCCACCGCTGTCATGAAGCCTTCTCTGATTTTTTCCCTTGCCACAGCACTTGTGGAAAGCAATTGTTCTCTTTTCTCGACACCTGTAATATTCTAGGCTGCTCTGGAAATATTTGTGGCATAAAGTATTCGTTTGCTTCCCGAAATTGTTTATTATCTTGAAAAGGTTAACTGGTTGTTTTCTTAACAGTGTTAGCTCAACGACTAGAAGTATTTATCTCTAACCAATTTTGAGCAGAAATAAACCTGTTCATCTGTTCTGACTAACCAGACAGTAGAATTTTATTCTTAAAAGGCATTCTGTTTTAACCCAAGAATTTAGCAACAAGAGATACATTTTTTTTAAGTTGTCCTATTGCTTTTTTGAAAAATACCCTAAATTAAACATTTACCTGCTTGCTATGTTTTAGTCAGTATGTACTAGTTTGATGTAGAAAAAATTTCCAAAGAGAAAATGGTGAAGACATCTTTGAAAACACAGGTAAAAAAAGCAAATGCTTTTCATTCCACCCGACAACAATTAGCGCACTAGATGAACCAGCCTGAATTTGTTTCTAAATATTCAAGAGAAGTGACTCATATCGTGAGTGCTACAGTTGAAATGATTTAGTATTTTAAGCATAAGGAAAGGATTGCCTTAAATGTTAACTACTGACAATAAATGGATGTGTTCTTAAGGAAAAGATAATTGTAACAAACTTAGGACAAAAAAGGAGGTTCTTAGTGTTTTATAGACACTTTGATACTCTGATACATATTGGGAATGGCAATATCAGGATTTAAAAGTAATATGTCAAATTAACATATATGTAACTTTTTTGTCCTAGGAACAAAAGTATTAGAACTGATTTTCAAATGGCTAGGAATTGAATTCTGTGTTGGTGTCTTTGTTTAAAGACACACATTTAATAAAATTAATATACCTATAGTTTACTTCTAATATAGTCTGTTTGATTTATTTTTTGCTCTTTGTAATCCTGCAGTAAATTAACTACCATAAGTATTTAAGTGAAAAAAAATCTCTCCTCATTATTTATTTGCTTTATTGCTGTTACACTGAGCAATTCAGAATTAAAAGGCTAGGAAAAATGAGTAAGGGTTTCAGTGAGTATATTTATCACCCACAGACTAGGAAAAACTCAAAGTAAGGGCTGTGACATGTAACACTAATTTCTGAAAAAGGTATAAATGTTAAAAGCATTATTATTACAATATATACTCTTAAGTGTTTTACTTTTTCAAGAAGATGAGTCTTACAAAATTAAGTAAATGTCTGTAGCAATCTACTGAATTGTCAAGGGAAGCTTGTGTTTATATCCCAGATTTCCTTAGGCGAATTAAGCGCCGTATTCATGAATTATCAGCATCATTCCAATTGGCTGACTGACGATGATCTTACATTATCTCGCATTCATTTTTGTCATTTCTCACCCCATTCCAGAAGCGCTGGAAGCAGGTTTTAGGTTACAACTCAAACTTAATGGCCCTAATTCCCAATTCAGTTGAGATCCTCTGATAAAACTCTAGGCAGCTTTACCTGTTTTTCTGTGTGTGTGTGTGTGTGTGTGTGTGTGTTTTAATTACTGTATTTATTGGTAATACTCTCAGGTTTTTTTCATGGTTTTTATTCAATAGTAGATCACAGCACTTCGGTGGATTTTGCCAACTGCTATTTTATACCAGAGACCTCATGTTTCTTTATAAAATGCCAACAAAACATATTGCTTCGCTTTTGCTTTATTATAGGCTTGCAGTGAAGGCAATAAATGGTCAGTATTTATTGTTTGAAACAAATGGTCTTGCTTTGCCTTTATTGTTGTCTTTTGTTCTTCTAAAAAATATTTTGAGTTTTTTTTTAATACAGTTGAGATTACAAAGAGTTTTATATGCACTCAGGTATTCACACCAGAATTGGTGATTATATTTTCTTTCATTTGCTTTAAGTCTTTCTCTTAAATTCAGTGTATTTGGGGTTGCCGGGTTGGGGGGGTGGCGGGAGAAGCAAGCTAAATAAAAATCACACATTAGGTGCAATGTCCTTTACTTACCCTTGCATGTCACTCTCCCCAGAGGCAAACAGTAACCACACTTAGGGATTTTCTTTCAGTTCATTTACCATACATGTGCATATCCACACATAACACATGGGTTTTAAGTTTGTATTCCAAATTTACATAGACATTATCACCTTATATGTAGATACCTAGAAAATTAATTTTGCTGTGTAATTGTAAATTGTTCTGTAGAACAGCTTGTATTTCTGCACATCCTTAACTGTACTGGATAACTGTGAATTTTAATTTGGGACCAGTTTGATGGATGATGGCTTGCTGCTTTATTTATGTGTTCTTGATTAGCATCCTAATGTTGGATCTTTGGGACACGGTTTTATGCCGTTAAACTGATGACAGTGAGAGGTGGGATCTTGCTGAGCAGCTCTTCAGATGTCTGTTTTTAGAGAGGGAAGCCCAGAAGCCGGCAATGCGATGCCGCTTGTCTGAGGGTAGACTTGTTTTCTAGTCCAACACCAGCCTAGAACAGAGTAGGTATTCTTTTTCACTCTGCTTTGCTCATTCCTCCTCATCTTCCCAGCAGTCTCTATACGTGGTGCCCAGGGCCGTGATTTCTAAGCTCTCATCTTTTCTGTCTTTGCCCCTCCTCCGGCAGTCTCATCCAGTCCTCTGACTTTTTAAACACCATCTGTATGCTGATGATTCCATATTTACTCCAGACCTGCACGTCCATCTGCCTACTCACTGTCTCCTCTTAGATGTTCTAATGGACATCGAGAAACTGATGTGCCCCAAACTCCTGGTTGACCCCTTTCCTCTTAAGACACATGTTTCCCTGTGGTTCTTTTCCCCCCATCCTTTCAGCTGTTGCACTGAAATCTTGAAGCCT